>JAWNNM010002357.1:0-69588 GCA_035044965.1 Lordiphosa andalusiaca | reverse complement strand
AGAGGTCGCAATAATCGGTCTCTCTCGTGCTTGTTGTCAGAAAACAACCGCTCATTCACTGACACGATGCGTAACTGTTGCGAAAAAACACACAAACTTCGTTCTTCTTTGGCTTGCGAAAGAAACGAAAAAGAGGGTTGCTGGTCAGACACTGAGCGATGCCGTTTCATTTTTTTCGGTCTGTGTTGTGCGCAGACCGCGCAGAAAATTTTGGTTGAGCAGATTTTGCGACCTCTGCCTGAAATCGATAGGGAGATCCATTGATAGTAGGGTTTAATATTAAAGAACTTAATGGAGATACAAATAAAGTATTTAAAGTGAGGCTGCTGGTATATCAAAGACAATGATATGGCTTAACAATGGGAAATGCTTCAATTACCTTGTAGCACAGCGGACTTCGATATAGTAGTTCGATTCATGGCTTAAATTTATTTATAAAATAAAGATAAGCAATTAATCATACGAAATATTACATAAAGGCTGTTAACTTATTGAGCATAAGAAATTGTGGCAAGTTTGGTGCATATTCTTAGTAAGTTGACTCAAATCGAACCAATAAAAAATATTTCCTTGTTTGGAAACATACGAATATGCACGAGAAGTTGACAAAGCGAGACTCGTGAAGCTAGGATTCGTCCTAGACAGGAATAAAAGGTATGCCCTGGACATTGCAGCTGTGGCAGCTTCCTTATATTATGGCCCAGGATTCGATGACTCCATATGAGGTCCACCTCTCAAAATTTAACCCTTTTTTATTGTTACTCAAATCTTTAAGCGCGTTTTTCTCCAAACTATGTTTTAAATGTCGGTTGACAAGATTTCTTGAGTACCACTTAACCGATATAGATGGAATTTGACACAGGTCTTCGAGATACAATTTTCCATGAATTGGACGAAGGAGTTTATTTTTGTTCAATTAGAACTATTTAAAAAAAAAAGCCGTGAAATTTTAATCAATTTTTAAAGTTTTTCGTAAGAACCTCTGCCAAAAATCTAATTATCACTTTATTTTTTTTCCTTCGTCCAAGTTGTAGATTAAAGTCTTAAGTAAATATGTATATATTTCATTTGCGCTTCAGATGATCCTCCAAGGAGATACGCTGTCAACGTGTATGCATCTTTTTTCCGAAGGCTCGCCAGACATGACGTCACAATGGCAGAGCTTTAAATATTTTGCTTCAAAAATTTCAGTGATCCCTCATTAAATATGTTTCTTTAAGACAATAAAAAGAGTGAGCCAAATAATTCAGTTTTTACATTAAAAAAAAAATTATTGAAAATATGCCGGTATTTCCCCTACGAATCCCATGTAACCCCTTAATAACCTTATCCGGCTCATATAAGTATGTAAAGTTTTTCAAACTCTGCCATTTATTATCCGATCTTTTTGAGAGAGAAACGTTTTTCGGCTCTGGCGCTTCTAGACTCTAAGATCTAGGTGCTTAAACAGACAGACGAACATGGCTATATCGACCCGATTATTGATGCTGATCAAGAATAAATATACTTTATGGGGTCGGAGATGCTTCCTTCTGCCTGTTACACACTTTTACACAAACTTATTATACTCTATGTAACTACACAGCAAAAAGGTTGATGGGTTGAATCAACCAATCAGCAAAGTAAATTTACTGCAACAAATTATTCTTTTCTTTTTTGTACTTTTACTGTATTTCCGGTTAAAAATAACCAAACAAATAGTAACTCACGTAATTTTGATGAATGCGTTTTGTTGTTCCTTTTCGAAATACGGCTTGCTGTATCATTGTAAAATAATAATAGTACCTCTGACGTTACAGACTCACATATATGTGGGATGCAGTTTGCTCACGTAGCACAATCATGCCCATCCCTAATTAAACTAACGAATCCCTAGACATTTACGTAAAGAAAACGACGAGAGACGAAAGAGACAAGAGCGTCGATCGGCAGCAAGAAGACGGCTAGCAATCCCGAGGGGAGAAAAACCGTGGCAGCCGACCGAGAAAGACGTGTGCTCGAAAAGCGGATCTAAAAATTCTTAGAAGCAGGTGGCGTCTCAGCAATGCGCAGGCGGCGTCAGATCAGCATCTATTAAACAATCCTTTATTTATATAGCAGCAACAAACAAACACCAGCAGGCAGCAACATCCAACTTCTTTATAATAGCAGCGTTCAATAAAAGGTCACCAAATATATGTATTTAATATTTTAATTTTCTTTCTTTCTGGAGCACACAATCTTGCCACGGCAAACACAAAAACGGAAGTGAAGGAGAATAAGGCGGATACAGAGTTATATGGTCATACTTAGAGTAATGACCTAACGCCTCATATGCAAAATGCTTTTGCCTTCGAACTTTACTATTAGAGGCATTCATGCATTTACTAGTTCATTACAGGCGATAGTTTTCAACACACCTCCTCAAAAGCATTTTACATATATCCGCACTTATCTTAATATAATTCATTATTATTGTGACAAGAAGGGCTATCTATGGGAGCTTACAATTCTAGTCCAACATTTGTTGCAAGGATTGGGAAAACCCATCAAAACCCAATCAGACTAGGTAAAACAAAATTAGCAAATTCAAAATTTAACAATATTCAAGTTATCAAGTTAAATTAAATTTAAATGTATCCATTAAGTAATATATTAAGTAAGCAGGTTCAAAAAAAAAATAAAATTAATCCAGTCTCTATATTGTCCAAGAGATCCATGTAGCTTCTTTGCTAAGCAAATCATAGTTGACGATTTCAAATTATTCAGTTAATCCCATTTGGCTTCGCAGCTCGTTAAACCGTGGTGCTGCAAGTGTCTTTGTTAAAATGTCTGCAATTTGTTTATCTGTGGGAATATATTCAAGTTTAATTAGTTTCTTTTCAACTTGCTCTCTTGAAAAGTGGTATTTTATATCTATGTGCTTTGAGCGTTTATGACATGAGGGGTTATTGGCAATACTAATGCATCCCTGATTATCTTCATAAATTGTAATTGGATGCTTTATTTCTATTTTTAAACTTTCGAGTAATGATTTTAACCAAATAGCTTCCCGAACTGCTTCAAATAAAGCCATATATTCTGCCTCAGTTGACGAAGCAGCTACAGAAGTCTGCTTCCTTGTATTCCAACAAATTAAATTGGATTCAAACATTTTGAATAGATATCCTGTAGTACTTTTCCTATCACTCTCACTTCCTCCCCAATCTGAATCTACATATCCAATGAATAGATTATTATATTGAATATTTTTTTGAAAAGTTAATTTCAGATCAAGAGAACCCTTTAGGTATCTCAAAACTCTTTTCAAACATTGCCAAAGCTCATTATTATTCTTTTCGCAATATCGACTTAATAAATTAATAGGTGCACTAAGATCTGGTCTTGTACATAGCATAATGTACATTAAGCATCCTATTAGATTGCGACATGGTGCGTTACATTTATCATCTGAGCTTAAGCCAACATGATTCAATTTACTTGGAAGAGGAGATTTAACAGGATTGCACTCTTCCATTTTGAATTTTATTAAAACGTTTTTAATGTAAGCAGTTTGGCTTAAATGTACCTGACTATCAGTTCTATCAATTTTAATTCCAAGGAAAAATTTAATTTCTTTTAGATCAGTCATTCTAAACTTAGTCATTAAATAAGATTTAAATTGATTCATTGTTTTAATACTTTTTGTAGATATTACTAAATCATCTACATACAATAAGACATATATATTCAAAGAATTGTCTCCTTTATCAAGAATGTATATACAGCGATCCACTGGTGAATTTATAAAGCCAATTTCTTTTAACGCTTGCTCGAACATATCGAACCAGCATCTAGCAGCTTGCTTTAATCCATAAATTGCTTTATGCAATCTACATACTTGACTTTTTCCACTAACCAGACCTTCAGGTATTTTCATATATATTTCTTCTTTTAAAATACCATTTAGAAATGCTGTTTTTACATCCATATGATGTACTTGAAGGTCATATTGATTAGAAAGTGACATTATCAGTCTGAAACTTGAAATCCTTGCTACTGGAGCAAAAGTTTCGTCATAGTCAATGAGGTATTCTTGCGTGAAACCTCGCGCAACAAGTCTTGCTTTATATTTAATCGGTCTTCCAAATTCATTTTGCTTAATTGTAAATACCCATTTACAATCTACTATATTCTTATCTTTAGGCATTTGGACAAGGGACCAAGTTTTATTTAATAAGTGTGAATTAAGTTCCTCTCTAATAGCTTCTTCCCAATACGCTTTATCACTCCTCTGTTTGATTTCCTCAAATGTTTTCGGAATAGAATCTATTAAGGAATGAGCATTCATTACACAATTATTTATCAAGTCCAAATAGGATAATTTTGGTTTTTCCTTTAACCTTTCACTCTTTCTAATATTTATCTGCGAGTTCGAGTTTTCATTGTTTTCCTTTATATCATTAGATATAATTTCACCAGACACTTCTGGATCGGCATTCTCTTTGTCCTCTACCACACCACTAGGCTGTTTATCTGACAACAGATCAGATTTCTCTTTGTTATATTCATTTGCATGAATATCAAGAACATATTCCTTTTCCATTTCATTTTCTTCAGTTTGGAAACTTTCATCATTTTCACTTTGAAAATCAATGTCCTCCTTAACCACAGCTCTAGATTTAACCATGTTTGTTTCATCAACAACAACATCTCTTGCAATTGCAAACTTCTCAGTTTCCACATTCCAAACTTTATAACCATTTGGTTCATAACCGACTAATATACCTTTCCATGATTTTTCATCAAATTTTCTCTTTCTCATTTTAATATGAACGTATACAGTCGAACCAAATACCTTTAAGTATTTTAAACTTGGCCTTTTATTGTGCCACATTTCATATGGTGTTTTCATGCATTCTTTCAATGCATTACTTGGGCTTCTGTTTATTAAAAATGTGGCTGTCAACACAGCTTCACCCCAGAAATATTTCTGTACCTTTGCCCCTATAACCAAAGCACGAGCTTTTTCAGTTATAGTTCTTATCATCCTTTCGGATACACCATTTAACTGAGGAGTGTGTGGAACTGTTAAATGGTAGCTGATGCCTTTTTCAACACAAAATTCTCGCATTTCATTCGATAAATATTCCCTGCCATTATCTATATAAAGATTTACAACTTTCAAATTAAAGTGTGCTTCGCTTTTCGCAATAAAATCCTTAAAGACACTAAAAACTTCAGACTTGTAAGTCAATAAATATGTGACACAGTAATGTGTATACTGGTCAATGAAAACGACATAGTAATTCTTTCCGTCTATAGTAGTTGGCGATATCGGACCACAAACATCGGAGTGTATAACAAACAACGGTCTATCGATATGATTTTTGTTTTTGAATTTTTCAAAAGGAAGTCTAGCTTGTTTTCCTTTTATGCAGGTTTCACATAACTCATCACTGGGTTGAATATTATTTAAAATGTCAACATCGTCAAACATATTTTTTGATTTTATTTCTAAGAATTTCCCTTTACTAATGTGCCCTAACCGCTCATGCCATATATTATAATTTAATTTATTTGCATTTGATGCATATGCCTTCTTCGGTATTGTGAATTTTACAGAAGGAACATTATCAAAATATTGTCCATTCATTATATTTATATTATTTTTACTCACATTAACACCTCCTGGATGAAACACAATAGTAAATCCGGCATCCTGCATTTTCTTTACGGATATTAGATTTTGAGAAACTTCTGGACAGAATAGCACATCTTTCAAACGAATATTAGCTTGTGAGTCACTACACAAGTCTATTGTGCCCCTCTTTGTTGCAAAGATAAATTCATCAGATTTGGCTACAGCAATTTTTATTGGTGACTCCAATGTAGTGACGTTTGATAAAATGTCCTCATTATTTATTAAATGATCAGATGCACCAGAATCCAAGAGAAAAGAGAGTTTATCATCTCTGTCTGTAGCACGCTTCAACATAAACGCAAAACTTGATCGAACTTGTTCATTTTGGCCTGTCGCCATTTGCGCTTGTTTATCTTGATTATTATTCTTCTCTCTCTGACTCTCTCTTTTGTATATGAAACAATCCTTCTTTAAATGGCCAGCCTTACCACAGTGAAAACATTTAAATTTGTTGAATTTATTCTTTGCTTTAAATTTTGTTTTATTTTGGAATTTGAAATTTTTATTCGAAATGACGTACGCTTTGTTTTCCTTATTAACTGCCTGTAATACTTTTAAACTAGTATCTTTACTAGCTTGTTTTATTTTAATTTCGTGATCAAGCAGTCTGTTTTTAACAAAAGCCAAAGTCAAATTATTTTCTGCCAAAGTCTCAATGGCTGTAATGACGCCATCATAAGAAGATGGGAGAGTCAAAAGTAAGTGGCTTACTTTGTCAAGTTCTTCTAACTTCGCACCAGCAGCCATCAATTCGGAAATTAAATCGTCAAAAGTGTTAAAATGATTCAATAACAATGTGTCCCCCTTCAATTTCAATGACAATAATTGTTTGCGGACAGACAATTGCGACGCCAGACTTTTTCTTTCATAAATGGCGTCCAAATTATTGAATATCTCTTTAGCACTGCATTCACTGGTGGCAAACCCAAGAAAGGAATCGCTCAAATACTCAACAATTACGCTCTTTGCAATTTTCTCTAATTTCTTCCACTCATCCGTAATTTCGTCACATGTTTCATCAATAACTTTAATCGTATCATTTTCACTTAACAGGGCTCTTATGCGAAATTTCCATATGGAATATTTCTCGCCATCAAATGGTTTTATATTTCGCTTTGTTTTATCCATTTTATGTAGCAAATTTCAATACACATATACAATGATACTTATCTGCAGTGGTCAAGCGCGGCCTGGGCACATAACCTCTAAAAATTCTTAGAAGCAGGTGGCGTCTCAGCAATGCGCAGGCGGCGTCAGATCAGCATCAATTAAACAATCCTTTATTTATATAGCAGCAACAAACAAACACCAGCAGGCAGCAACATCCAACTTCTTTATAATAGCAGCGTTCAATAAAAGGTCACCAAATATATGTATTTAATATTTTAATTTTCTTTCTTTCTGGAGCACACAATCTTGTCACGGCAAACACAAAAACGGAAGTAAGTAAGAATAAGGCGGATGCAGAGTTATATGGTCATACTTAGAGTAATGACCTAACGCCTCATATGCAAAATGCTTTTGCCTTTGAACTTTAATATTAGAGGCATTCATGCATTTACTAGTTCATTACAGGCGATAGTTTTCAACAGCGGATGTGAATAAAAGACGATAGACATCGGATTTCTCACTAATTTTACTTAAACATTATATTAACTTAAATCAAAGATTTATAGATATTATAGATGACGCATCTGAAAGAAAACCACGATTATTCCTGGTAGCTGACATTGGCTACCAATTTCCGATTTGTTCCACATGCGTCATCTATACCGCGGCCATAAATACTTCTAGATGTGCTATCGCTATGAAACTTTTACCAAAAATCTATAAAAATATTATAAATATATGTTACAAAAATTGGCCAGATCGTACCACTATATCCTATAGCTTCCATAGGAACGATTTTTTCAGTGGTCATAAATTCATTTCTTGTAATCATAACAGGCTGAACTATTTATTGTAAGTTATTTACAAACTTGGACCTGTAATATAAAAGTGTGGGAGTGATTACTCACTCCACCACCCCCCACGCCCACCTTCCCAAAAAAGTTATAACAAACAAAACGAACAATAATAAAAAATTATATAATATTTAAATGGTTTCATCAAGTAACGAAAGAGTTGACTCTAGTAGAGTTGACTTTTCCTTATACTTAAGTGTTCTTTGTCCACTAATAAATGGATCAGAACTTAAAAGCAGTCTGTTAAATAAGTCTGTATTTGAGGAGATCCTTGAAATTTTGCGTGCATGTTGCAGTCGGAATTTTTTAATGTCCTTAATTCTTGCTTCAGCGGCTTCTTCTAAAAGCTCTCCAATCGAAAGCAAAGAATGTTTTATAATGTCAGGAGCATGAAGTAAAACTTTATGAACCGATGGGGGGAGATAAAACCACGTGAAAATTGGCATTCATAAGTGGCTCCTAAGGAAATAATAAGCTATTATTTAAAAGAAAAGAATATGAACACAAAACAAAACACAAAAATAACAACAAACGACAACACAAACCAACAAACGGCAATAAACAACAACACACAGCAGAAGCACGTGCTTTTTTAAAATTGAAGTTAGGTTACATCTTCGTATATTACAAGCCGCACGGCACCTTACGGCACTTGAATTAAACTTTCTTATATTCTTAAAATGCTTAAGAATATTATAGAAAAAGATTTGTTCATCCCCAAGAATCCCTTCACAACTAAAACTCTAACCAAACACAGAAAAGACAAACTAAGAACGTTCACAATTATGTACTAAATACAATAATGATTAACACAAAACACAACATATGCTACATATACTTTTTGTTGTAAAAAGAAAGTTAATACCTTTATTTAAAATATTAATCACTTCCATTGCACAAACACTTGTTTTAAATAAGTTTAACAAACATTTTTTACGGAGAGCTTCGCTTGCACGTTGCTTACGCTGCAATACCCAATGAACATCATGCACTCTCTTTCGATGCTATTCTTGAAGAGGACAGATAGAGCAAAACAAAAAGATGAATAAATTCAATTCATATCATTTCGTAAAAGTTTTCTACCGATCCCACCACGACTACCCCACCGCCCATACAGTCCCACGTGGCGCATACATTATATAATTTTTGTTTGCTTTTAATTAGTTTTCGCATGTTTTATAACAGATAACTTTTAAAAATCGCTTAAAAAGTATACCTTTTCTCAACCATTGATCTGTCTTACATTGAAATTGCATCGTAGGCTGAGCTTAATCTTTCCTTAAAGTCGGAGGTCGGACAAAAAGTGAGAATGCATACTTTAAAGAACACTTTAACATCAAAACATTTTGGCCGAAAGCGGGCGAAAGTTAGTTTTAAGTCCACAGGGGAAAGGTGTTTTGAGTAAGGACGTATCACAAAACAATTTAATAATAATAATTTAATAAGCAGAAATTGTCTCTTATAGTAAAGTTGACATACATTTTCCCGCTGTTTTATTTAATCAAACAGGCTAGCAAACATCATACTGACAGACAGACAGAACAAATTTGGCCATTCAGACCAGTGTGAACTGGCACCGAGTTCAAGTCCCTCCATAGCTTAGACTATAGCCGGGTATCCAGCACAGCGGAAACTAAAAATCCCTGCCAAACTTCATATAAAAAAACTGTGCCAGGAATTTTTAGTTTGCTTTTTCGTTTGTTGTGTATCCAGCACTTGTATACAAAGCGGCGTATCAATAGCGGCGTTTCGGAAGCGTGTGTGGAACGAGAAACAGCTGATATTCAGGTCAGGAATATATTGCTGACAATTATTTCGGAAGTGATTAGTCAAAAAAACGGAGACAAAAACCGTGCTCAAGACCAAACAGAGAATTGAAAATGGACAACGTGAGGAGAATGCTGTTTTAATGAAAGCAGTTGAGGCAAGACCATGTCTTTGGCGAATCCCAGAGAATAAGCATTTTGACAATATTTCTATGCTTGGGAAAGTGTTGCTGCACAAATAAATAAAGTTTTATATTTTATACAAATTATATTGAATTGCCCTTTTATTACTTTTTATAAATCTATTTCGTGCTTCTATTTTGGCATCTTGTTGGAAGTTGGAATATCAGGGTATTCCCTGAAGTAACTGAAATTCGCCGTTTTAAAACGATTTCAGTCGATTCTGGTAATTTCTAATTAATTTAAATACAAAAGGAAAAGAGTAAATTCAAATATGATTGTGTTTAACCATGCGATTTTCCCCGGAGTGCGTGATTTAAAAAGATGAAATTTTCTCTGATTTGCAACAATATGGTCCCCCATCAAGCAGATTATAAATTTGCTTTAAATTCTAACAAGAAGTACAAGGAATATTTTTAAGAATATATATATAGCTCAACAATCTTCTGGGCCGAATTATAATACCCATTGGAAAGGAATAATTAAATTGCCATCAATTTTTGTACCTGGTCCTCTTATCGCAGTTTCGTTTGTTCCTTTCTGCCGATTCTCTAAAATTCTTTCGCCTTCTAATTATTACCACTCACAAGGGCGCAAGAGCAAAGCTCTTAAGAGATAGAAAATAGAATTTTATATAACATTTCAACTATTTTTATTGTTTCACGTACAAACAACAACGAACGGAAAAGCCATGAAACAAAATCTTCTCGCAGTCCCAACAGATCGCGAATCCGCTGAGCCCATTAAGAGTCCAGCGAGTAAAATGTAGGATAACCGCATTCCGTATATGATCAACTTGGAATTACTTGCTCTGATAACAACAATGATATCTTCTGCTGGTGAGGCAATATATATAGTACTGCACGTTCGAAATGTGGAAAATCAGGAATTTGCTTTGCCATGGTGAATCTCAAGGCGGATTAACCAGCTAATGTCTCATGTACCACGACTATCAGGCTCGCACCTTATGCGCTGTCTGCTTGAATAATGGTAATATTGCAATTTTAAAGGGTAGGGAAGGGAATTTCCCTTGAGGAACGAGTATATCGTAGGCACCCAAGGCCGACTTTAACTCACGTTTTCAATTTGCATGTGTAGGTTTCCAAGCCATTGCAGAAATTCAATTTTTTGTTTTTAAGTGTAATGCTGAAACAATACTTTTTCCATTAGAGTATTTCCCAGGGCAGTTAAAAATCATGGTGGTACAATTGAAATTCAAACACTGCATATTTAGGCAGCCCTGAAAGTCAGCTGATCGTTTTCCACAAGCTTTGACATTTCAAATCCGTGTAAAATAAAAACTACGTCGAATATTGAAATAAATTAAAATGTAAAGCAAAGCTGGAGGTTTGCATATTATAAGTGTTTAATGCATTCCTTGTTTTATGTGATTTGTCTTTGTTTTAAATTGTTTTCGTAAAGTGATGTTTTCAGCAATTCGAACCTCAAACTTGTTGTGTTTCATGAAATAAAAGTATTTTGGATTGACGTGGATAAACGTAACTATTAACACGTTATAATTCTTCCATATGCATAAAATGCGAGGATACTAACCCTTTTTTGTAGCTTTTTGCATCAGTTTTGGCTTGCACATGGTCGCCATACCGTAAGACTACATTAGTTTGTGCTGCAGAAAAGAACTTAAGAACTTTGTTGCTTGCTTCACGTTTGCATTTACATTTTCAACCTGGTGACTAAAAGAAAAGAATCCGCCAAAATTCTAAGACGACCACGAGTACCTTATGAAGAAGGGAGCTACCGCTGTGCTCTTATCAGCTCAACTGTTTCGCTTATAACTCCGGTGTTTTTTGTCCGATCTGATTGTACTTTTCAGAATAGATAGATATTGGGCCTAGCTTGATGTATACGAGGCTCTAACCACGAGGCTCTAACTTGAAAATTGTGGATCTGACGGCTATTTATTTAGGTCTAGGATTTCTAGACGAGGTCTAGGTTTTTTGGGGATAAAAGGGAGACGGGTGGAATTTTCCAAATCTGAAACAAACTTGATCTGCGTACAGCATAAAGCTACCTTCATTTGTGGCTCTATCTCTTATAGTCTCTGAGATCGACGCGTTTATACAGACAGACAGACGGACAGACGGACGGACGGACAGACAGACATGGCTATATCGACACGGCTCCCATTTTCAATGGGAACAGGGTATAAAAAGGGAAGATCAGAAAAAGAAGGATAGCCCAGTACCTTGTTCTCCAGAAGAAGCCTTGGATTTTTTGAATGGAACAATCCAAACGAAAAATGTATGTGATATAATTTTATGGTGTTTTAGTTATGTGTTTCTAAAGGTAAATTTTGGGTACTGAGGGGGTTAATGTGATTTATTAGATAGTGTGCTAAAATAATTCAATTCAATTCATTTAAGATTTGTGTGATGTTTAAGACTATTTTCTTGTTTAATTATTTTCCACCATGAAGTGAAATTGGCATGTGTCTGCAAAAATGATATGAAAATATGATTTAAGAGACCTCGTAATGAAAAATCCAGCAAATAACTGTAGGTGTCCCAATAGGTTATCACATAAAAAAAATAGTTGAAAATTTCAATAACATTTTTTATATTTAAGAATTGAAGATATAAATAAGGAAAAAAGATTTTTTGAGCGGTATTGTGGACACTTACAACATATAATTCAAACTCATCCAAATACACTCAGGGAAAAATTGCATGGTAAAAACTAACACAAACAAATTTGGTTTAACTATGCCCAAATTAACTAAAAGCCACTTTGAATTGACTAAAAACACATTCAATCGGAGAATTTCAGTTATTTTTGAATTTTATATTCCCTATGCAGGGAATTACAACTTGAGAATTTCAAGCAGTTGTATTTTTCTAAAAATGCCAGAAAGATATTTATGAAAAACTGTAGGCTATTCAATATAAGTAGTATTTTAGCCGTCCATCAGCCAGCATACGCGATGGCACAACTGGTTGAGACGGCATTCCAATCGAGTTCAAGTCGAGTCAAGTAAATTAAGTAAATGAATTCAACTCCTGGATTCCATTACAAAGGAAATTGAGTATAGGGGCAAGATTTTTAATTAAAAAAAAAAAGTTTTTAACTATTTCCATATTCATTTTTACCATTGCCAATCTTAAATTTGAAGTGTGCATTCTTTATATATACGAGTTCCATATTTAACGCTAAATCAATGATGAAAATATTCAAGTCAAAGTGTAAATATTAAAATATCAGTGTATTTTTTCCTGAGTGTAGGTTAAGCCGTTCTCGAGAAAAAAAAATGTTTTGATTTCGCTTAACGCTTTCATAACATCACTCCAATAACGCCTATCAGACTAAAAATTTAGGAGAGTGAGGTTCTCATTGATAATTATTACATATTTACATTTGGTGCTGATTAGAGAGGGGGCAATTTTTTGTATGCTTATTCGGCTATGCCATTTTAGATCAACTGCCCAAAAATCAACAATGTTGGTGCAAATCGGCTGAATCGGTTATACGGCAGCTATATAAAGTAATGGTATAAAACGAGCGAATCTTGGTGAGATGTCTTGGGAGCCCGAAATATGTGTCCAAACCAAAGTTTGGGCCAAATACCTCTATAATTGAAATTTCTGCCAAATTTTTTGGCACTCGGACCAGTGTGCATTGGGTGGTTTATCAAAAAACGAGAGCGTAAGTTAAGATCGACCCTGCACGACTTCGAAATACCCGTTACTCAGGGCAATGAGTGTTTAATAACCCCATGCGGCTCAGATAAGTATGCAACGGTTTTTCACTCTGCCATTTATTATCCGATGTTTATGAAAATGGAAATGTGAGACTGCAAAATCTGACCTCGATATGTTCCATAAATGTGGGAGATTTTCGACTTTTTTTTTTATTGCGGGGGCGGTAGGGGGCTTGGGGTGGGGACTTGATCTGGGTGCAGAAATAACCAGTCCACGTATAAAATTTGGTGGCTCTAGCTCTTCAAGTCTCAGCACAGAGAAAAACTGGTCAGTAAATTCAACCAACTTTACAGTTAAAAATGCTCCAACCAATATATTGGTTGAATTTACTGTGGGCAACAGTAAAAGTACTGTTAAAGTGACGTTACACATAACGTAAAGATTACAGTGGCACAGTAGTCCTACCAACCAATCAACCAAGATTACAGTGGAAAATGCTCCAACCAACAAAAATAGTACTAAATAGTTAATCTGACCATGGTTTACAGTAAATTTTTTAGTAGACAATTTTCTGGTAGAATCAGCGGGAAATTAATATTAATACTAACACCGCCATATTTTTACGACAAAATTGTTGATATATTATTTTTAAATGTGATTGAAAAATCAAATAAAACAAGGAATGCATAAAAACACTTATAATATACAAACCTTCAGCTTTGCTTTACATTTTAATTTATTTCAATATTCGACGTAGTTTTTATTTTACACGGTGTTGAAATGTCAAAGCTTGTGGAAAACGATCAGCTGACTTCCAGGGCTGCCTAAATATGCAGTGTTTGAATTTCAATTGTACCACCCATGGCAAAATAAGTGCTTGTGTATAAGGTAGTCTACTCGGCTGCCAAACTAGCTCTTGTATGATTGCAATGAGTGCGAGTGAAATGGCACATAGTACATGAGTGCGACTGAAAGGCACTGCTGTGAGTTGATTAACCCCTTGTTGCCTGTTGGGGTGGAAAATAGCCTACAATAATGAATTGAGACGATGTTATTTTTGTGTTTATAATTTTATTTTTAATAATTTTGAATTTCCAACTAAACGTTGTTTTTGATTCTTAATAGCTAATTTTTTGTTTAAATATTTAAGTCTAAAATAAATTCTAGTTTTAAAATAAAATTGTTTTACATTATTATCAATTTGTACATGTTTAGCAGCAATTAATAATTTTTTTTTTATGTCTTTAGTTATTTCAATAGTATTGTGAATATTATTTATAAATATAGACTCTAAGTGTTTTAATGTAGCAGTAAACTGGTCTGACGGCTTTATAAGCCCGCCGTGCGATACCTCATCCACATATGTAAATCCAGATTGCGTTGATTCATTAGACAACCTTAATTTTCTAACAACATAACCTGCTAGATATTCCATAGCGTCCTCCGTTAGTTCATCCATGATGTACTCTGCAGCTATGTTGTTGTCCATCTCTATTTCGAACTCTTCGAACTCTTTCGACCACCCTTTCCACTTCCCTTCATCGGGCTCATTCTCCTTATTGCCATTTGGAGTTATGTTGAGATTGAGCCAGCTGTCGCAGTTGTCCTCGTCAACATTTCCGTTACCGGCTAACAACTCTGTATTCTTGGCTGAATAATATTTAAGGGTTATTAATAAATGAAAATAATCAAATAAACACATAAAACAGGACAACACATAACTACCAACATTCACAATTCAAACTTTGCTGAAACATAAATCTAGACATTTGACAATTATTATTATTAAAATCAATTATTTGCTAATTAACAAATTGTTTTAGTTTTGTCTTACCTACAATGTATTTTCTTAATCTATACTTAAATTGTAAGGGTGACGGATGGTCATGTTGTCCACCCTTCGCCCGCATGGCTCCGAAAAAATTTTCAACAATATCTTGATTCAGCCGACTTGTCAAAATATACTCCATTCCGTACTTTTCATTGCAATAGGCATGCAGTCCATCAAGAGATGCATTGTTTATTAGTATCCCTTTTTGGAATGGGAGCCTATGGGTCTTGCCGCATATCCTATTACTCATAATGTGAGACATCTGTTTTAAAATGTCTCTTTGCAGTTCGAGCTGCTTGCCATAAGGCTGAGTAGTTTCGATGCAGTTGGACGTTGACAGCTTTGAATTGAAAACGTCGAACCAATCGTTGAGGAGTTTAAATAAATCCGAGGTTTCGACTGCATTTTCAACTTGATAGCCTAAAGAGTAGCAGCGTCTGATGGCACTGGCGGTTGTATTCGAAAATAATTGTGTTGCTAATTTGACCTTTTGCTTGGCAAAGGAGCGAACATTTAAATGGCTCTCATTTACTTTGAACAATATTGTTACATCTGTTTTACAACAGTGAGTTATAGTTTGTTCGACAGTCGACTTGGTCAATGTTTGTCCGTTTATATGTAAACCTGTAGCCAAATAATGGTTACGAACCAGCTTTATTAGATGTGGTGCATCTGAAAACACGAAAATTTTCAGATCTTCATCCTCGGGATGGCCAAACCAGGTTTTTTCTAATTGTAAATTTAAAAAAATTAACAACTATCTTTGATTTCATTCATAATAAGAATATACTTTACCTTCAGATATACCGAGCTCTCTCCATAATCTTTGGTTTCCAGCACCCATATCGGAGACAATTGATACCACAAAATATCCTCTTCTGTGTAGTTTTTTTATTAATTCATAAAGAGTTGGCACGTCCATTCTGGTATCATAGTCGAAGAACACTGGTTGCTTCCACGATTTTTTCAATCCTCGAACCATCGCAAGTTGCACGTATTCGCTTGGCTCGTATACAACGTCCGCCGAGCTGTCGTACTCGAATGTACCAGCAACCTTCATTTCGTCGAATGCTAATACGCAAAGCTTATCTGCCGTATCCATGTCCATATTGTCCATAAGATCGATGACCACATCCAGGCAACCAGTCTGTATTTCCACGTTTGACAACCACTTGTATAATGTTGCCCGACAAGGTAATGGAAATCCTTTTTTGTACAGATGGTTATATGCCCTAGGACCTGCGGTATGGAGGCACATAGCCCATGATATGTCATCTGAATTAAATTCTGACCTCTTTCCACCACTCTTTAAAATTTTTATTTGGGTCTGAGTGAAGATGGTACTTAAAGATTTCTCTAACTGGCTTGCGTCCTCTACGAGCTTACGTAAGCTCTGTACTTCATCCTCCAAAGCACGAATCTTTTGCCTCAGAGTCTTTATTTCCATGGACGTTGAATGATTTATCACTGTGTCCCTACAAGACAGTTTCATTATGTTTACATATCCATCCATATGTACAAAAAGAAATATATGTACATATATATTTTCACACGCCAAACTTACTCAGTTTCCGTACTGGCATTAGCATAGCCTTCTTTAACACTTTCATCCTCTTTCTCTCTTTGCGGAACGGCATCATTGTTTAAGCGTCTCTTCTTATAAATCTTCCCCTTGGGAGCAGTCCTCCACTGAGACGCATTAAAATGTGTATCACATATTTGGGAATTTTTGCTTAGGCTGCACCCCAGGCTTTCCTCCCACAGCTTTCTCTTCATTTCACATTTCGGGGCATGAATGATTTTCACGCCCGGTACATTCTTGCGGCAAAAATAACAATAGTTCATTTTTTTCTTTTTTTTGAACACGTTAGGGTTAATGCGAAAAATAAAACGAGAAAAAATCGTCCGTAACCAACCTTCCACTTTGACAAGCAAACGTGCACTGGCAAAAGAGCTAGTAAACCCGAAAGCAAAGGCAGCCGAGTAGACTACCTTACGAAGGCACTCGTTTTGCCATGGTACCACCATGAAATTTAACTGCCCTGGGAAATACTCTAATGGAAAAAATATTGTTTCAGCATTACACTTCAAAACAACAAATTGAATTTCTGCAATGGCATGGAAACCTACACATGCAAATTGAGAACGTAAGTTTAAGTCGGCCTTGGGTGCCTATGATATACCCGTTCCTCAATGGAAATTCCCTCCCCTACCCTTTAAAATTGCCATATTACCATTATTCAAGCAGACAGCGACTCGCAGGTGCGAGCCTGATAGTCGTGGTACATGAGACATTAGCTGGTTAATCCGCCTTGAGATTCACCATGGCAAAGCAAATTCCTGATTTTTCACATTTCGCACGGGCAGTACTATATATATATTGCCTCACCAGCAGAAGATATCATTGTTGTTATCAGAGCAAGTAATTCCAAGTTGATCATATACGGAATGCGGTTATCCTACATTTTACTCGCTGGACTCTTAATGGGCTCAGCGGATTCGCGATCTGTTGGGACTGCGAGAAGATTTTGTTTCATGGCTTTTCCGTTCGTTGTTGTTTGTACGTGAAACAATAAAAATAGTTGAATTGTTATACAAAATTGTATTTTCTATCTCTTAAGAGCTTTGCTCTTGCGCCCTTGTGAGTGGTAATAATTAGAAGGCGAACGAATTTCAGAGAATCGGCAGAAAGGAACAAACGAAACTGCGATAAGAGGACCAGGTACAAAAATTGATGACAATTTAATTATTCCTTTCCAATGGGTATTATAATTCGGCCCAGAAGATCGTTGAGCTATATATATATTCTTAAAAATATTCCTTGTACTTCTTGTTAGAATTTAAAGCAAATTTATAATCTGCTTGATGGGGGACCATATTGTTGCAAATCAGAGAAAATTTCATCTTTTTAAATCACGCACTCCGGGGAAAATCGCATGGTTAAACACAATCATATGTGAATTTACTCTTTTCCTATTGTATTTAAATTAATTAGAAATTACCTGAATCGACTGAAATCGTTTTAAAAGGGCGAATATCAGTTACTTCATTTATATATCCACTTCAGGGTATTCCAACTTCCAACAAGATGCCACAATAGAAGCACGAATTAGATTTATAAAAAGTATTAAAAGGGCAATTCAATATAATTTGTATTTTGGATGTACACGCTGGCCATTTAAAAATCGTCCTCTAAGTCGACTTCTCGCTAGGTTGTTTGGTTGTTTTGCCCAGTTGGGAAATATGGTAACAAGTATTTTAAGAATTATCTTGACTTTTGGAGTCATTTTCAATGACTCGCTCAAGTCAAAACAATTTCAAACTGAATCTAAGTTCATGAATGCGAAAGGGCACTTTGACTCGACATTCTAATGGAACACTTTGGGCCGATGTCTTTTCCATTGGAACAGATACACTTTGAATTTACTCTAGTTTTGGCCGACTAACGAATTATTTAGTCGATGTCTGATTCTGAAAATCTGCAGAATTTAATGAGTTCCATGAAGATAAATAGAATTTAATTCGAACTGTTCACACATTTATTTGGATTTCTCCAGTATTAAAATATTATATAAACAATAAAGAAAGCTAACTTCGGCTCGCCGAAGTTTGTATACCCTTGCAGCATGTTTTTTAACTAATTTGAAGGACATATCCACTGACAACAAACCAGTTTTCTCACTAAGGCTACTTTTCAGACTCTGCTTTTCTAAGACAGCTATACTATATTAATGTCCGATTTGGACCAAACTTAGTGGAATTATGGGAAAACATAGCTAACTAAGAAATAAAAAGTTCGGAGGCGTTTTCTTTGAAAACAAAAAAGTTTTTCTTACTAAGACTATTTTTCTAACATTAATTTTCTATGGCAGCTATACTCTATAGTTGTCCGATTTCGACCAAATTTGACAGAATTATGGAGAAGCATTGAAAACTACTAAATACAGATGCATGCAGCATATTTGTTCCAGAAGAATTCGTGCAAAGTTTGGTTGCGATAGCTTTAAAACTGACGGAGGAGATAGCGTAGAAACAGACGGACGGACAGACGGATATGGCTATATCGACTCAGCTCGTCATGCTGATCAAGAATATATATACTTTATGTGGTCGAAAATGCTACCTACTATGCGTTACAAACATCTGGACAATTTCACTATACCATCTGCAAGGATATAAAAACTAAAATCTTTAAAATCAGAATAAACTAAAAAAATTAAAATATCAAGGCACCCCTCAACAATTTTGTTCCAAGAGTAAAGAATTGCAAATTGAATTCGTTTCGCTTTTTTCTCGATTTTAAAACAACTGTTTCGGGCTCCATGGAGCACAGTCTACGCTGGACCATCATTATGAAGCTTATCTATTTCACAGCCTTGTTGGTGCTAACGATTGGATATACTCTCGGTTGTGTTGTACATGTCCATATAGGGAGGAGTGGAAGAAGGACACTCTCATGCATAGGTGAAGGACCAGGCGGCAGACGAAGCTATGTAGATAAAGGGAGCTCCGAGGTTGGAAGCCGCATGTCCAATCGCCACCACTAAACATGAAACAATGATCCAGATGTAGGAGCAGTGAGGGTGCGCGTTTGATTCAACAAGGAGTCAAGCCACATATCGTTGACTCAACCCAAAACGCTTTTTCGTCGGTTGATTTAAAAAAGCCCTGAAAATGAAATAAATCAAATATATGTAGCTGATGTGGGGGCAGCCTTTTAGCGGCGGAAGATAAGACAACACATTGTTCACCGAAAGAGAGTTCCGGAAACTAGAAACTCCCATTGTCCATGGGGACAGAATGGAATACTGACCGGTAGAAGCTAATGTCGTCTTTGTCTTTGGCTTTAAACGTGACAGAATCGGAAGTCGGTAGTTTTTAAATGCTCTAATTTCACTTCTGGCCCAAGTTTTCCCATCGGTGAGCAGCCGACTTATGGAATGAGGAGGGGGTAAAATTCTTAAAACAAGATATTTCATTGTTTTTTGAGTATAATAGGATTAGAAAGCATTGTAGGCCTGAAGGAGTGCGATGTGAGACTCATTCTTGTCTGATCTGGTCTTGATTATTTCTGCGATCATGATATAAATAGCATCTCAATTATTTTGCAAGCTAAGCAGAGTATCCATTAAGTCAATCACTGTGGAATGGGCTATCAATGTCTTTGTCCTTCCATTCCGCAGAAGATCTTGGACAGACAAAGAAGACATGCGTTTTCTATCTTCCTCGGGTGCGTTTTGTGCTTGAATCTATAAGGCTAGTAGTTAAAGCATCCATGTCCAGCTGGTAATTGAGCCAAGTTAGGTCGATTTGCCTGTGCTTTCTCTCACCCCAGGTCGAATGTCTGCTATAAGTCATCTTCTCCATCTGGTTGTAGACATCCATCTTGTGTGTCCCCCGTTGAAGTTGTCTTTACGAGAGCTTCAACTTTCCTTCACAAGGGGAACGAGTGGAACCGAAGCCGCGAGGATTAGTGCGGCGTCTTTTGACACTGTTCCGAAGCCACTTATCGCTCGCAGTCCACATCTTTTGCAATTTTGGCTGTATGATGGACTGGTGATAAATAGAGTATAAAAGACCTGATCATTCACCGGGGTCCGCAAATGTTTGCCATAATTGCCTATAAGGATTCAACGGTCTTCTTCTCCACATCCTCCAGGTGGCGTTTGAAGTAGAGTCTGTGATCCAGCATTACATCCAAGTATAATTTAATGGTCTCCAACTCTCACACTTGCATTTTCAATGCACTTCTTACTATTTATGAGGACAGCCTCGGTTGTGTGGCAAGCCAGACTTAGTCCATTTGCGTCGATTCATTTGGTGATTAGTATAACAATCTCAGTGGTTTTAGCCTCTACATCTGACTGGTTGTAAGCCAACACCGTGATTGCGAAGTCCTTTGCGAAACTTTCGATTTGCACTCCAGCCGTCGTGTTAAGTCGGTGGATTTCGTCGCACTTTGTGTTCCTCAATGTCGGCCGATAACGGAGAATTGTCTTTCGACCTTTCGACTTGTACATTTGATAAAAAGAATGCCCGAAGTCGCCCTTAAAATAATATCTTATAACAGGACTGTGAGTTTTTTTAAAATTTAGAAAACTTTAGCTATACAGAGAAAAAAGGGACATTAAAAATATCCATTGGATGATTTCCGGTATACATTTGCGAGGGTTATGCCCTAAATATCCCTTAATTCGTCCAATGGATATTAAATTACTCAAAGAAAATGAAAAATTATGATCATTTGGATGATTTTGCAGCTCCGCTGCATGAGTTAATGGATATTTAAGATATATCCTTTCCAAATGGATCTTTTTTGGACGTGTTTTTTTCTTTCTGTGTACTCTTAATTGTATAAAATAATTTTCTACATTTTTGAAAACCTTTCTTTTTTTTTTTTTTTTAAGAAAATACATCAGGGATGCAAACCACTCGAAAATATGTACCGATTAGGTTCAGTGGTTTGCACAGATTCAAAACCGCCGGTTCGGTTCATTCCTTGGTTTATTGGAGTTAAATGAAAAGCGGTTTCGGTTCGTTTCAGTGGTTCGCAAAGGCACCGTATGAAACAATATGATTTCTGTAGTAATGTGACTTTACGACCATTTTCGAAATTTGATTCCCATAATCCGTTTGAATATCTTCAAAATCCTTAGAGCAATGTCCAAAGATTATTATGTCGGATTCCCAGGACTTGTCTAACAGTTCCTAGAGGAATGCCCTTACTTATTGGCAGATTAGGATTGAATTAAGGTTAAGAAGTACCGCAGAAAATGTAAAACATTGTCTAATGGAGAAAATAATTTAGATTGATGACAGATGAATTAAGAGATCGGCGGGCAATTGCAGAACATATGCTGTAAAATTTTCGTCAGGTCATCCTTAAAAGTTTTATCGATCTGAGAACGATGAATATGGAGAGGGTCGAACGAAATATAAAAATTTATTTTTAATTAAATTATTTTCGGGAATCGATTCAAATTTCCAAATTAATAAGAATCGACAGAGAATTGAACCGAACCGAACCGTTTTTATTTGTGGTTTCGGTTTGGTCCGAAACCGGTTAGGTGCAAAACCGGCTTGCATTTCTGATATATATACTTTATGTGGTTTCTTCTATGATCTACAAAACATTCGGACAGTTTTATAATACCCTCTGCAAGGGAATACAAAAAAGTATCAATTATTTCTATTTTCAAATTGATTTTCGAATATCATATTTACAGCTAAATCAATGGAAAATGAAAAGCCAACTGTTAATATAAAATATCAGAGCATTTGTCTCCAACTACCTAGAATTATTAATAAATTAGCAATCGAATTCAATAACAAACTTTCTGCATCCAAATTACAAAGAATGTCTTTTTCCCATTCGAAGAATACCACAAAAATTATAGTTTTTTTTATAGGCCGATAAACGACTTTGCTAAAAGACATGGCCCGCTACATAAGACATGAGACGAGTAATCCGATTTGAGATTAACCAAGGCAAATCTAATTCCTGATTTTCCATGTTTCACCTGTCAATTACTATATATATTGCCTCACCAGCAGAAGATATCATTGTCGCTATTAGAGCAAGTTATTCGAAGCCGATCATTCACAGAATGCAGATGTGCTACATTTTACTCGCTGGGATTTTAGCGGGCTCAGCGTATTCGCGATCTACTGGGATTCCAAAAAGATTCTGCTACCCCGTTTCTCCGTTGGAAGTAACTTGTGTGTGAATTAATAATAAATGTAAAGTGATTATATTATGTTAATTTATATCTCTTAAAAGCTTAGCTTCAAGGGTGAAATGTAGTTATTGGCAGGTGAAGGAATTTTAGCAACAAAAGACAGGAAGGGAAGATGGAAACTGAGAAATAAGTACCTGGTGTCAAGCTTAGTTTCAATTACATTATATTCCGACCCCATTAACAATATATATTCTTGATCAGGGCGACGAGCTGCTTTGTCTGATTCTGCTTTGTCCGTCCGTCTGTTTGCCTGTCTGCTTTTACACAAACTACACTAGTCGGCATAAGTATTCTGACAAAAAATAGGGTAAATTAATCATAACATTTTTTAAACAGAAAATCCTAAAATATGAAACAAATTTATGGAAAACTGGGGTAATATTAGGATTCCGTCAAAAGAATGGATTAGAAACAAGAGAGAAATTCGGTCAAGCCCGAATATAACATTCTCTGTACCAAAGAAGTTATACGCTCAGAAAAAATATGGATGCTGCAGTAGCAGCTGAAAGCAGAGCTGCTACTGCGCTGCAGCAGCGAACAGTTTTTTGATCATAACTCGACAACCGTTCATCCGATCTCCAATATTTGGCGGATCGATAAGTTATGCTGTTTACTAAATATCTACAGAAGTAACAAATCATCTATCTTTTTTCTAAATTGCGGGGGCTGGAGGGGGCGTGGCCAAAATTGAAAGTAAACTTGATCTGCCTGCAGACATAAGAAGCATATGTCCCATACATGTCAAACCTCTATCTCTTACCATCTCTGAGATCTGTGCGTTCATACGGACAAACAGACGGACATGACTCGGATGTTGATGCGGATCAGGAATATATATACTTTATAGGGTCGGAGATGTTTCCTTCTCGATGTTACATACTTTCGCACAAACTTATAATACTCTGTGTACCTACGGTACAGAGTATAAAAATAGATAACACAAGTTTACATAAAAAGGGTCACTTTTTAACCTGAGAAGAAAGCAAACGTTCCTAATGTATTTTCGGGTGCTGAATTCAAATAAATGGTCCGTTTTGCCCCAGCACATCAGGTTTATGCGAAATTCGCATTAACGTGTGTCGAACGAGGCCAAACGAGGACAACTTATCGATCCGCCAAAGGAATGGTGAAGATTGGATGAACGGTTTTCGAGTTATGATCAAAAGACTGTTCGCCGCTGCAGCGCAGAAGCAGCGCTGCTTTCAGCTACTACTGCAGCATCAAAATTTATGCTGAGCGTATAATTTCGTTGGTACAGAGTATGCTGTAGTCGGGCTTGATCGACTTTCATTTTTGTTTTTACTATTTTTGTTGGTTGGAGCAATTTTTTCCTGTGTTTTTTTCTGTGTACGCATACAAAACGAGAGCGAAAGTTAATGTCCGCCCTGGCCTAGTTCAATATACCTGTTACCCATGGCAAGATTGCCTTCCCTTATGAATTTCTTAGTGCGTTAACATAAATGTTGACAAATAGGCATAAGCATTATGTAAGCAGACAGCGCATGTTGTGCATGCCTTCTTGCACAAGACATAAGCCGGGTAATCCGCCTTGAGATTTACCATGGCAAAGCAAATTCCTGATTTTCCATGTATCACATGCCAATTATTATATATACATTGCCTCACCAGCAGAAGATTCCATTGGCGCTATTAGCGCAAGTAGTTCCAGGCTGATCATTTACGGAATGACACATTTTAGTCTTTGGACTTTTAATTTAATTTTTTCTTCTATCCCAAATATGGGATTTTTCCCTTAATGCGTCCGGCATACTACAAGATTGGTCCTAGCACCAAACATAACACTAAAGGGTGAGTGGTAAATAGTTATTGGAAGGCAAAGGAATGTCAGATAAAAGGCTGCAAGGGACAACCGAAATTGAGATAGGAGGACCAGGTGCGACCAGACATTGACAACTATGGTGACAGCTTAATATTAATTTGATGTTTTAGTACCCAACAAATTGTAATCTTATTTGTAATGGTTATTTCTACTTGCTGCTCTGGCACGTAAGTACGTATCCCATCAAACTCACGAAATGGCACAATTTGATTTTAAATTTGATTTCCTCGTTTTCTCAATGTTAAATGCCAATTGCTAAAGTGCAGCTCGGCGGAGTATGAGTTTGACTTAAGCCTCAATTAGTTACATGTATGCACAAAATTTTCCCGCATCTTTTGACCTTCCACACTTTCTCTCGATTCTCCCTATATCCCTCTATTAGTATTTTCATTTCCAGTTGCAGATTGCAAAGCTAATTAGCAAAGACATCCAAAAACTGAAGTTGAAGTCGATGTGAATGATGTGTCTTGGCAACCAATCTGTCTTCCTATGGCCATCTCCTGGCACCGTGTTTAACGTGTTAAACTTCTTTGCTTATTAATTGTATACATTTTGACAGGCACGTTTTCTGGCTGGGCACAGTGAAAAGAACTTAGGGAAAACAATGCCAGTGAATTGGATGTGATTTGGCTGCGTGAGGCACGTGTTGAACGTTGTTTGTTATTGTGTTTTTTTTTTTTGCTTTTCCGGTTAGTTAGTAAAAATAAGAAAAGAAAAGGTCGTAAGGTCGTCTAAGCTGTCAATGCCTATGTTCTTTGGCTTAAGCAAAAGCCTTTCATTAAAGTTTTAGTGTCAATCCTTATCACGACAAAATCCCTGACCTTTTTTTTTTACTTATTCTTGGTGTTGTCATTGCTCTGACGGGTCCATTATACATTTTTGCCACAACTGAGAGATAATGGCCTAACTTCGTTATCGATTACTACAGCTGATACTTTAAGCGATAGAGAGGGAGAGAGAGAGAGAGAGAGAGAGAGAGAGAGAGCACACACTCATTACGTCACATTTAAGTAAAGATTTTAAATTTGATATCAATTTTAAATAATGGATTCGATTTCATAGATTGAGTTTTTATAGCTTTAATAAAAATTGACTTAAGAATAATATAAATTGTAAACTTAATCAAGTATGGCAGCTGAATGATGAAAAATGATGAAACTATTTAGAATCAAATATTAATGGTTAATAATTTTAAATAAATGAGGACCAATTCGAATGAGCATCTAGATAAAGTTGTCTCAGTCATATCTCAGTTTCCATATCCAAGATATTGGCGAAAAATCATTTTAACGACTTTTCACCGTTTAAGAAATTTTGTAGGCCACACTATACATTAATTGCTGATTTTCTGAACCCTCCAGGGTAGTAGACATATCAATGCATCTGAGAAAAATGTAACACGCGATATTGGTAATGACAATGGTGGCGAAATTTGCCTTTGAAGTCAAATTTTACTTGATTTATGGCAATTTTGTCAAACTAAACCATCTGCTATGAGCCATTGTTTTTGTCGGATATTATTTGACACCTATGCACTAATTATGCAAATTTTGTTGGATTTTTAACAGGATCATTAGCAAAATTACTGTATGAATTTCACAACCGAATTTCATTGGGTCAAGCGCCAAAATCAACAGTGGGTGAGGGTGAATGAAAAAGCTTCATTAAAACAGATGAACAAACGGAATGCGAAAAACTTATGGAAAAAAGTCAGGAAAGGACAATCGAAACTGATATGGATAAACTACACTTTAAAAAATAGCCCCCAAAGTCGCCCTAAAGTATAGAAACTCGCCTTAATAAAGGGATCAAAGGCGATTCGCCATATATTTTAGAAAAATCATTTCTAAAAATAAGACAAAAAATTTTTGAAATCAAGAAAATAATTACTATAATCTAGAAACAAATTTTCTTAATTGTACAAAAACTTTTCTAGATTTAAAAAAAAACTTTGTAAATTTTAGAAAAACCTATTTGAAATTTTAGAAAAAAAAAAACATTTCAACTATTTAAGACAGGATAGGGAGCGGAGCGGGGGACTGGATACAGAAAAGGAAGAGACTACAACAACACTAAGAAGCTTAACCCACCCACTTGTATATTATTTTTTCCGTTGGTTCAATAAAGTTTCGTTCTGAAAATCACATAGTTTCTGACTTTACCTTGCCTGGGACTTGAACTCGGGACCTCGGGGAAACTTCCAACACTAAAGGCATCTTATCGCACTCGACCACCAAGCACGCGCATGAGTCGCAGTCAAATGCCAAACACATAGCGGCCTTCTTTATATTCCAAAAGCAGGGAATTCGAACTTAAGAATTACATGCGGTGTTTTTTTTTTTTTTAAATTTTAATGCGAATTTCTAGACTAGTTTTCAATATTTTAGGTCGAATTTCTTATCAATATCAGTTGCCCTTTTTATATTCCGAATGCAGGGAATTCGTACTCTCAGCTCTGAAAAGAGTCATTATACTCTGTACCGTAGGTACATAGAGTATTATGTGCAAAAGTATGTAACAGCCAGAAGGAAGCATCTCCGACCCCATAAAGTATTTATATTCTTGATCAGCATCAACGGCCGAGTCGATATAGCCATGTCCGTCTGTCCGTCTGACTGTCCGTGTGAACGCACAGATATCAGAGATGGTAAGAGATAGAGGTGTGACATGTGTGGGCTATATGCTTCTTATGTCTGCAGGCAGATCAAGTTTATTTTAAATTTTAGCCATGCCCCCTCCCGCCCCCGCATTTTAGAAAAAAAGGTAATTTCTACCACAGTTTTAAAGATAGATGGTTCATTTGTAATTAGGATAACTTATCGATCCGGCAAAGGAATAGAAAAGACTGTTCTTTTGTCCACATATTGAAAAAAATCGAGTTTTTTTAAGGCGATAAGCAATTGTTTCCTATGCCTGTTTAATCCTTCTGCTAATTACGGCCATTGCTTAAAAAATAATTTAAACCCTTGTATTTTTATGAGATGCTGAGCTTTTGTGACATTGTGACAAGACATTTTTTCATACATGCTGTTCGCAGTTAGTATAATCTTCCTTAAAATTTGAAATCCATAAGTGCCTAGGGGCTTAAATTACAATAAATAGCACACCATCAAAACATTGTAGCTTTCTCAAAAAGAAAAGGAAAAGAGAATTTAGTTAATCAGTTTTATAAATCAAATTTGTATTTATTTTCTTATATTTTAATTAAGTTCGTTTA
The DNA here is from genome assembly GCA_035044965.1 of Lordiphosa andalusiaca. Classification (NCBI taxonomy): domain Eukaryota; kingdom Metazoa; phylum Arthropoda; class Insecta; order Diptera; family Drosophilidae; genus Lordiphosa; species Lordiphosa andalusiaca. The sequence continues at coordinate 41,733 of JAWNNM010002357.1, read as the reverse complement.
ATTTTCTTAATATTTATTTGTGTCATATATTTGACATTTTGCACTTTTTTATCATACTTGTAGTGTTAGGATAAAATTTTAATAAATGTGACCTTTATACTGAGTAATCCTGCAGTTATTAGCCGCCTCGAGGTCATGTTATGTTTTTGCACAACTTTCAAACAGAGACACAAACACCACAAACCACACAAGGTCGAACAGACGGACGGACATGGCCATACGAAGTTAGCTCTTGATGCTTGTCAAGAATATACATCAAAAATATCGGAGATATATACAGTGGCACAGAAGACACACATCGCAAAACACACCCCTCTCCTTCTCAAAAACCCACACCACCCCAACGCCACTGCCACTGCCACTCCCCCTTCTTAATGCTAAATTTTGATTAATTTTTAAAGTTTTTTAAATTTTTAACAATTTTATTTTTTGATTTCCTCAACTGGGACTTGAACTCAGGGCCTCAAAGACTGCAGCACTCACTGACACCGATATCTCAACCGACACCGCCACAACACGTTATGCCAAAGCAGCGACAAATTCTCAGTATAAATTGTAGGCAAAAACCATCGGCATTTCTAAGAGCGAGAGAGAGAATTGTATTCGTTTGTTGTTCGCTCTCTCCGCTCGTGGCTCCCCGCACTTCCCTTGCCATCAAACTCGAAGTTAAGATCGTTTCACTGCTCGTATTCGAGCAGTGCTTGCCGATTCCTGCTACATTTATCTGGGTATTCCTTTGCCACAGAGTGTACAAATAGTCGCGCTTCGAACCGTTTGCAGATGCTAAAATACTAAAACTCTAAAGTGGGCCACTATATTAAAGGGATCTGTGCTTACCCAGATTCATATTTGCTTTTTCTCTCATTCTTTTGATTTTTGAAAATTCTCCTTTCGACTCTGCTCACAAAATTGACCAAAAGTTAACATAAAATGTTACCCATTGATTTGCAAAATGAAACTGCCTATTCTCTTGTGGTCTTTGGTGCTTCAGGTCGCCTTGCCAAAATGAAAATATTTCCCGCTCTGTGGTCTCTCTATCAAGACAATCTGTTCCCACAGGGCACTAAAATTTTTACATATAGTCGAACAAAACTTCACACCAGCTCATTTCGTATTCAGTGCCTACCCTTTATGGGTCTGAGTAAGGATCGTGATCAGAAGAAGTACAACAGTTTCTGGACGAATGTGCACTGTGTGCAGGGAGAGTATGATAAGGCGTCCGATTATGTGGGCCTCACCGAGGCCATGGTGCTGCAGGAGACGAAACACAACATGATCTATGCGAATCGATTGTTCTATTTGGCCATACCGCCCATAGTGTTGGATCAGGTCACATTGAATGTGAGTCGAAAGTGCAGTTCATCGACGGGTTGGAATCGTATTGTGGTGGAGAAGCCGTTTGCCCGGAACGATGTTACCTACAGACCATTTCAGACACAGCTTTGCCAGTGTTTCAAGGAATCGCAGATCTATATGATTGATCACTTTTTGAGTAAGAAGGTGATGCAGAATCTGTTTGCCCTGCGATTTGCCAATCGCATTTGGTCGGTGACGTTGAGTAATAAGAACGTGGCCGCGGTCATGATTTCGGTGAAGTGCAACTTGCCGGTGAAGGAGAGGGCGGACTATTTCAACAACTACGGCATCATAAGGGATGTCATGACCAATCATATGGCGCTACTAATGACCATGGTGGCCATGGATCAGCCCTATACGAATAGTGTGGACGATATGCGGAACGAAAGATACAAAGTGCTGAAGGATGTGGTCACGGCCGATATGAGTGATGTGGTGCTGGGACAATACCGTAATAATCACAGGGAAACCGATCCCGAAAAAGTGGGCTATTGTGAACACAGCTATATACCCCGGGACTCATTGACACCCACCTTCGCTCTGGTGGTACTGAGAATCAACAGTAAACGCTGGTCCGGTGTACCCTTCATACTAAGAGCGGGGAGGGCTTTGAATGAGTCCAAGACGGAGGTGAGAATTCAGTACAAGACCGTCGACTGCGATCTGTACAATCCCATCAATTTGTCGGATGTACGCAATGAGCTGGTATTGCGTCTGGAACCCTGCGAAGAGATCTTCATGCGTCTGCAACTGAAGAAGCCGGGAGAGGAACTTTGCCTACAGGAAACCGAATTGAGTTTGGTTAAACAAGATAAACGGATGAGAGTCCTGGATAATTATCGCAGCCTCCTAATGGATATCTTCAATGGCAATCAAACTTTGTTCATGCGCACCGATGAACAGTGTGAAGTTTGGCGTATTTTTTCCCGAATCCTGCTATCAATCGACGTCGACCGTCCCAAACCATTTTTGTACGACTTTGGCTCAAGGGGTCCTTTGCTGGCCTACCGCAAAGCCGAGCGCGTAGGATTTGTCTTCTTTGCCGGCGATCAATGGCACGAAAATAAAGACACGCTGACCTACACGGTGCAGAGCACCAAGGCACCTCCAACTGGTAGAAACAGTGGAGCTTTGTCGTCCAAACCCAGTCGAATTCAGACAGAGAAAGAAAAGACTTTCTCGAATGTGGCATAGAACAACAGAAGCATTTGATGTAATAAACAAAATGCAGACCAAAAGCCAACTTTTTTAATTAACCGACTGCGGGCCAACTCACTTTTCGGCTGCAGCAGCAGTTGGCCCATGAAGCTTGGTGCACCTTGACTTGGTCCTGCTGGAGCTTACTAACTTATCAGGCACATTGTGTTTTGTTGTTGCCTCGATTTTGTTGCTGCTGGGAGAGGGTATAAATAACACGCATGATTTGGCCATTGTCCTTTGTCCTTTGCTTTTCTGGTTACCTCTAAGAAAATTGCAGCATTCGTGACAAAGACTTGCAAATGCACTACAATTTTAGAAAACTTTTTGTTTATAAATTTACTGGTTTAGCTGTTTGAAATGCAAATGATCCGTTGAATTGGATATTATAAGAACGATTGGTCCGGAATTCGCTTGCCAAGCGGTAGGCACTTCATCGGATGAGGACAGGTGTTCCTAAAAAAATTATTTACTAGTTTTTACTCTATGATTTAAAAATTTATATTTCCATTATAAGATGTTTTCGTATTTAAACCTAAAGAAAATATCTGGTTTTCAGACAGGTTTTTCTTAATCTAGCAAAGAACAACCCGGAAAATTACTTTTTAATCATATAATTCTGACAGTTTAGAATCTTGGGGTGTATTTATCGTAAAATCAAGATAAATTTTTCTTGATGATTTTCTAAAAACTTTACTAAATCGAGGGCAGGATTACCTTTAGATTAAGAAATACATTGCATTGTATCTGATAACAGTATTGAATTTAGTAAAGTGCCCAAATTTTTAAGAAAGAACATTTTGTTAATTGGAAAATAATTTGAATACGCCAAGATGCCTAACATGTTGAAATATCCCCGAGGTCCCGAGCTCAAATCCCAGACAGGTTAAAGTTAAACGAGAAAACCATGATATCTTCGATTTTATAACCTACCAAGTACTCGCTTAAATATTTTCAAAAATAATCATTTTCCTACAAAGACCCATTTTCCGACCGATCGTTTGTATGGGAGCTATATGATATATCCAACCGATTTAAACAAAAGTTTGTAGAACTAAATGAAAGCATGTGAAACAAACAAAAACAATTTCGAAATTTAAATCAATAAAGTGTTTATATCCTTGCAGAGGGTAAATTGAAATTGTCCAGATGTTTGTAACGTATAGAAGGAAGCATATGCAACCACATAAAGTATATATTCTTGATCAGCATGACGAGCTGAGTCGATATGGCCATGTCCGCCAGTCCTTCCGTCTGTTTCTATGGAATTTCCTCCGTCTGTTTGAAAACTATCGCGACCAAACCATGCACGAGGACTTTTTTAGAAATACACTGTACAAGTATCGATATCAGCAGGATCGGATGACTATAGCATATAGCTGGCATAGAAAATATCGGTCGAAAAACTAACTTAAGTGAGAAAAAGGTTTGGTTTTCAAAGCAAACGCTTTCATTCTTGGTATTTCTTAGTTTGCTATGTTTTCAAATGATTCCACTAAGTTTGGTCGAAATCGGACATCTATATAGTATAGCAGGTCTCCTGGAGTCGGACCTGGAACTTGGATAACTGTACCAGCAGTTGGAACTGGAAGAGCCGAAGCTAACTTTTCTCTATTTTTCTAACTAAGACTGTTTTCAGACCTATTGAATGGCAGATATAAAAAAGCATAGAAAACCTAGGAATACAAAGATTGCAGAAAAGAATAAAGTTTTTCGCACCAAAACTAGTTTTCCGACCGATTGTTGATGTGGGAGCTATGAGATATAGTCATTCGATCCGGTTGGTTCCGATAAACTAGAAGAAGAAGCTCGATAGCTTCTAAACTGAGAGACTGGTTTGCGTGGAAATAGGCAGACAGACGGACAAAGCTTAATCGACTCAGCTCGTCACCCTGATCGGGAATATATAATATTAGCAAGGGTATAAAAATCAATTTTAAATTATGTGGAATAAAATGTCTTTCTAAGATATAAGAGCATGGCTATATCGACTCGGCTATTGATATTATATATCCATTATAGGATCGGAGATACTTCCTTCTGTATGTAACACACTTTTGCACAAACTTAATATACTCTGTGTACGGTACGTTTCAAAGTATTCACCATAGGAACTTGTGCTTTTCGAACAGAATTTTACGAAACATTTTAGTTCTGTATGGGAATTCTGATTGTCACTTAGATTGCATGTTTGGATTTTCTAAAGCTGATCAAAAAAATAGGTTGTTCTCGACATCTTCGAACAAATTGGAAGCAAACACAAATAAATATGAACGCCTCAAGGTTCTCAGAATATATATTCCTCAAGGGATGGGTGACGATTTCTTAAACGCATCCCCTACGACATTTATATTAAGGAAACGTTGGTTTATTATTAAATTATTAAATTTGAAGGTTTTGGATTTGCTAAAGAAATGTTTGATTTGCTTTATGAAATTTATGAGAAAATACTGAAGCCTCATGGGGAAAAAAACCTCCGAAATGTGGAAAAATATATAAAAAAAATTATGATATACGGGATCGATTTTGAAATGAACACAACTACTAGCCGCAGTGGCAAACTAATGGGGGTTTTAGGGGTTTAAGCCGCTCTCACACTGAGACATGCGACTTAAGAATATAATTTAAAGTCTGTTGAGGCCGTTGCTTCACCTTAACATAGCTGAAATACCCACAATATCGGTATTTATAGTCTTAAAGTGTATTAACTTTTCTTTGGGCAGGCAGGCGGCCAGAAGTTGGCAGAATTGGCACGTTGCCTTCTTGGTTGCCTGGCAAAAGTTTCCAATAAGTGAACAGCCAGTTGATGAAAACAAAAAAAAAACTACAAAAAATAAAAGGAAAACCAAGATCCGCTTTTAGCGTGGAAAGTTGCTTTGATTTCCTAGCAGCAACTTTGGCTTGAATTTGTTCCCTTACTTTGCACTGACTCAATCACTGGTCTTTGACTCTTTTCCCCATTTCTCTATTTTGAGGTCAGTTTGTGTTTTGATGTAAATTGGAACTGCAGAGCTCGCTTTGTGTGTGTGCGTGATTGCCAAAGCGATTGGAGCGTACTCGCAAGTTCCAATTGGATTTTGCAAAACAGCCAAATCGGAAACTAAATTACATTGGTATTAGCAGCAGGTGGCTGTTAAATTGATTATAAATTTTCCTTTCCATAAGCCTCTAGAGCAATTTAGTTTATGGGTTTTCCCCGTTGTTGTTTTTTTTACTCAGATTTTTCGGCAGTGCTCCTGCGATGGGAGGGTCCTCGCACGCATATGCTTTGTGTTCGTTCGTGTTACTTCCCTTTCCAGCCTTCATTTTGCTTTGGCAGGCAAAAAGCCAGCCAAAACGATTTTCACAACAAGATGCCAGAACTAAAGGACTTGCCTCTTTGTTGTGGGTGCCATGAGAATCATTAAGAACAATATTGTCGCTGGCAATTGAGATGGCGTTGAAGTTTATTTATATTTGCCGCCTTCCATTCCTGTTTTGGCATTCATTTTACATGGTTTTTTACTTCGCCTTTGAAGTGATTTTTGGTTGGTTGTTGTTGAGGTCCACTTAAGAAGCGCTTTAACTGGCCTTACATGATGGGGATAGTCAGTTAGTCATGAGAATGTTTAAAAATGAACTAAATTGGGGCATAAGCGATAAGTGAAGCGGTTTAGGAAATTGGGAGTGAATGTTTACGTACTTAACTTTAGATTAAGAGCAAGCCACAGCTTTAAAGTCATTCTGTCTTGAAAAGTCTTTAAATTCAAGAAATTATCAATTAAATATAATAAAAGTAATTCCCCATTCGCAGTGACGAGTATCTCAAAATAGACTTCCATTTTCAATTAACTCACCTTGCCTCAGTCCTTGTCTAATCTTAGTCTAATCTCTGCAGAGCTCCTCTTGATACTTTTAGCTAGGTGTCAAATTTAAGCCCCACATACCAAACCCATTCCATGCACTCACTTCCTGTCGCCTTTGTCTCTTAAATTCCAGAATTTCACTTTTTAATACCCCAAACAAAAAAAACAAAAAAAAGAAACACCTCAACACCCCGCCGACTGAGGGGGTGGGTAATAAAAAACCAAGTGCTCGCTGCACCTGTATACGTATGTGAAGTGGCAAAAAGGATTTCGTGTTTGAGAACCGTAAAGTGAAATTAAAATGGTTGGCCATGGGCAGCTTTGCGGGCGACTGACCAAACTCGCCCTGTCCCGGCAAAGCAGCGCTTACACAACACGGGCAATCAAAAAATGGTAGTTAGTTGGCCATCGAGTCGTCCCCACACCTGCCCCCCTAGTCACCTTGTCTTCCGTATGTTGGTTGCTATCTTTACGGCTTCTGTTGCTGACCGAACACAGTAACAACCAGCTACAACGAGCGATTACAACCCTTGACAGTCTACACAAGTTTGTGGGCCAACGTTTTGTGGTCTGCGGAAAGGGAATGATGCTACTCTGGGCCACATTTCAAATTGCTTAATTTAAAAGTGACTGGCAAAAAGGAGCAAAATTGTTGCACACTTCCAGGGAGAAAGTGTGAAAAAATAGTTAGCTAAATGCTGACCAGCTCAGTAGTTGGGATTGTGGCTTTTGGAGGTGTCCGGACAGGTTTTTGCTTTGCTGTTTCTGTTCTCCATTTTGTGTTCTCTTTTCCCCGTTTTCCTTTCTTTTTTTTTTTTTGTTGCTGTTGTTTGTGTGCATCAACAACAAACTTGTAATCAAAGCAAAACGAATTGGGCAGATTTTCAGCGCTTGCCAGTCAAAAGGGAAAATAACACAGAGGGTTGAGTGAGCAAAAAATCCATACATACTTATGATTGAGGATTAGAAATGTAGATGGTAATGGAATGAAGAGGATTATATTTGGATGGATATACCAGAGAAAAGGATTAGTGAGCATTTGCGAGGGATGTCGCATAATTGTTGTGTGCTCAATTTTTTATGTAGTATTTTAAAAGGGTTTGGTCCTGGTGCCATCGATGTGGAATAAGGGCTGACTTCCTTGTTTTCAACAGCAAACTGGTTGGCCTTTAAAATTAGGTCAAACGGCGTGCGGTCTTAGTGCGGAACCTCTGCGGCGCCGTCCAAAACGGTAACAAGCTTCACAAGTTCAAAAGTTTTTTGAAATAGACTGACATCTTGGCCATTTCGAAAAGTCTTCCGACTCCGCGACTACTGACTATTGAGAGAATGTTTTAGTCAGTTTTGGTAACTTCCTTCTTGATGTTGCATAACTCCAAGATATCCTTTGGCAACGATAAATCGTCGAGCTTTTCTTACCAAGTCTTACCATAACCGGCCCATATTCCTGTCCTTTACATAAAACAGACTGATTTTGTAAATTTGATCATCAACAGTTTGCTCCTAAAATCACTATCCGAACCTTAAATGCGGCATAGAAAGAAAATGTGAAATTCTCAAATTTTGCAACTCAAACTAAATCATTGATCCACTTTATTTCTCAATCTGTCTCGAATTCTGAGTCAAACGGTTTAATCGAGCTTAATCGAACTCAATTTTGGATTTACCATGACGAACAACATAAAATAAGTCCAATACTTGAGTGTTGAAGGCCTGGATAAAGATAATAACGCTTCATTGCAAATTAAACATAGGGTGCTTCAATAGAAACAATCGAGCAATTTTAGATCAATGGTACCTAGTTTGATTTCAATGTAAAATAAAATACTATTCTAATGGATTTTTGTCAGAGGTCGAAAATAAGCCACAACACTTATTTTTAATGTGTTTCTCACTGACGGAAACACAAAAATCATAAGCAATTACTGTTTCTCACATCTATGTATATTTTTTTTGAGAAATATTTTTGGGTTTTCTCTTGATTGTTAATTAAAAAATCCCTATGCTTTAAAAAAACTTTGAAAAGGCACATAAGTTCAAAGTGTTTTTTAGTTAACAGTTAAAGTACATCAGAGAAAAACCAAAAGTAGATGTCAATAAGTGGAATTATTGTATTAGTTACCATTTAATTTTTGGCTATGATTCGACAATGATTTATAAAATTTTTTATTTACCAGTTTTCACATTTTCACTGTACCAAAGGCAAACCAGCAAGTAAATTATGATTGTTTAAACGCATGTGACAGTCAGAAGGATGCATTTCCGACCCTATATTCCTGATCAGCATCGACAGCCGAGTCGATGTCGATGTCCTCCCGTCCGTCTGTCTGTCTATCGGTATGAACAATCACATCGCAGAGGTAGAAAGAGCTAGAAGAAACCTCATATCTCTTACAGTTTTGCAGATAGATAGAGCTGTGGAGTTGTTGAATTGAGTACACTATAAATTTTTTACAAATCAAAAACAAGAAAGAAAGTCGGTCAAGCCCGACCATAGCATACTCTGTACCAACGAAATTATACGCTCAGCATAAATTTTGATGCTGCAGTAGCAGCTGAAAGCAGCGCTGCTTCTGCGCTGCAGCAGCGAACAGTCTTTTGATCATAACTCGAAAACCTTTTCATCCAATATTCACCATTCCTTTGGCTGATCGATAAGTTATCCTTATTACTAAATATATCTCGAAGGAACAACCCATCTATCTTTAAAACTGTAGGAGATATGACGTTTTTTTCTAAATTGCGGGGGCGGCAGGGGGCGTGGCCAAAATTGAAAATAAACTTGATCTGCCTGCAGACATAAGAAGCATATGTCCCATATATGTCAAACCTCTATCTCTTACCATCTGTAAGATCTGTGCGTTCATACGGACAGACAGACGGGCAGACAGACAGACGGACATGATTCGGCTGTTGATGCTGATCAAGAATATATATACTTTATTGGGTCGGAGATGCTTCCTTCTTGATGTTACATACTATTGCACAAACTTATAATACTGTGTACCTACGGTACAGAGTATAACAAGAAGAAGAAAACGCTATTTCCTGATGAATTTTAAGTATTTTATCAACATGTCAGCAACATTGTTTTGTTATATTTGTTTTTGCTTTCGTCTTGTAACAAATTTAAATTTTCTTCAAGCTCACTGTTTTAAAGGTTGTGGGTCAGATCACGCCTCAGGACATCTAATGAAAAGGTGTTATCTTTTAAAAACTTACAGCTGGTCATCTTCACCAGCAGTTGGCGCCAGCTGTGAAGTAAATAGCAATGAATAAGCTTCTTGACACGATTCCGGTCAATATAGTTATCAGAGAAGAAAAATAGATTCTAAAAAAAGTGTGAAAGTTGCTATTGCGCGAGCTAGGATAAAAACAAAAATAGAGGAAAGTTAACAAATTTTCTAACTAATATGAAGGACATTTCCACTGAAAACAAACAAGTTTTTCTCACTAAGGTCCATTTTCCACTTTACTAAAGGGTGATTTTTTAAGAGCTATAGGAAAGTTTTTCCAAAAAAAAAATCATAAAAAACGGAAAAATGCTTGAAATCTTTATAGTACGGTCCATATAATTTAATGTTTGAAGATTATTTCATGCAAATGTTGACCGTGACTGCGCCTCAAATGGTCCATCCGCTTAGTCCAATTTTGGCATACTCTTTCCAACATTTCGGCCGGTATCTCACGAATAAATGCTTCAATGTTGTCTTCCAATGCGTCAATTGAAGCGGGCTTGTCTGTATAGACATGAGCTTAAACATAGCCCCACAAAAAATAGTATATAGACGTTAAATCGCACGATCTAGACGGCCAATTGACCGGTCCCGAACGTGAATTAATATATTCACCGAACTCGCCTCTTAATAAGTCCATTGTTGCGTGTGCTGTGATGTGGCATCGTCTTGTTGAAACCACATGTCATGCAAGTCAAGCTCTTGCATTTTGGGCAAAAAAAAGTTGGATATCATCTCACGGTTGCGCTCACCATTCACAGTTACGTTACGATTCGCATCATTTTTGTGGAAGTACGGTTCAACGATGCCACCAGCCCATAATCCGCACCAAACTGTGATTTTTTCTGGATGCATTGGTAGCTCTTGCAATGCTTCTGGCTGATATTCACTTCAAAATCGACAATTCTGCTTATTTACGTACCCATTGAGACAAAAATGAGCTTCGTCGCTGAACACAACTTTAACTTCCTTACCAAAGCACGCATTTTGATAATAAAATTCAATAATTTGCAAGCGTTGTTCGTTTGTAAGACGATTCATGGTTAAATTATAGACCAAACTGAAGATGTTTGACAGTGAAACAAAACACGAAACGTGCGTGAGCTGTTTAAACCAGTGTTGCCAAGAAGATAATAGCTAAAAAATCACCCTTTATATAGAGCTATAAGTCACATAAACCTACAAATAACAGAACAAAATCTTAGTTTATCTGGCATATAGCATCTCCTAAGAAGATGAGAAATCGGCTCTTAGACTACTTTTCAGACTCTTCTTTTCTATGACAGCTATACTAAATAGATGTCCGATTTCGAACAAGCTGATTCCACTATCATGGGAAAGCATAGCAAACTAAGAAATAAAAAGTTTGGAGGCGTTTTCCTTGAAAACAAAAAAGCTTTTCTCATTACAACTATTTTGGCAGCGATTTTGACAAAACTTTGAAGAGTTGTATGAAAGCTTAGAAAATAAATATATACCAATTTTATAGAGGTTTACATTGAAAAACAAAAAGTTTTTCTTACTTAGACTATTTTTCCAACCCTACTTTTGTTGAAAACTAGTATATACAGAGTTTGGAGACGTTTGCACTAAAAACAAAGTTTAAGTTTTCCTCACTAGACCTAGTTTTTCGACCGATCGTTCCTATGACAGCTATATTTTATAGTCATCCTATCCGGCCGGTTCCGACAAATGTGCAGCGTATTTGTACTGTCTGGGAAGTATGATGAGTCGTGGTCGTGGGATAAATCGAAAATGTGAACTGTTTCTTTGACATAATTTCTTATTTCATTATTTATTTAAGAAAGTTTGCCACGCCTTTGCCTACTGTAGCTCATATACATCATATAAGAAAAAAATATTTCCACACATTTTAGAACAGATCTAAATAAACCCAATACAACCCATCGAGTGAAAAGGGGGACTTATAGACCTAACATGCTTTGACTTCTCTAACATTTCATTCAGCTTTCCCCAACATCTCCATCTGCCCTCTCCCAAACCTGATATCTCTACATTTTCCAGTTTTACATTTTCTTTCCTGCTGCTTCTCACTCGTGTGCGGGGGAAAAAAAAAACAAATAACTGACGTCCCCTTACACTGATAACATATCATTTCTCTTCCTTCTCCCTTGTCCAATCCGTTCAGTAAATGGCCAAAGTGAAGAAAACAGGAAAGGTTTGTTAATTTTCAAGATATTGCAAAATAATTGCTTGTTTGTCCTGTCCAGTTGAATTGACAGTTTTGTTATCCCCCAAGAAAAAGAGGGGAGCACAAAAATTCATTGGCATTCCTTTAAGGCGGATTTTGGCTCATGAATTTAAGTCCTGGCTGCACTTTTACAGCTTCCTCCAGCCACTGGCACGTAAAAATGCGGTTTATAGTTCATGTGCACTCGCGGCAAGTCGCCGTCCAAAGGGGGTTCCCGGTCGGACGCCATTGAAAATGCCTTGGCTGCTCTTTCATTTTCATCAGCATCAACGCTGCACACAATGGCCATGTCCCCCAGCTACCGACGTCTCCATGTCCCTGCCTCTGTGTGTGTGTGTGAGTGTGAGTGTGTGCGTGTCTGTGTGCAAGTGTTAAAACGTGTCATTTTATGCGTAGAGTTGTCGTAATATGAGCTAGGTGCTTTGGTTTATACCCACTCCCAGTACTGCCGTCGCATTTACAATTTTATGTGCGCTGCCCCGAAAAACTTGGCATCTTTCTATGCATACCAGTACATATGCAAATTATCCGTGCTGGGAAGTCTCTTCATTTATTTTGCATAAATATTTATATGAAATTGCTGTGGTTCGTAATACCAGAAAATTGTTAAAATAGTCAAAGAACTTGTTTTTGGTCAGTTTAAAAAATTTAATTAAAACAGATCGGGTGGCAAACGGCGATTGTAGACTTGCATTAAGGTCAAGTAAAGTTTGGATAAATTTGTCAATGTAAGTTTGATTAACTTGATCGGCAGGTTAGCCGAAATTGAGTGTCTCATGCTGTATTTTGGAGTAACCGGAGGAAACAATTTAAGTGCAGTTAAAAGTCTGGTTTAGTCCCGATGGAACTATCGATATTTTTTTCGATAAGGTGCTGAATATTTTGAAAACTTTAAATAGCTTTAATAAAACCATAACAAAACTAACAAATTCTTTAACAGCGTCTGGTCACACTTCTGCAGCGAGTGGAATTTATCGATATCGAGTCAAATTGTGGTTGAGAAAACCAATTGACTTAACCGCTGGTCATCTCGAGCAACTAATTTAACTAGCGTTTTGCTAACCCGATCTATTGAGAAATTGGGCCTTGATCAGAATATTTGAATTATTTTCAATCTGGATATTCCCCATGGTATTCCACCAGATACTATCAATATGAAAATTGATTAATATCATTAAAATGAAGAAAAGGATCTGTGAAATGATCTGCTTCCAAATAGTGTATGGGCTAATCCTGTTTTGCTAACGTTATATTCGTACGTAAATTTGCTTGTTAAAATTTCCACAGCTGTATTTTAATGGAATTTTTAGCAAAATTCAGTTTTTTCTTAGAACTTTTCAACCTATTTGAAAATAAAATGTTAATTGTTTTTCAAAATAAGTTATGTCTGCTTAAAGTTCCTCTGCGGACTTCAAAAAAAATTAAAGTCGACTTAGAGGCTTATGTGCATTTGCCCTTTTCTTTTTAGCAAATTCGCATAATAAACCATAATAGTCCAAATACAAAAAATTAAGTGGAATATATGACCATTTCAATCCAGCTTAAACAAATATTAGAAGTAGTCTCGTTAAGAAATAAATAGAGGAAAGTTAACTTCGTCTCGGCCGAAGTTTGTATACCCTTGCATCACTTTTTTTAACTTGTTTGAAGAACATCACTGAAAAGAAACTAGTTTTTCTCAATAAGACTACTTCTCTGATTCTACTTTTGTATGACAGCTATACTATATAGATATCCGATTTCGACCAAATTTGGTACAACTACAACATACGGAGTTTAGAGACGTTTGCACTAAAAAGAAAAAACTTTTTCTCACTAAAATTAGTTTTTCGACCGATTCGGCAAATCGGTTCCGGCAAATGTGCAGCGTATTTGTACCAGATGACTTCGTGCAAAGTTTGGTCGCGATAGCTTTAAAACTGACGAAGGAGACAGCATGGAAACAGACGGACAGACGGACATGGCTATATCGACTCAGCTTGTCATGCTGATCAAGAATATATATATTTTATGTGGTCGGAAATGCTTCCTTTGGTCCTATGGGTTACAAACATCTGGAAAATTTCCATATTCCAAGAGGGTCTATCAAAATTGGTCGAAGTCGAACATTTATATGGTGTGCCTGTCATAGAAAAGTAGAGTAAGAAAAGTAGTCTTCTCATATTCTATATAGAGCTATCTGTCACATAAAGCTACAATTAACAGAGCAAAATCTGAGTTTATCTGACACATTGCAGCTATGTAGAAGATGAGAAATCGGCCCTTAGAGAAAAAAAGATGTTTTGGATTAAGTTTGTCTGATTCTCTGCAACCTAGAGCAATTTATGAACTCCTTTATCCATCTCATTATATTAAAATAATATTTTTGAGAATTTTAATGCCGTTATTATGCCGATTAAAGTGCTTTAAAAACGTGGAGCTAATTTGGAATACAAAATTATTAAAATTCATTCTGCTAATTTTGAAAAGCCCTGTTTTCCGGTACGGACTTTACACATGGTTAAACATTAACCATGTTTATTTCAAATTTTTTATGTATTTAAGATATCTTGCAAATATGATTTTTTTCTAAAATAAAAGAAAGTGAAACACATTTTTTAAGTATTGCTTACCGCCAAATACTGAACGGACTGTTTTGCACACTTTTTGGCAAACTTATACAAGAATTTATTTTTATTCAAGAGGTCGGTGTAGTTAAACTTCGACTACCTAAATCCAATTATTTCCTTAATTTCATTTAAAATTTCGCGTAATATCATTAAAGATCCAAGTAAAATACCAAAACTGTTTTTTTTTTTTCTCACTCAAAGGACCAAAGGAACATTAAAACTGATTAAGCAGATAAAATAAAATATTGCCAAGTTCTGTTCATCAGTCATGCATTTTATTGTGCGTTTTTATGGAACATTAATGTCATCTGCCACGCTTTTTGACTTTGACTTATGAGAGTGCGAAGGGGTGGCGTCCGCCGCGGCGTGGGGAGGGCATAGAAATGGCGACGTTTCGCACCAAAATGAATCTCTATTGTCGTGCAAAAACGAAAACTTTTTCATATCCATCCATCCTAGTGGCTCTAAGCTGCCTGGTTAACGCCGGGCGTCAGTTTCGTTTTATTTGCGCCATTTATTTTGTTGTTTCATTCGTAAACAAAAATTATGCGCCAATTTGTCATTTATTGTTTGCATCGTAAATATATTTATGATTTGTGCGGCAAATTTATTTGCTATGCGCACTTCGGTTTGGGTTTTTATAAACTAGCAGCCGATGGGGCAAAGTGTTATTATTATTGAGTGCTTGCCAGCTGATGCCGCTGTGATACTTAAATATTGTTATGGCGTTCCGTTGACAGTAATAAAGTGAATAGTTGCGCCAGATGGCCGGCTCGAATGCCTCGAATGCATTGGTTTCAGCTCTGCATAATCTCCTGTTGTCCATTTACATCCCATCTGAATGCATCATCTTGCATTGGCAAACCTTTTCTTCTGTGCAAAGCACCAGCATAATTTTTAAAACACTTCCATCGCCACAGTTCGCCGCACACTTTATGCAAAGAGATAGCGGTTATAATGGCAATTTTGGTGCACAAATGTGCATTGCTGGTAGTCGGATCCGGGTGAGCGAGACAAACTTTAGTTATGGCCGCATTATAAATTTCAAAATGCAAAACCAGCCACTTGGCAGGAGCCAGTGACTCCCTCTACCGTGCCCCATTTGTCAGCGTTATGTGCTCGCATACGTTGCGGTTTATGCACATGGCAATCTCTGCGGCTCTCCAGACTAAGGATTCCCAGTTCTAGTCCTCATGCTGTGACAATCGCGCGGCTGCATTACGCTAATAACCTGAGCCCCGTGAGTTATGCGAGACATGGCAGACAATTTCCACGAATTTCGTTCGTTTTAGTTGAGTCACACAGATAAAGTCATTTCCCCCAGCCAGATTAAATATAATTTGTGCCAATTCTGTTGAGCGGTTTATTAACTGAGCGACGTAATTTGCAAAGTGGAGCTCTAGTTTCAGCTTTCAACGTTTTTTGCAACTTTCCTTGTCTGGAACTCAAACTCATGACCTTGCGGTACTTTAAACACAAAAGCTGGCATCTTAGCGCACACGACTATCAAGAACTCGAGCGGCATTGTAAATGGGAAGCGGCAGGCGAAGTTTTTCCAACGGATAGGTTTCCTTTATGTAGCACTCAGCATTTGTAGAAATCTTTATTGAGATAACCTTCATGTCAAAAGCGTAGAGCAGCTTCCTGAGTAGAAATATAAGAAATCTTTATTGACTTCGAGCTAAAGTTTACATTGACAATTTCAACGCCAGGCTTTCAATATCCAAACATTTGTCCAGGTCTGGTAATCTAAATGCTGTATAATAAAGTACCTATAGATGGCCAGCGAACGTGGCACCGCCTTAGTATTAGTAAATGTTGTGTCAAATTGGCAGAACTAAAGTCAGTTTTTATTATGCTCAAAGTTAATATAGTTTAATAAGTATAACTTCTAATCTTATTGATAACTTCAATGTGACAAATAAACTTTCGATCAAAGAATTCTAGATACTATCTATCTATACCTATAAATCTTTGCTTTCGATGTGTATTTTTATACTCGTTACTCGTTGAGTAAAAAGGGTAGACTAAAGTCGTCCAAATGTATGTATCAGCCAGTAGAAAGTATCTCCGAGCCCATAAACAACATAGCCATGGCCGACTGTCCGTCTGTCTGTCTGCTTTGGGTGTATGGTACAACAACTTCTTATATCTGCATGCAGATCAAGTTTATTTTTAATTTTGGCCACGCCGCCTCACGCCCCCTCAATTTGGAAAAAAGTAATATCTCCAACAGTTTTAAAGATTGCTGGTTCGGACCTTTTAGACATATTTATTAATCAAGATTAATTGCCGATCCGCCAAAGGAATAGTGAAGATCGGATAAACGGTTGTCGAGTAATGATCAAAAGACTGTTCTCTGCTGCAGCGCAGTAACAGCGCTGCTTTCAGTTGCTACTGCAGCATCAAAATTTATGCTGAGCGTATTATTTCTTTTGTGCACAGTATGTTATTGTTGTGCTTGACCGACGTTCTTTCTAATAATCTAAAGTAAGTATGGAATTCAATTGGGATTTCACAATCGGTTTCAGATGCTCAACCAATTCCGAGCTTTCCCATGTTCGATCCAGTATCCGTAGGCTTAATTTTTAACCTATAGGAGTCCTACTGATTCACAATGTCCTTTGAGTTCCGCAGTTAGAGACTTAATGTATTCCTTTATGATGTTGTTGCTGTTCCATGCGAGCGCTTGATAGTCGTGTGCTCTATGATGCAGACATCCGTGTGTCTTCGAGGTCCTGAGCTTGAACTCCACTAAGGAAAATACCAATTAATAAAAAAAGGGGGTTGGGTCGAATGGTGTGGTGGGTGGGTCGTTCGGTAAGTCTTTCAAAGTTGGGTTCGAAAATAAGAATTAGTTCAAGGCTTTAGAGGGTTTTCTTTCCAAATGCTAGGCATACCAGAAGGACTCTACAATGTAGCGAACTGCGCAGCTTTCACATGGTCAGTCGCCTTCGTTTAGATGATTCAAAGCTGTATTCTTGTATATTGAACTCACATGGTCACTTCCGATTTCCTGGTGCATGGTGGAACTGACCCAAAATGTATGACATTATACTATCATATTTATGGAAGATTTCAAAGATGAGCAATATTTTATGCGTATAAATATGATTTTTTAAATTTGAGATTATTGAAATCATACAAATTGTATTAGATATTCAACATTCAACACATAATTGGAGTCTTTATCGTAAATTTGTCTACTCCAGCTTTTCTACTCTTTCAGATCTAGGAGAGCAAACAGACAGACATAATCTACAGGTTAAGGGTATCAAAATAAAAGCAGTTGAAGAACATGTTGTATGGTACGCCAAGTTATACTCTTACCACCAAATTATGACAATATTATGGTGACCTGCCGCAACATTCAAGAATCCTCTTTACCCTGACCAGCACACTTTTAGCAACTTCTCCGTGGTATTTACTCATAGTTTTTACTCATAAATATTTGTAAGCCAGCTTCAACCTGTCTGGCATGCAAACAATGTTATTAAGCTTCGCCTACAACAAAAAATAATACAAAGTTCATCCACTAATTAAGCACTGAAAGAGTGGAAAATGCACAAAAGCAGAAGGCAACCAAAAATTTATGTGGTTACCATCAACTTTTATGGCCGCCTCTCTAAGGGGGGGTCAAAAAGTAGGATGGAAAAAAAGCCATCAACATTATTTAGTTTTATGGCGCCAACATTTTCAGTGCCCACCTTTCGGCCAACGAGAAAGTCATTGATATGCTAACAAACTGTCACATGCAAATATCCTGAAGCAGGAGACTAGCGACAATATGGCTCATGAGGATGACAAGTCAAAAGGTCTAAGCGACAGTTCAGACAGTAGGAAATGCTTGTGCCAGGACATGCCACGGAAGTTCTTTTAACACACGCACACAAGCAACCACATGGCGTTTTGGTCAACTTCCGCCTGAGGTCATGTGGAGACGGATGAATGAGTGTGGAGAGAGTGGAGAGGGTAAGGGGCAGGGAAGGTACTGCGTCGGAAGTACGCACAAAAGCTGCATTTAAATGCTGTCAACAGACAAGCTCCACTCGACTACCGGCCCTACTGAGACAGTTTACTGGACAAAGTTATGTGTCCGCAGCAGGTGGACACTTCTAATGTCCCCAGAAATGGCACAAAGAACGACAAAGTGGGGGCAAGCATATTTGGGGATAAGCGATGCATTTCTTGAACAAGGGTAACACTCTCACAAGGAGTATGTTTTAATTTTTTCACCAATGGACCGAAGAGCTTAATGAGATTGTGAACTTGAAGAATAAAGGAACTTGATTAGCGATTAGCATCAACAGCCGAGTCTTAACTTGTAACTAAATGAATCAAAGGCTTTGTTAAAATGGGCGTAGATGACAACAGCTTCTTTCAGATTAAGAAGGTTTATGGAAACAGAAGGCCGACGACCAAAACTGTGCTCGGATGGACCAAGGATGGTTGGACAAAGTCACGAAGGGATAGGTTGATGAGCTTAAGAAATGTCGCACAGTGGAATTACTGGTACTGCTTAACCTTAATTCATTCTTAATCTGTCTATAAGTAAGGGCATTACTCTAGGAACTGATAGAAGAGTACTGGGAATCCGACATAATAATCTTTAGACTTTGTTCTAAGGATTTTAAAGATATTCAAATGGATTATAGGTATCCAATTTCCAAAATAGTCGAAAGTTACATTACTACAGTAATCATAATATTTTATAATTTGCCTTTGTGAACCACTGAACCGAACCGAATCCGCGGTTTATTACTCCAAAAACCATATAATGAACCGAACCGGCGGTTTAGAAAATGTGCGATCCACTGAACCTTCCCTTGAAAAACTCGTACTTGCATGGCTATATCTTTACCATTTACGTTGCTAGATAAATAACACAAAACCCGAAACTAGAAAACATAATGGGCTATTGATCTAGCCAAAGTAAATAATGGCTTTGGTGGAAGATTAAATTTCGATTTTTTATTTAAGGTGAAAAATTGTTATTAAAAATTGGAGATTTGAACTTTGAGCGTTTATTTCACGGTCCTGGGAAATGTTACGAGAGTGATGTATTTTTTGTACGAAGCGTTAGTGTGTAGAGTACGACTTTAAGTAATAAGCAGACAAACTATCATGTATATATTGGCCACATACTTCAAAGTGTCGCCAGATAAGCTAAATTTATATTTATCGCTATATCTTCAAAATTGATGGTGTTGTGCGAAAACTGAAAACAGATTTGGAATTAAGACAGCTTGAATACTACAGAAATTTGGATGGCGCTTGTGGAGATTTTTTCGTGTAGCCTAATGTTATATAGTTCGTGGGTATTCAGAAGCAAATCAAAAAGTCTTGAAGGATTCTTTACAAAAAATTTTGAGCAAAGGTTGTCTTGCAAAATTTCTAAATAAAACTATTCTCTTTTTCAAATTGAAGTGTGCACACTTTGGATATACTACACCCAAAAAAATAAATTGCCTCAAACCCCCGAAAATAACCTTAAATTCATGGTAATTTAGCCTAAAAATGGAGCCAAAGACATCTTAGCCTTGCTTTAAGGTTGCTTAGGACCTTTACTTATTAAGGCAATTTTAGCCTTGGTATAAGGCAAAAAATTGCCTAAAAGTTAGGAATTTTATTCTTAAATTTTAGGTCAAAAATTCCTCAAAATTTTAAAAATTTGTATACCTCCCCAATCAAAGGATTTGGAGTTGTATAATTGTATAAGCGCCACCATACCTTAGACCTTGTGTGGTGGTAGTAGTATTGTGTTAAAAATTCTTCCTACTGAAAAACTCTTGAAATCGTTTTTTTTTAAATATTTACCTTACCTTAACTGGGTCTCGAGCCCGGGTCCTCCGGCTATCAAACACTAATGACTTGACGTCTTAACGTTGGCCGCCATTGTCGATACGCGCGACGTAGGGTCAAGTTACTCTGAAGAACCCAGTCATTCTAGCTTACAAAATTTTCAGTCACTTTATTGTTGAGGAGGAAATAGTAACCTTAATACAAGGTAAATTTTTCCTAATGTTTTGTAGTGTAGTAATGTCAGCTTAAGCATCTAGTTTGACAATAATCTGCGTGGATCTGGTGTTAGAATGCTTGTCTTGGACTTTAAAGTTGTTGGTTCAAGTCCCAGTGCAGGCGTAAATTTTGTTTATTAATTATAATACTTTCTATTGTTATACATTTTTTTAATATAATATTTGACTTCAGATTTAAGCTGTGCCACATACTATAGAGGTGCTTTGTACAGTCGGGGATCCCAAGTGCATTGTTAAGAAATAAAGTTATTTTAAAGAAAATAAAAAATATACATGTCTGATGTGGGACTCGAACTCGCAACGCCCACATACAAAGGCAATGTTCTAACATCTGAGCCACGCAGCTTATTGCCGGATGAACGCTGAAGCTAATACTGATTCTACTGTTTTATCAAACGTTTAGGAAACGTGGCCTTAAATTTGGGCGACCATTTCCTCAAAAAAAACTGGCAGAAAGTTTGTTTAGGTAAAAAATGCCTTAAAAGATGAATTAAAGGCAATTTTTCTTTTTAGGAACTGCTTAACCTTAATTCTAGTCTGCTTTTTTTTTGAGTGTAATATCATAATTATACCCGCTACTCGAAGAGTATAAAGGGAATACTAAAGTCGTGCAAATGTATGCAACCGTCAGAAGGAAGCATCTCCGACCCCATAAACCATATATATTCTTGATCAGCATCAATAGTCGACAGTATCTGCGCCGCCGAGATAAAATCAGCAAGCGAGACTCGTGAAGCTAGGATTCGTCATAGACAGGAACAATAGGATGCCCTGGACATTACAGCTGCAGCAGGTTCTTTATATTATGGCCCAGGAGTCGATGACTCCATATAAGTTGGAAAAAAAAATGTTAACCCTGTTTTATTGTTACTCAAAACTTTTAACGCGTTTTTCTCAAAACTATCTTTTGAATATCGGTTGACAAGTTTTCCCGAGAACTACTTAACCGATCTTGATGAAATTACACAGGTCTTCGAGATACAAATTGCCATGACTAGGACGAAGGATTTATTTTTTGTTCAAATACAACTATTTAAAAAAAAAATAAATCCCGCAACATTTTAATAAATTGCTAATTTTTTTCGTAAATACCTCTGCCAAAAATCCAATCTTCACTTTATTTTTTTTCCTTCTTTCAAGTTCTAGCTTAATGTCTTAAGTAAACACGAATATTTTTAAATTGCTCTTCAGATGATCCTCCTAGGAGTTATGCTGTCAACGCGGATGCACCTTTTTCCCGAAGGCTCGCCGGAAATGACGTCACAATGGCAGAGCTTTTAATATTTAGCTACAAAAATTTCAGTGATCCCTCATTAAATGTTAGACAATAAAAAGTTTGAAACAAATAATTCAGTTTTTTGTATTAAAAAAAAACTATTGAAAATATGCCGTTTTTTCCCCTACCCACGTAACCCCTTTAACGCTAATTGCCCTGAGTAACGGGTATTTCGAAGTCGGGCAGGGCAGACTTTAACTTACGCCCTCGTCATTATACAGGCTTGTCAAATGACGAGTGAACCATCGAGGAAACGGAGATGTAGGTGGAGTGACTAGAGGAACAGTGTCGATACAATTTTGAATCCCTTTTGACCCGTGCTAGTTCGCTTAACAGCAATTTTTAATTATATTTGAAAACTACACAACCCGCTTGACATTTCCACCAGCAACGTGAATATCTCCATTGAAATCTATGAACCATCTGATTGTCCTGTTGTTTAAATGAGTTTCAATAAATCACATCTGTTTTTTATGAGTAAAAGTTTATGGGTCTTTTACATATTAACATGTTTGAGCCATAAATTTTGAACGAAAGGAATATGCAAAATGGAAAAAAACAGAAAGGGACACGTGCAATGGCGCCTAAGTCCAAGGCCGCAGGCCTCTAGCGGATATCCAACATAAAGTCAAGAAGAAGCAGACAATCGGGCGGGCACAAAGGAAAGCAAACAGTCAAAAAGTCGTACGTGAACGACTTAGACGAAAAACGGCAGACAGACTTGATTATCCTCTCCCTTTTTTGTGGGCGAGCTGTGTTTGCTCTCAATTTAAGTTGGTCAGCAAAAAACTGTGTGGAAAAAGACAACCAGAAAATTTGTTTACAACTTCTAGGAAAAACTGTCTCAACCCGTAAAAAACCGTAACAACTGACTAAAAAAAATATTGCAAATGTTAAAAGTTGAGTATGATTTTTACAAAAGAGACCAGAAAAAGTTAAAACTTAAAGATTTAAGGACTAGGATTTAGTAGTCTTACCATTTAGAAGATTTAACTTTCGATATTCTGTGAGACCAACTGATGCCAAAATCTTAAAACTAAGTTAACCAATTCACTTCATTTATTCTTGACGCTTTGCTTCCAGGGTTGAGCATTAACCTGATGTGCCTTAACTTCACCTTGAACCCGCTGTCCAACCCATTGCAGATGTCATATAAATCTTTCAGAAGTTGTTTTTGTTCATGTTGTTGTTGTTTTCACAGTGCGGTTTCAATTTAATTGCATTTGCTGCTGCATTTTCCAAAGGATTCCTTTTACGCATTATTATTTAACTAACAAGTAACTAGAAAAGTTTTTAATACTTGGGTAACTTTGTCTTTAAATTGTTCACCGAAGCCAGCGACAAAGTGGAGCGAAACGACATCGACTGACGGGCTGGCAGACCGGCGGGCTGTCGGGCCTCCTGGCTGGCTGGCTGCTGGTGCAGTTGCAGCAGCGCTGCCGCTGACAGCCTGCAGCCAAAAGGCGAAAACAAAAGGCAGAAGTGCAAAGGAACGCGATAGAGGCAAAAAGTATGCTAAAATTAAATAAGATAAAATCTCATAAAAATGACTAGTAGAGTAGTTTGCCAGCGTGTGGTGGCTTGCCAAGTGAAAATATTTTAGATCAAAAATGTTATCACATTAAATTTCTTTCAGAAGTTTCTCAGCCTCTTTGACAGCAGCTTAAATGTATATTTTTACCCATTTTCTTAAATGATTACCGAGGAAAAATAAATCGTATGTTATTGCTGTCAGAATTTATTAGTTGTTTTTGAGATTAATGGGAGATTTGTCAAGGAAGAGACAATTTTCATATATAAATGAAAGCTTGAGAATTTTGTTTATGGGGGATTATGTATTGAAGGAGAACGAAGCAACACGACTTTGGGAAGTGGGGAAAATATAGTCTGAATTAGGTAATGAGTATTTAGCCCATTTCAACCTCTTAGCATTCTGTCATCGACTGCACGACTTATCGATAAGTGTACATCCACGTCCACTACAGCTGATCTGGTCTGATTGCTTACCTTTGCGCATCAATCCAAATAAACTTAAGAGACATTGTTTACTTAATGTAATTGAAAGATATTATTGCAGCAAATACACTTATCAATTTGGGTGTTTGTTTCAACTAAATCCAATATGTATGTATACATTACAGCGAAACTTAAAAAGATATTATGGATAAAGTAAGTCTCAGCATTCCCAGAGCCAATTTCGTTTTTGTGGTACAATTAAAAATTGTGAAAAGCATAAAAAATGCATTTTCATTTTATATGGACATGCCGTGGCTTCAAAGTTTTGACGAAATTACTCATACGTCACGTGAACCAAATACAAATCTTTACAACGAAAACTTTGGTTCAATTCAATTTTCCGAAATTCAAGAATTTTAGGCATAAGTTCAGGGTTGAGCTCATGGGTGAGTTTCGTGGGAGGTACTAAAACATGCCTGAACTCTCGCATGAAATTTAGTGAAGGAAGGTCAAATAGACGTAGTCTTTCCTCATATGGAGGTAAGTGCCAGCTTAGGTCACAAAGGTAAAATAGCAGAAACTGCTTCTGGACTGATTCTATTTGATCCTGATATGTCAGACGCTGCGTAGACCAGATACAGGAGCAATATTCCAGATTTGATCAGACCAGCGAGGTTTTAAGGAGTTTAGTGGTATAGGGATCATTAAATTCTTTGGACCATCTCTTTATAAAAATGGATCGTTAAATGAGGCACATAGCTTGAGATCGTCAGCGTACATAAGGGCACTTGTGGAATATCGTTAACGAACAGGTTAAATAACAAGGAACCATGATGTCTGCCCCTATGGAACACCAGAAGTGAAATGAACGGCGACGGGTAAAACCGTGCTGGGATGGACAAAGAATGGGTGGGCAAAAGTGGTGTAGCTGTCAAGTAATAATTTGCTCAAATACTTTAGGTATGGCAGAAAGCTTACAGATTGCTCTGACTTTAGAGCACAATTTAGTCACATTTTGCTTGACCTATGATATGATAGGATATGTGCTCGATTGCAAAGAACTCTAAAATCTAAATTAGTGTGCCTTTCAAAAGTTATAAAAGAAGAAATACTTATTAGTCGCTTTTCCTACAAATTTTCAAAACTAGAGCTAATGGAGCTAAGCTGCATCCAGGTTTATTCATAAAAAACAAGAAAGAAAGTCGGTCAAGCCCGACTATAACATACTCTGTACCAAGAAATTTCTTTTGATCATAACTCGAAAACCGTTCATCCGATCTTCTTTATTCCTTTGGCGGATCGATAAGTTATCCTAATAACTAAATATGTCCAGAAGGAACAAGCCATCTATCTTCAAAACTGTGGGAGATATGACGTTTTTTCTAAATTGCGGGGGCGGGAGGGGGCGTGGCCAAAATTGAAAATAAACTTGATCTGCCTGCAGACATTAGAAGCATATGTCCCATACATGTCAAACCTCTATCTCTTACCATCTCTGAGATCTGTGCGTTCATACGGACAGACAGACGGACAGACGGACAGACGGACAGACGGACATGACGGACATGACTCGGCTGTTGATGCTGATCAAGAATATATATACTTTATGGGGTCGGAGATGCTTACTTCTGGATGTTACATACTTTTGCACAAACTTATAATACTCTATGTACCTACGGTACAGAGTATAAAAATAGATTAACATGGCTGCACCTCACAACGTTGGACATTTAATTCTCTCGTGTTGATAAAATTGATAGTTTTCATACAATGAATTATTTTAGATAATGGTGCTCTTAACATTCTAAGCTCATATAAGAGTGTTGTCAGGCTCGATCCTAATGGCAAACAAGTCAAAGTCATTGCTTTAATTACTCCATTATAATTTGTCGTGTGCTTTTCGATAAGGGGCCTCACCTAACAACCGAGCACAAATAATTAATTTTCGAAATTTTTGCAATTTCTTTGCTTGCAAACATGCGTTCTTCCGATTGAGTCCTATTAGTTTTGTCGACGCAGCAAGAGCATTGCTCTCGTCATCTTCGTTCTGCATCCACAACCCAACAACATCAAACGCCGCAAGTTCTGCCTCCTCTCAAAAACTTATTTCAATAAACTAAAATTATTATTTGGTATGCAATTAAACGGAATCACATATTTACCTTTATCCAAACTCTAAAGTCCCATATGCATCTCACAGCAAAAAAGAGTTCGAATGAGATATCTTATTGGAAAGTATGTTTAAGTATTTTTTGTCACAAACGTGCCAGATACAGTGGCAGAAAGTATCTGACACCCAGTGAGTACCAGTGTTCGGCGTTTGAGAATTTTCTTGCAGACAAAACGCGTGGGTAATCCATGGTTTCTTTTTAAACGAATTTTAAAGTTGTAATTTTTGCCCATACAAATACATGCTTGATCACATATGCTTTTCGAGATCTGTTTTTGCGGATACTTTCATTGAAATTGCACTGTTTCTTGACTTTCTTTTTATTGCCCATGGTTGTAGCAGGCAACTGTTTACGGCACCGAAAGAAGTTTGAAGTTTGCCTTCATCTTTTACTGCTATCTTACAGTCAGCTGAACAATTTCCACATTTTTTTTCTTGTAGGAAACATTTGTGACGCCTTAAATACTCAATATCCTCTATATTCGTCAAAGACAAAAATTTAACAATAAACAATAAAAATCCAATTTAATTTCACACATTTCTCAAAACACATGTTTTATTAGGTAAAAAATCGAGTTTTCCAAATTCGATTAAAAAGAAACCATGGATGACCCCCGCGTTTTTTCTGCATGAAAATTCTTCATAATTCGCGGTCCATCGATAAATAATTTTTTTGGAATTTTCGGAGAGTAGGACGCTATACTAGACAATTACCATTCTTTTTTCTGAGGGTAGTCTGTTGGTAAAAAAAATAACATATCCAGCGCTTTTGAAAACAAGTTCTCGCGATCGCTATATAGTTGGCTATCTCTTTCGATGTATTATGATTGATGCAACCTTATTATTTGCTTCTTAATATTTTGGAAAGTCTTGGTGGAAATTCCGCTCGTGGACCATGCGGACTCCAACCTGCGAGCCACGTTAGTCGCGCTTTCCGAAATGGTCAGACTCAAACATTGTGTCCCATGTAACAGCGTGGATAGAACGCTCTTCTTGGTTGGAATCGAACTCGCCCCGGCAAAAATGGGCCAAAGTGTGCCCAACAAAAATTCATTAGATTCCTGCTCCAAGTTTATTTGATAACCAATTAAATTCAAATTTGACAACTTTTAAAATGATATGGAGAATGTGTTGACGGAATTTCGATGAGGCAAACGTGTCGTATACGTAATATTTTTTGGAAACTTTGAAGCCAATGCGCAGAGGTAAAAAGATGAATTAAAATTTTTTTGATTTTTAAATTTGTTATGTACACCCGTCAAGGAATCATTTATGATGCGATTTGTTAAGAACCTTATCGGCGGCCACCCTAGTGTTACACTCATACACTCATTTCTGTGACAAGGCATTTGTCGTTCACATTGCGATGTGACACTGAAATGTCACGCTTCGTGTCGCTTCCAAGTGGACGCCATGCCCTACTATCCGTTTCTGATTATGCAAATTTAAATCATCCATCTTAATTTGCTAAAACCGGGACATAAAAAAACCCCGGTCCTTACAGCCCAAAACTTACAAAAATCGGCCAACTAATTCAAATATTGGCTCCTATTTCAGCTGTCTTTTCTTTTCAGCAATTAAGTGTTCCTTAAACGGGCCAAAGGCAAAACCATCAACTAGTTGAACCTAACGAAGGAATCAACTAGACTCCGAGTTTTACATTTTTATTCACTTCTGAACCAAAGAAACTCCAAATAGAAACTAAAACTTGATTTTAAATGAAACTGCAATAAAACTGACACTTCTTCTTGGATTTCACTCACTGAAAAATCTATGTAAATCCTTCTTTTACATGCACTCTCCGTCCTTCCCCGCACACACACCCTCTGACTTTGCATAGTTTATCATAATTTGAGCGCATTTTGCCAGGATACTTAGAAACATGGCATAATTTGAGGCACCTCATAAGCGCATTTGAAAAAGGCTGAGCAGCAGCTTGAAGGGTGGCTTAAGCCCAAAGACATTTGGCCAACTGCGTTCAACTTGAAGCCTAAACACACGATGGTTATTACGTTAATTTACATGTCTGATGCGGCACTTTGGAGGCGTGGCAGGTGCGACTAATGCATAAATTCCACCCGCCCCGCCCCCCACACGCTAGTGTGTTGTATATTTGTGGCATGGAGAATATGCACGGCTGAGTGTGTGCGCCTATGCATTTCAGCTCGCATGAGCAGCCGCGCATGTTTTATATGCCAAAACAAAATGAGTTTCTCGCATGCCTGCCTGCCGGCAACTAAATACAACTGCATTAGAGCTAAAGGCAGCCGGGAGGCTTACCTATGGCCCCACACTCCCTAGCACCCCGCCCACCCCCTTAATTGAGCTAAAATAGCTTGCATAAAAATGCAAATTGTCACATATCCTGCGCGGCTTTTTCTCTATTTAGTTTTAAACATTTTGTGTCGCAAATTGTTTGCGGCTTATCCCCGCAGCAAATCTTACTTTGAACCTTCTGGCCATAAATAACAGCATTGTTAGGCCGAATGGCAGGCAATTTGTTTTTAGAGCCTTCGTCCGCCCAGCCCCCAGCCCCCCCTCCCGTAAGCCCTACCTTGCATGCTGACTGTATTTTGAAATGCGGGAAACAACTCGACGGGTGCCATTGTAGTTTTTATGCGTTTAGCTTGCAAATGTTGCGTTAATTGAAATGCAGCCAAGCGTTGATGAAAGGTTCCAAGAATTGCAGATAAATGTTGGCTAAATGTTGGCATAATTGCGATGGTTAATGGAAGGTGGGAGAGGGCGTGTGGCGGACCCAGACATTTGTAGCCCATCAACTGAGAGCAACATTTAATAATGGGAAGCTATAATGGTCTTCTGTTTCTAGGAAACGGCTGCATAATGAGACAATTTCAACAAAACTTTCAAAATAATTTGCTATTCAAAAATGGGCAGACAGAGCTGGCAGCAGTTTCGGATGGCAGGGGGCAATTCACATGGCTCAGCCATGATTTCCCTTCGGGGAGAGAGACAGATATCGTACGGGATTCTCTACTTCCCCCAGCTCTTTCGGGGGTGGGGTTGATGGTTGCATCCGTTCTTCAGCTCACGCATGGACTTAATCTTATTTAAGAATCCCTCCTGAAACTCAAGAAATTTAAAATGAAAATCAAATCGATAATTCCACTAAACGGGCTGAATGCTGATTTTATTTACATGATCTGTTAGGCAGGATCTAAACTGATAATTGACTCACGCGTTCGGAACCCACCCTACCCAATTATCTGCTGGAAGGTGTGTATGCAGGTCCCAAAAAAAGGAGAGCGTAAGTTAAATTCGGCTCTGCCCGACTTCGAAATACCCGTTACTCAGGGCAATTAGTGTTTAATAACCTAATGCGGCTCAGATAAGTATGCAACGTTTTTTTAACTCTGCCATTTATTATCCGATCTTTATGAAAATGTGCGAGATTGTACATATTGGCCACATAGACTACACTGCAAAATCTGAACACCGAATATCTTAAAAAATGTAGAAAATATTAAATTTTTTTATTGAGTGAAATAAACTTGATCTGCGTGCACACAATACTTGTCTACATTCAAAATTTGGTGGCTCTAGCTCTTCAAGTCACTGAGATCTAGGTGTTTATTCAGACAGAAGGACGTGGCTTTATCAACTCGACTTTTGATGCTGATCAAGAATATATATACTTTATGTGGTCGCAGATGCTTTCTGTTCCCTGTTACACACACTCAAAAAAAACAAGAGCTTTGTACTTGAATTAAGTACAAGCGTTGTCAATAGTACTGTAAGTACGAAAATACTTGATTTAAGTACAAAACTCTTATATCAGGTACGATTTTTAATCCCTAAATACTTGATTTTAGACTGTTTTGGGATAAATTAAGCATGTTTTGAATTTTTTTTTATATATTTTGAATCATACTTTTGACTTATAATGGTCTTAAGTCAAGCCCAATTATGGCTCAAAATAAGTACAAAACATTCGTTCTTAAAGTGCAGTAATTTCTAGTACCAGCGCAAGAGCATTCTTGGAAGAAAGTAAGAGTATTTCAAACAAGTACAAAACGTTCTTGGTTTTAGCCCATACTTCTGTATGCTTTTCCCCAATTTGTCCTTGAACGAGGTCTCTGTATTGAACCAAAGAAATATCCAAGGCCCAAAACCAAAGAGAAAGTTAGAGCTACTGTGGCTCAGAAATTTACCATCACTCCATAACAAAAGTGTTAGAGCCAGTTGGGAATTTTAAGAACAGACTCGCTTGAAAATATTTCGTATTTTCTGTAGCGCACTTTTTGGAGCTAGGATAATGAGTTTATTTTGTACTCAACACATTTTGTACTTGAACTAAGAACTCGCTTTTCTAAAATCTTTCATCTCACTTTGAGTACAAAATGTTCTTGAGTCAAGAAGGTTTGTTCTCATTTCAATAATATTTCCAGTCATATTTCAAGTTGAGAATGTATCGTACTTAATTTAAGTACACCCAACAAACAATCATACTAAAAATTTCAAATAAAAAACGGCTTAAATTCTATCCCGTTTGGTCTAAACCGCCGGTAGCCATTTTTTCCTAAGTGTACATTTGCATGACTTTAGTATACCCTTTTTACTCTTCGAGTAAAGGGTATAAATATAAGACAACTAATACGAACGGTTCCGAGGCAAAAAGAGCAGTATTTACGCCATAAAATTTAAATAATGTTTTGCTGGAGCGGTAAACTGGCTTATGATTAATAGAAAATTCCACATTTGCTTCACTTTTACTACAAAAATTTCTAACTTCCAAGTCGATTCTAATTTCTACGATTTGTTTTTGTTTTATAGGCTATTTCCGCCATAATCACATATTTTTTCAGAGCGTTACCATACGATTTGTACATCACAATGGGTCAATTTTTTTTTAGCGACAAAGCGGTTGTCAAAATCGTAAACTACGATGAATTCTAAGAAGGTTTGCCCAAGAAACCATGGGTCCAAAATCAAAGCCGAGCTTCCAGTTTTTAAGAAGTTTTTCGTCACATAATGCGCTAAGATAAACAAGTTAGAAAGTCGATCAAGACCGACTATTATTCACTCTGTACCTCCCAAAGATTGTGTTAAGGTGTGTAAAGTGTAGCCAATCGCCGTTGCGGTCGCTACCACCAAGCATCATTTTTGTTTTCCTTATAACTCGATTGTAGGAACAAACAACTACAGCGGCAATTCAATCAACCTGACATGGTTTATGTTATTAAGAAAGAAAAATGGTTGTCGGACTTGTTTGGAGTCAGTTCTCATACCTTTGTGCACTTATTGACGGCGACGTGCTAGCTCACTGCGCCATTGCACAAAATTGTGAAGGCATGTCGCTACTTATACCTTTCTGTACGGTGACTGAGTTGAGATGTTCTTATTTTAAGAACATTTGGAACATTAGAAAGGAAATCTTTTTCTAAATTTGAGTTGGAGGAAAATACGTTTCTGAACAGGTTTTTCACGTATTTCACAGCCGACTGTACTGATGTTTAGCAAGTGCGAATTGAACCCAGTCGGAGGACGCAATTCAACCACCAAGCCAGTAAATAAACCCTGCGTCCTCAACTCATCTTTAATATTCAATGTTTACTTAAACCCCAATTTATCAGCACATTTTGCCTTAAATCTACTTTCATTTTGCATTATTAACTCGGCGCTTTTCAGGCCTGTAAGCCCCCATGCAGTGAAAAATGCGCGACAAAATCAACAATCTCTATCCCCTTGTTAATTAATAGCCACCGCATTGAGTAAAACCCACTATTTTTTTTTAATCCCACTTTACGATCCTGTCGAAAAACAGCAACAACATAGTATTAAATACCGCGTTAATCTCTCCACCAACCGAACAATGTAAATAACTAGTTGAGCTTTAAAAATAACCAAGGGGGCGCACCTACAGAGCGATTAACAACAAAGTTCACTGAAAATCACTTCCCTTCTTTAAGCTTTAATACAAGCGCGACCGTTATTTATGCTGGCTGATTTGTTGTTGCTTTATGCAGCTTAAATATTTTTAATTGCATTTTGCGTAATCACCAACACCTACAGCAACACACGCCATCAGCAGCTACCCCCCAGACTCGATCCGGAAAGTCAGGCAGGCCAAACGAGGCGAAAATTTTTCCAATAGTTAATGGCAATTTGCTGTTTTGCTATTTACGCCAATTATCCAGCATTTTGCAGCAACAGCGGCCAGCGAGAGCCAAGCCAAGTCAAGGCAACAACATCAACGTGGCCAACCCCCAAACTCAACTCAACTCAACTCAGCTCAGCTCAGCCATGTTAAAGTGCAAGTCGCGCACATGGCTGCGGTTGCATTGTGTGTGAGTATGTGGGTGTGAGTATGTGGGTATGGGTGTAATGGTGTGCGAAGTGTTGGTCTCAGGGGCTGTGGTCGAGAGGATGATATGAGGCTTAAATATTGCTTGGCAAACACCCCCATTTGTCTTCGACGCTTGAAAATCATTCATTCGGTGTGGGGGTTGA
The DNA here is from genome assembly GCA_035044965.1 of Lordiphosa andalusiaca. Lineage (NCBI taxonomy): Eukaryota > Metazoa > Arthropoda > Insecta > Diptera > Drosophilidae > Lordiphosa > Lordiphosa andalusiaca. The sequence goes on along the minus strand of JAWNNM010002357.1, from coordinate 9,367 downwards.
GTACCAGAATATTAACTATCTTTACCCTTAAATCGAACCTTTAAATGATCCTCCTTGGAAACCTATCGGAACAGGTTCAAGTTCTGAACTAAGTAATTGGGTTCCGCTTAACAATAAAATCTGATCTACCTAGCGATGATGTTATTATCGTTCGACAATGCCAATTTGTAACTTTAGCAGGCCATCCACACACGAATTTGTTCGACGAATTTGTTCGGTTCGACGAAATGATCGTCGCTAGTGGAGGTGTTCGTGTCGGATTTTTGTGTTCGATGTTTTGTTCGAAATGAATAGAAATGTTAATTTTAAAAATATTGAGTTCTGTTTGTAACAAAATCGAATCTTATTTTGAATATAGAGCGTGTTCACCCGCACACACCAACAAATATAATCCAACTACAATCACCCGTCATATGAAAAGTTTTTGGCTGCTGGTGAACGGGTTTTGATAGAACTTTCAGGCATCATCCATGTACCTATATGTGGTCGTAAGCCTGGTTAGTATATACTTCAGCAAGCTCCAATATCCATTGGCCAGACCTTTTTGGTAGGTCGAATCGGTCACCTAGTGGTAAGAAGGACTTCTGCTTTGCAAAACATTGAAATTACCAAAAACCGCTTAATTTCCAAGCATGCATTGGCTTTTGTCACATTTATGGAAACTGCATTGGTAGAGACTACTCGCAGGCGAGAATGTAAATGTGATTTTGAATTGAAAGAGAGTTCGATTTGTAGAGCAGAGCACTTAAAATTATCCTTGAATTTAACTGTGGAGCGACCATATCCCCGCGTCTGTAGGTAAACTATACGGACTTCTCAGGCAATCGTATCTTACTAAAGACTTTATACCGACCAATCTCAGACTGTTAATTGCTAAGACGTATTTAACTTCCCGATTATTTTATGGCATCGAATTCATTGGTATTTCTGACTCCAGAAGTCAACATCAAATGCAATTGGATTTTAAGAATATTGCAAGAGATATATATATTCGTACACGTTCACACTGAATATCAGACGTTTCCATAAACATATTTAACCTTCCATTACAATTTTGGATAACACTCAGAACACTGATACTTCTCCATAGGATTATATATACCAATGAGCAGTCGTATCTTTTTGAAATGTTAAGCTTTTGCGAATCTAGAAGGACGTGTAACCTAGTGTGCTTACGTTACAGGCTGCCCTACTCCGAAAACAGTTCTATATTTTCGATGTTCGCAATTGGAATCAGCTACCCCATAGTTTGAGTACCATAAGTAGCGCCAAATCAAAAACCACCTCAAAACTGAATTTTAAATTAAATTATAGAGAAACACTAGAAGGAAGAAGCACATCTAAAAACAAAAAAATATTTAAAATTATAGATTTAGTTTTAATTTACAATAACAACGGAAATGTCGGAATTATCTCTTCACATCAAAATGCTTATAGCTAGACAAATTCTCGTGCCGACACTTTTCTACGAAGTAGAAGTTTTTGGCCACTGTGACTCTAGGGATTTTCAAAAGCTTAATGTGACACCTAATTCAATAGCTAGATACGTATTTAATGGCAGATGATTCGACCACGTAACTCAATTAACTCGGAGGATTTTTGGCCTTGACCTGAAATCGTGGATTAGCCTTAGAACTCTGATTTTCATACATAAAATCATAACAAGCAGAGAACCCGCATATCTATTTAATTTGCTAAGACCCGCAGCTTCGCAGCGCACTAGTAATTTTATATGCCCTAGATGGAAGCTATTATGCTCGGAAAGACAGTTTATGATAAATGCTATTCGGCTATGGAATCGTCTACCATAATATGAAACCTATGGGAAGTGTAAATTAATTTAAGATAAAGATTAGGGAATACATGCAAAATAGGGAAATAGTACATTAATAGAGTTAAGTAGTTATAATATCATAAATACTTAAGTTCAAATATTGCTGTTTGTTTAGATTTTATAATTGTAACAATTTCAGTAAAATAGCCAAAATGTAATGTCGTGACTAGCGCTCTAATTTATAAGTGCCAATGTACTTGTAGCGCTGGGAAGGAAATTAAAAAAATAAATATTAATTTTTACTTTTAACATAAAAAAAAAAAGTTCTTGAAAAATTGCACATCTATGTCTAAGTTTCAATATTGTTCCAGGAAACCTGTTTATAGATTATAATGTATGTAGTAACATAATTCCAATTTTCACCATTCCTTTGGCTAATCGATAAGTTATCCTTATTAATAAATATATCCAGAAGGAACAACCCACCTATCTTTAAAACTGTGGGAGATATGACGTTTTTCTATGACGAATTACAGGGGCGGCAGGGGGCGAGGCCAAAATTGAAAATAAACTTGATCTGCCTGCAGACATAAGATGTCAAACCTCTATCTCTTACCATCTCTGAGATCTGTGCTTTCATACGGACAGACAGACGGACAGGCAGACAGACGGACATGACTCGGCTGTTGATGCTGATCAAGAATATATATACTTTATGGGGTCGGAAATGTTTCCTTCTCCCTGTTACAAACATTCGCACAACTTGATGATCCCCCTTTTCCCATTTTCAATCGGAACAGGGTGTAAAAAGAAGAAAAAAAGTAAAATATTTATATGCCTGCAGTTGGACTCCAACTCACATCCCCCACGTACAAAGGCAATGCTCTAACGTCTGAAGCCGCGTTCTTTCCAGCTGACAGTTTAAGCTAACACTGATTCTACTGTATTACCTAAAATGTAGGTGATGATTTTCTTAAAATAAAACTGACAGAAAAATTGTCTTTTAGGTCAATATCTGACAGTTTAGGTAAAGCAAATGCCTTGAAAGTTGAATTAAAGGCAATTTTTCTTATTATGAACTGCTTAACCTTAATTCTAGGCCTCTTTTTTTGTGAGTGTGTAAAATATTTAAACAAAAAAAATCCCCGTTTCTTCTCATGAGTCACATTGATGTTCAATTGAAATGCAAAGGATTACAAAGTTTTGCAAACACTTTCGCAGCAATTATAAAGTTTTACTTGGTAACTCTATAGGCATATTGCCTCATGCTCATGCCTGGCTATATGTTTATTGTATATCCCCGCCGCGCCCCTTTGCCACTGTGCGTCTCACCCATGCACGCTCGCAACGTAAACACATCATAATTGAAGCCTTCAACAAGTTTCACATACAATTACGGACACCTTTGTCGGAGCAAGGTACACAAACTGTTCTGTTACAGGCGCGTCGAGTGAGAGAGACGTCTCCGCCTGCAGGCAACAGGCCACTCACCGGGATCCCATCAGGACGGGCTTTTGTTCCGGTGCATGACATGGGCGGCTGACCAATGGGAATTGACTCTTTTGTCACCTGCGTGTTGTGTGAAAACAAAAGCTAAGAGCTTCAATTCATATTTCATGGAACAACCCAGCGGCCAGCCATTCGATTGCACATAATTACGACGCTTTTTTTTTAAATCATTTGTCATTTAATTTGCATTTAAATGTATTTAACATTTATCGTTAATTAAAATCCTTGATTTTGCTCATTATGAGTCGACCTTTAGCCGTGCTTCATGTTCTTTGACAACTTCACTCACACACACACACACACACAGGGCACACACACACCCATTCGACTTAATCCACACATAATCCTCTGGCGGCTCAACACTAATTGGCAATTTGCGTCCCACTCGCTCAAAGCCCCAAACTCGGCTGCATTCTCTCTTTTAGTAACTTAATTAAAGCATTTCAACTTTTTGTCTTAATTTGTTGTGCGCCCGTTTTTATCCAGAATTCAACGCCAAGTGACAATTAATTGCATTTGAGTTTCTATGTGCCGGCTTAGCTCCGAGCGGGTTACAGCCACCAAGCAGCACAGTTCAGTTGATCAAATCAGCTAAAACGGCTTGCCACACAAATCATTCAAACTTTTTAATTGCCCTAATTATTTGGAGGCTGGCTGGCTGGGAGGCGACATGGTGGAGGAGCAGGAGACTCTGCACGGGTGATGGAAGCTAATGTGATTAGCAAGCCATGGGCCATAAAAGTTGGCATTGGTCGATGCGGGGCAAGCTGCTTATGAAAGCAAATTACATTTTGTGTGTTTTATTTTCCCTCACTTTGTATCAATAAAATGAGCAAAAAGACGAATTATATGGGTGGCGAGGGGTGATTGAATAGTCATCGAGTGGGCATTCTAAACAGTCGACTAACAAGTTGACAAATTAAAGAGTATCAGGACGGGTCTCGAGAAGGGTATTCGACTGTGTACAACATATATACAACTTAATATCCATAGTGTAACTTAAAGAAGAGGAGAGGAAGAAAGTATGCGCCTTCTTTGACGAATTTTATGCTGCGTTTCATAAACTCCCAAGGAAGCTTTTGATGCAGTGTTTGAAAATGCTACGCTATTTCGAAGTTTTTTATTTTTGCTGCTCCTGCTTCTGCTCTGAATGTGATAGGAGCAGAGCAGTAGCATAAGCACAAAATTTCATCTGGAGCACTATTGCTTTGCTCCGTGCAAAGCTATAGAAATATCCTGAAAAAAAACTACTATCAAAGTACTATCTGGAGTTATAGCCATAGCAAAAAAATTCGGAGCAATTGGAGCAAGCAGGCATAGATTTTCAACATGTCATATAGCTATAGCTTTCGCTCCTTGAGCTGCACCCAAATCTGCATCTCATAGCTGCTGTAGCTGCTCCACGTAGATCTACCAAACAGTTTGCTTCAAATTCTATACAACTTTTAACAAAGTGGCTCAATTCTCATTATTATAGTCTCATTAGTACATCATGGGGAATCGCAGTTCTTAAATTGACCTGCTATGGTACTGAAGAATTCGCGGTCTCAATTTAGTTTGATTTGATGATAAGGGTAGCAAAAGTATAAGTATGAGGAGATGGCGTGGTTTTTAGGAGCTAAGAAGAATTTGCGATTTCTGTTTGGTGCCTTTTTATCGCTGATTGTAGGCCGATTTAAATTGGTTCTTTCCAAATAAAAAGTCTACTCTTATAGGGTGGTTTCGGGGCAAAAAACATTACTTTGGTTGCCCCAAACTTGTTCATAAATTTAAAAAAAATACGCGATTTTTTTGACTATCATGACTAACAATTCCAAAAATATATTTCGAATTGGGTTGCCTAACATGACCTTCTTTTACAGAATTCTTTAGATAAATCCCATTTAACGCTATCCCTTGCGCAACTTTTGATCTAAGCCCAAATGAGACAACTACGAGAGCAGCTATACGTAGCACTATTGGGAGCAGACTGAGCGGCTCTAAAATCAATAATTACTTCAATGGCAAGAATAGAAAATCTATGCCTGCTTCGCTCCGATTGCTCCGTTATATTTTGCTATTGCTATAATTCCAGATAGTATTTTGATATAAGTTTTTTTTTATGCTATTTCTATAGCTCTGAAAAAATTGACAGCACGGAGCAAAGCTATAGTGCTCCAGATGAAATTTTGTGCTTATGATATTGCTCTGCTCTTTTCATATTCGGACCAGAAGCAGGAGCAGAGCATTTTTTTCGTAGCTATTGCTGCTGTGTAGGAAGCAATTCAAACACTGTTTTGATGTATTCGATGGGAATCTCGACCAAATTCCTTAATGTATTGAAGAATATTTATGCAAACACAAATGTGGCAGTCTGGATAGGCACGGAGCTATCTAATTATTTCGAAACCAATATCGGAGTAAAGCAGGGCTGTCTTCTGTCGCCCTTATTGTTTGCGCTTTTCCTAGACGATCTCTATGATTCCATAGGTGGCGGCTTGACAGTGGGAAGAGAAAAATTTACGCCTTTTCTTAAATACGGATGATATAGTTATAATGGCTGATGAAGTCATTGCACTGCAATGACAAGAAGTGGATAAGCTGGAAGCCGTTTTCATTAAGCGTATCTATAACCCGCCACAAACATCTTCACACTATGCACTTGCTTTAGATACGGGAGTAGATTCCACATGCTGGACCAGCACCTTCGGTATATCTACAAAACTCTGTTTATATACGGTAGCTATAGGTTGCCGCGAATCCTGTCACAGTTGGTATTGGATAAAAATGTATTCTGTGCAAAATTGCTATTCACACTGGGCTCATTGCATGACAAAGAGTGGAACTGGGGCTACGAAACCTTATGGAATGCCAATCGCATTGCACTTTTAGCGGAGCTAAAGAGACACAGACATACAGAACTCGTGCAGCAAAAATGATGCAGTGAATGGAGAATTTACAGAGAACTTGACCATACCGCCGGCAAAAAATATGCACAAGTAGATACCCGGGAATTGTCATGGATTATTAAGGCAAGAAGTGACATGATACTCTTAAATGGTAACAGATTCATTAAACGACCAACTAATAGATACGAATTGTGCAACACCAATGAGGTAAAGGACATCAATCATTTTCTCAGTAGATGTCCAATTCTACGAGAACACAGAAATGAAATGTTCCAAAGAATGATAAATAAGCCATACGACTACTGCCAGCTGTGGAGTCTACAAATAAATGTGGAGAAGACAATTGTAATGGTGCTTTAAGACGGCCGTGGACGAACGCCTAGAGCCGATAAGTGGTTCCTTAATAACGCTGAGCTTGAGACAGTAACCAGGTTTAAATACCTAGGCGTCACCCTATCAGGGAACATGAATTTTAAGCCTCACCACCAGGAGAAACCGCAGGTCTCAAAGAAAGCGGTAAACAGCAGGTGGGTAAACTTTTTTTGGAAAACCGCTGTTAGGTCTGTAATGTGCTGTGCATCGCAACTATGGGGGTGTAGCCAGTATGAAGAAGTTGAGCGCCTTCAAAGGATGTTTATTAGACGTATTTTTAAACTTCCAAGTACAACTCCTAATTACGCCATACACATTGAAACCGGTCTACCATCGCTCTACATACACTGCCTCCAATCTCACTTTAAATACATCCGAAAAGTCTTTAATATGCCCAGCGAAAGATTACCACGAATTATAGCAGGCATGATGTTAGCTAACAAAACTCAGGTGCTTCTCACTAAAACTAGTTTTCCGACCAATTGTGCCCATGGGAGCTATGAGACATAGTCATCCGATCCGGTCGGTTCCCACATATTAGAAGTGTGTAGCAAATATAAGACTCGGTGCAAAATTTCAGCTCGATGGCTTCTAAACTGAGAGACAAGTTCGCGTAGAAACAGACAGACGGACGGATGGAAATAGCTCAATTGACTCAGCTCATCACCCTGATCAAGAATATATATATTTATAGGGTTCGGGAATGAATAGTTCTATGCGTAGTAAGCTTCTGGGCAAAATTATAATACCCTTTGCAAGGGTATACAAATTATTTTAGGGTGATTTTCTAAAAACCAGAAAACACATTTTTTGAGTGAATTTGGGGAACCCTCAAATAAAATAAAACAAAACTCAACAAAGTAATAGAAGCGATTTCTCCGACTGACGACATATAGTCATAGTCGAGTACTATTTAAAACATTAAGCAATTCGAAATGCTTTTTTTTTTTGGATTTTTTTGTAATTTGATGTACAATTTTTTTGTAAATTTTGTAACTTTTTAAAGCGAAATCGGATTTTCTTTGGGCGAAGCAACCAAAATGATTTAAACTTAACACTCCAGTGGTCAAATTCTATTCAGAATAAGAGAGTACTAATTTGATTAATTTTTAGTTAATAAAAATAATTTACTCCCATGAATCCAGGCGGTTGAGAGGCGGTCTTGGGCACTAGAGGGTTAAAATTCAACTCATTCAAAATTTCAAATATATTTCTTTATATTTTCTTGTTTTCTTCAATCTTTAAACTTACTGAAAAATCCAATTCCGTTTCTCTGTCGCTTTAAAATCATTATTCCTTGATTGCTTTTATTTTCTTATGCTCGACCACAAATAACAATTGCTTGGCCTGTATTTAGATAATTCGGTGTCTCTACCCCTCGATTACAATACAATTGCATGTGACAGCTTGTTGTGACAAAATACTTTTGGTTTGTGACATATCTCTGTGTGTATTTACATAAATAATTTATTGCTCTGGAATTTGAAAGCCTAAATAAATATGTTGCAATTATCTGGGGCATCATTTCAGTTTCAGTTGTGCATTTCAAATTCAATTTTTGATGATTTCAGGCCCAAAGTTTACCCATGGTTGGCACAAATTATTATTTGACAAATGCATTTTGCTTTATGGCATCAATTTGTGCGTTATAAGAGGGGCAGACACTACAATAGGCTTGAATGGCTGTTGACATTTACGAGAGCGAGAGAGAGAGAGAGGAAGAGCGCACGCACGCATGCTCTGCCTGAAATCTCCATTTATCGAACTGGGTAATTTATGGCATTTGTTGTTAATTTGTCTTACCCATACAGAGTCATTTTTGCCAGACAAATGCCCAGAGCCAAATAGTTAGAGCACACAGAGCGGATACTTGATGCATGGCCAAACAATGGAACAGTTAGAGCTTAGACAGCTGGGCAACGGCTCCTAGTACCTAGTACCTTACGCTTATTTAAACACCCATTGAATTATGGCCATCAAGCGTAAACCACAAAATAAACGGCTTATGTGGCCCAGCTCTTTGGGGTGGACCACCGGACTCTACCCTGGATTTGCCTATGTGGAAAAATATATTTAATTGCCCCTGGGAGGCTCTAGAAATCTGTTAAAAGTATTGACATACTATACACACATTTCAACTGATTTTTGAGAGTTGACCCAAAATTTATTTAAATTCTTAGGGCTAGGCTTGATCAATATAAATGGTTCAAAAGAATATAAATAGGACATCTATGGATACAAGCGACAACGACCAAGTAATTTAGACATTATTGTACATGTAGCATTAGGAAGCACAAAGTCAATTAATATTAAATTTCAAAACTGACACTTCGAACACTTCCCTTCACATGGAGGCAATTGGGAAAAATAGACATGACCAAACTCGACTCGACCAAACCAAGAAATCGAACTAATGAAAGCAACTCCGACACCGTAAGGTATATATTGATATATATATATATTCTTGATGAACAAACAGATCTCAGGTATGGTAAGAGATATTGATTCGACATCTATGCTTCTCTTATACAAAGCAAAAATCAGGAATTCCAAAAAAATAAAATATATGCCAATACAAACTTTGATTTGGGACCAGAAAACATGAAGTCGGCGTTCGAAAATACTTTTGGAGGAGTTATAAATGGAAATCTCTGGCCATAGCAGTTTACAATTTGTAGAAGTTATAAAGCATAAAAAAGTCATGCAAACACAGCTTCACATCCACGCCGAAACAAAGAACAAAATCAAAAACAAAAACTTAGTTCTTTAAGCGATAAAGTATATTATAAAGAAATAGTTTCAGAAGTTAAACACATTTTGACGT
>JAWNNM010002355.1:0-85436 GCA_035044965.1 Lordiphosa andalusiaca | reverse complement strand
GATAGGGAGATCCATTGATAGTAGGGTTTAATATTAAAGAACTTAATGGAGATACAAATAAAGTATTTAAAGTGAGGCTGCTGGTATATCAAAGACAATGATATGGCTTAACAATGGGAAATGCTTCAATTACCTTGTAGCACAGCGGACTTCGATCTAGTAGTTCGATTCATGGTTTAAACGAGAGCGTAAGTTAAAGTTGAACTTCGAAATACACGTTACTCAGGGCAACTGGTGTTTAAGGGGTTTCGCAGCTTCAAAAAATTGTCTCATTAAATTCTACAACATCTGTAGAATATTGTCCTAAAATTTCAAATCGATGCGAGTATTAGTTTTGAAGATACACTCTGAAAAAGTGGCGTGAGTTATATTACCTATGTCCTATTACCTATATACCCTATGTCATCCCTAGATGTGGGATGATCCATATGCCAACGATCTAATAATCTGAGCTTGGATGCTAATGTCACGAAGGATATGAAATATAGTCAGCCTAGTGGAAGCTGAGTTTGAAGTCAGACGAGTGTGTTAAAACAATTGTGAATAAACAACATTTCGAAAGAAGTAACCAAAAAATAGTTAAAATTTATAAATAAGAATACAGCAAGTAAGTACAAGAGGGAATTGGTATAGTGGCAGCGCCAGGGAATATAGGAGCAGCTGCTGTAATCCTAGAGTTCTGTTATAAAAATCGAACTATAAATATAATTTGTGATTTTTATTCCATAATTTTAAAAAAATAATTGTAGGAGCCGGGGCCTTGGTTGTCAGAGCGATCGACAGCCTTGTCGACTGTTGTACAAACAAGGTTCAGTCATATCGTAGCTTCCAAGCGAGACGGCCGGAATAAAGTCAGAGAGCTAACCAGAACTATCGGTGTATTTGTTGTGCGTGCGTGGGTCGTTACAATAATGATTCAATTTATTTATAAAATAAAGATTAGCAATTAATCATACGAAATATTACATAAGCGCCGTTAACGTGTTGCGCATCAGAAATTGTGGCTAGTTTGGTACATATCCTTATTAAATTGACTTAAGTCGATCCCATAAAAAATATTTCCATGTTTGGAAACATACGAATATTCCCGAGAAGTTGACGAAAACAGTATCTGCGCCGCCGATATAATATCTGCAAGCGAGACTCGTGAAGCTAGGATTCGTCCTAGACAGGAATAAAAGGTATGCCCTGGACATTGCAGCTGTGGCAGCTTCCTTATATTATGGCCCAGGATTCGATGACTCCATATGAGGTCCACCTCTCAAAATTTAACCCTTTTTTATTGTTACTCAAATCTTTAAGCGCGTTTTTCTCCAAACTATGTTTTAAATGTCGGTTGACAAGATTTCTTGAGTACCACTTAACCGATATAGATGGAATTTGACACAGGTCTTCGAGATACAATTTTCCATGAATTGGACGAAGGAGTTTATTTTTGTTTAATTAGAACTATTTAAAAAAAAAGTTTTTCAAACTCTGCCATTTATTATCCGATCTTTTTGAGAGAGAAACGTTTTGCGGCTCTAGCGCTTCTAGACTCTGAGATCTAGGTGTTTATACAGACAGACGAACATGGCTATATCGACCCGACTATTGATGCTGATCAAGAATAAATATACTTTATGGGGTCGGAGATGCTTCCTTCTGCCTGTTACACACTTTTACACAAACTTATTATACTCTATGTAACTACACAGCAAAAAGGTTGATGGGTTGAATCAACCAATCAGCAAAGTAAATTTACTGCAACAAATTATTCTTTTCTTTTTTGTACTTTTACTGTATTTCCGGTTAAAAATAACCAAACAAATAGTAACTCACGTAATTTTGATGTATGCGTTTTGTTGTTGCTTTTCGAAATCCGGCTTGCTGTATCATTGTAAAATAATAATAGTACCTCTGACGTTACAGACTCGCATATATGTGGGATGCAGTTTGCTCACGTAGCACAATCATGCCCATCCCTAATTAAACTAACGAATCCCTAGACATTTACGTAAAGAAAACGACGAGAGACGAAAGAGACAAGAGCGTCGATCGGCAGCAAGAAGACGGTTAGCAGTCCCGAGGGGAGAAAAACCGTGGCAGCCGACCGAGAAAGACGTGTGCTCGAAAAGCGGATGAGATTAAAAGACAAAAGACATCGGATTTCTCACTAATATTACTCAAACATTATATTAACTTAAACCAAAGATTTATAGATATTATAGATGACGCATCTGAAAGAAAAACACGATTATTCCTGGTAGCTGACATCGGCTACCAATTTTCAATTTGTTCCACATGCGTCATCTATACCGCGGCCATAAATACTTCTAGATGTGCTATCGCTATGAAACTTTTACCAAAAATCTATAAAAATATTATAAATATATGTTACAAATAGGAACCATAGGAACGATTTTTTCAGTGGTCATAAATTCATTTCTTGTAATAACAGGCTGAACTATTTATTGTAAGTTATTTACAAACTTGGACCTGTACTATAAAAGTATAAAAAAGTTATAACAAACAATATTTAACAATAATATTTAAATGGTTTCATCAAGTAACGAAAGAGTTGACTCTAGTAGAGTTGACTTTTCCTTGTACTTAAGTGTTCTTTGTCCACTAATAAATGGATCAGAACTTAAAAGCAGTCTGTTAAATAAGTCTGTATTTGAGGAGATCCTTGAAATTTTGCGTGCATGTTGCAGTCGGAATTTTTTAATGTCCTTAATTCTTGCTTCAGCGGCTTCTTCAGAAAGCTCTCCAATCGAAAGCAAAGAATGTTTTATAATGTCAGGAGCATGAAGTAAAACTTTATGAACCGATGCGGGGAGTTAAAACCACGTGAAAATTGGCATTCATAAGTGGCTCCTAAGGAAATAATAAGCTATTATTTAAAAGAAAAGAATATAAACACAAAACAAAACACAAAAATAACAACAAACGACAACACAAACCAACAAACGACAAAAAACAGCAGAAGCACGTGCTTTTTTAAAATTGAGGTTAGGTTACCTTTTCGTATATTACAAGCCGCAAGGCACCTTACGGCACTTGAATTAAACTTTCTTATATTCTTAAAATGCTTAAGAATATTATAGAAAAAGATTTGTTCATCCCCAAGAATCCCTTCACAACTAAAACTCTAACCAAACACAGAAAAGACAAACTAAGAACGTTCACAATTATGTACTAAATACAATAATGATTTACACAAAACACAACATCTGCTACATATACTTTATGTTGTAAAAAGAAAGTTAATACCTTTATTTAAAATATTAATCACTTCCATTGCACAAACACTTGTTTTAAATAAGTTTAACACAAATTTTTTACGGAGAGCTTCGCTTGCACGTTGCTTACGCTGCAATACCCAATAAACATCATGCTCTATCTTTCGATGCTATTCTCGAAGAGGACAGATAGAGCAAAACAAAAAGATGAATAAATTCAAATAGCTAGACCAATTATAAATAAGAATTGGTACATTTAAAGTCAACATTTTGACTTTGTTTTTTTATTTTTGGCCTATGGGCAGGACCACTGTGCAGCGGCGGCATTCCGTTCGAGTTCAGTCCAATGCACGGTGGGCTGAAGAGTCAAATTTTTGGCATAAAGTCGGCAAATGCAGCTATAGAGTTAAAACTTATTGATTTTGGTGACAACAACCAGAATATCATTTCGTAAAAGTTTTCTACCGATCCCACCACGACTACCCCACCGCCCATACAGTCCCACGTGGCGGATACATAATATAATTTTTGTTTGCTTTTAATTAGTTTTCGCATGTTTTATAACAGATAACTTTTAAAAATCGCTTAAAAAGTATACCTTTTCTCCACCATTGATCTGTCTTACATTGAAATTGCGTCGTAGGCTGAGCTTAATCTTTCCTTAAAGTCGGAGGTCGGACAAAAAGTGAGAATGCATACTTTAAAGAACACTTTAACATCAAAACATTTTGGCCGAAAGCGGGCGAAAGTTAGTTTTAAGTCCACAGGGGAAAGGTGTTTTGAGTAAGGACGTATCACAAAACAATTTAATAATAATAATTTAATAAGGTTTAACACAATTGTTTAATATTGTTTACATAAAACATAAATTTTTTCTGTATTTTGCAAATTTCACACTTGTTATTTGTACACTAGCAGAAATTGGCTCTTATAGTAAAGATGACATACATTTTCCCGCTGATTTATTTAATCAAACAGGCTAGCAAACATCAGACTGACAGACAGACAGAACAAATTTGGCCATTCAGACCAGTGTGAAATGGCCCCGAGTTCAAGTCCCTCCATAGCTTAGACTATAGCCGGGTATCCAGCACAGCGGAAACTAAAAATCCCTGCCAAACTTCATATAAAAAAAGCTGTGCCAGGAATTTTTAGTTTGCTTTTTCGTTTGTTGTGTATCCAGCACTTGTATAGAAAGCGGCGTATCAATAGCGGCGTTTCGGAAGCGTGTGTAGGTGTAGGTTTCCAAGCCATTGCAGAAATTCAATTTTTTGTTTTTAAGTGTAATGCTAAAACAAACAATTTTTCCATTAGAGTATTTCCCAGGGCAGCTAAAAATCATGGTGGTACAATTGACTTTCAAACACTGTATATTTAGGCAGCCCTGGAAGTCAGCTGATCGTTTTCCACAAGCTTTGACATTTCAAAACCGTGTAAAATAAAAACTACGTCGAATATTGAAATAAATTAAAATGTAAAGCAAAGCTGAAGGTTTGTATATTATAAGTGTTTTTATGCATTCCTTGTTTTATGTGATTTGTCTTTGTTTTAATTTGTTTTTGTAAAGTGATGTTTTCAGCAATTCGAACCTCAAACTTGTTGTGTTTCATGAAATAAAAGTATTTTGGATTGACGTGGATAAACGTAACTATTAACACGTTATAATTCTTCCATATGCATAAAATGCGAGGATACTAACCCTTTTTTGTATCTTTTTGCATCAGTTTTGGCTTGCACATGGTCGCCATACCGTAAGACTACATTAGTTTGTGCTGCAGAAAAGAACTTAAGAACTTTGTTGCTTGCTTTACGTTTGCATTTACATTTTCACCCTGGTGACTAAAAGAAAAGAATCCGCCAAAATTCTAAGACGCCCAGGAGTACCTTATGAAGAAGGGACCTTTGCTCTTATCAGCCCAACTGTTTCGCTTATAACTCCGGTGTTTTTTGTCCGATCTGATTGTACTTTTCAGAATAGATAGATAACTTGAAAATTGTGGATCTGACGGCTATTTAGGTCTAGGATTTCTAGACGAGGTCTAGGTTTTTTGGGGATAAAAGGGAGACGGGGTGGAATTTTTCAAATTTGAAACAAACTTGATCTGCGTACAGCATAAATCTACCTTCGTGCAAAATTTTGTGGCTCTATCTCTTATAGTCTCTGAGATCGACGCGTTCATATAGACAGACAGACGGACAGACGGACGGACGGACAGACGGACATGGCTATATCGACACGGCTCCCATTTTCAATGGGAACAGGGTATAAAAAGGGAAGATCAGAAAAAGAAGGATAGCCCAGTACCTTGTTCTCCAGAAGAAGCCTTGGATTTTTTGAATGGAACAATCAAAACGAAAAATGTATGTTATATAATTTTATGATGGTTTAGTTATGTGTTTCTAAAGGTAAATTTTGGGTACTGAGGGGGTTAATGTGATTTATTAGATAGTGTGCTAAAAAAATTCATTTCAATTCAATTCATTTAAGATTTGTGTGATGTTTAAGACAATTTTCATGTTTGATTATTTTCCACCATGAAGTGGTCTGCAAAAATTATATGATTTAAGAGACCTCGTAATGAAAAATCCAGCAAATAACTGTAGGTTTCCCAATAGGTTATCACATAAAAAAAATAGTTGAAAATTTCAATAACATTTTTTATATTTAAGAATTGAAGATATAAATAAGGAAAAAATATTTTTTGAGCAGTATTGTGGACACTTACAACATATAATTCAAACTCATCCAAATACATTCAGGGAAAAATTGCATGGTAAAAACTAACACAAACAAATTTGCTTTAACTATGCCCATTTTGTACTCAAATTAACTAAGAACCACTTTGAATTGACTAAAAACACATTCAATCGGAGAATTTCAGTTACCTCTTTTAAATTCCCCATGCAGGGAATTACAACTTGAGAATTTCAAGCAGTTGTATTTTTCTAAAAAATCCAGAAAGATATTTATGAAAAACTGTGGGCTATTCAATATAAGTAGTATTTTAGCCGTCCATCAGCCAGCATACGCGATGGCACAACTGGTTGAGACGGCATTCCAATCGAGTTCAAGTCGAGTCAAGTAAATTAAGTAAATGAATTCAACTCCTGGATTCCATTAAAAAGGAAATTGAGTATAGGGGCAAGATTTTTAATTAAAAAAAAAAAGTTTTTAACTATTTCCATATTCATTTTTACCATTGCCAATCTTAAATTTGAAGTGTGCATTCTTTATATATACGAGTTCCATATTTAACGCTAAATCAATGATGAAAATATTCAAGTCAAAGTGTAAATATTAAAATATCAGTGTATTTTTCCCTGAGTGTAGGTAAGGCCGTTCTCGAGAAAAAATAGTGTTTTGATTTCCGCTTTCCGCCCTCATAACACCACTCCAATAACGCTTATCAGACTAAAAATTTAGGAGAGTGAGGTTCTCATTGATAATTATTACATATTTACATTTGGTGCTGATTAGAGAGGGGGCAGTTTTTGTATGCTTATTCGGCTATGCCATTTTAGATCAACTGCCCAAAAATCAACAATGTTGGTGCAAATCAGCTGAATCGGTTGTAATCGGCAGCTATATAAAATAATGGTCTAAAACGAGCGAATCTTGGTGAGATGTCTTGGGGGCCCGAAATATGTGTCCAAACCAAAGTTTGGGCCAAATACCTCCATAATTGAAATTTCTGCCAAATTTTTTGGCACTCGGACCAGTGTGCATTGGGTGGTTTATCAAAAAACGAGAGCGTAAGTTAAGATCGACCCTGCACGTCTTCGAAATACCCGTTACTCAGGGCAATGAGTGTTTAATAACCCCATGCGGCTCAGATAAGTATGCAACGGTTTTTCACTCTGCCATTTATTATCCGATGTTTATGAAAATGGAAATGTGAGACTGCAAAATCTGACCTCGATATGTTCCAAAAATGTGGGAGATATTCTACTTTTTTTTTTATTGCGGGGGCGGTAGGTGGCTTACGGTGGGGACTTCATCTGGGTGCAGAAATAACTAGTCTACATATAAAATTTGGTGGCTCTAGCTCTTCAAGTCTCAGCACAGAGAAAAACTGGTTAGTAAATTCAACCAACTTTACAGTTAAAAATGCTCCAACCAATATATTGGTTGAATTTACTGTGGGCAACAGTAAAAGTACTGTTAAAGCGACGTTACACATAACGTAAAGATTACAGTGGCACAGTAGTCCTACCAACCATTCAACCAAGATTACAGTGGAAAATGCTCCAACCAACAAAAATAGTACTAAATAGTTAATCTGACCATGGTTTACAGTAAATTCGTTAGTAGACAATTTTCTGGTAGAATCAGCGGGAAATTAATATTAATACTAACACCGCAATATTTTTACGACAAAATTGTTGATATATTATTTTTAAATGTGATTGAAAAATCAAATAAAACAATAAATGCATAAAAACACTTATAATATACACACATTCAGCTTTGCTTTACATTTTACTTTACTTCAATATTCGACGTAGTTTTTATTTTACACGGATTTGAAATGTCAAAGCTTATGGAAAACGATCAGCTGACTTCCAGGGCTGCCTAAAAATGCAGTGTTTGAATTTCAATTGTACCACCATGATTTTTAACTGCCCTGGGAAATACTCTAATTTCAGCATTACACTTAAAAACAACAAATTGAATTTCTGCAATGGCATGGAAACCTACACATGCAAATTGAGAACTTAAGTTAAAGTCGGCCTTGGGTGCCTACGATATACCCGTTCCTCAAGGGAAATTCCCTCCCCTACCCTTTAAAATTGCCATATTACCATTATTCAAGCAGACAGCGACTCGCAGGTGCGAGCCTGATAGTCGTGGTACATGAGACATTAGCTGGTTAATCCGCCTTGAGATTCACCATGGCAAAGCAAATTCCTGATTTTTCACATTTCGCACGGGCAGTACTATATATATTGCCTCACCAGCAGAAGATATCATTGTTGTTATCAGAGCAAGTAATTCCAAGTTGATCATATACGGAATGCGGTTATCCTACATTTTACTCGCTGGACTCTTAATGGGCTCAGCGGATTCGCGATCTGTTGGGACTGCGAGAAGATTTTGTTTCATGGCTTTTCCGTTCGTTGTTGTTTGTACGTGAAACAATAAAAATAGTTGAATTGTTATACAAAATTGTATTTTCTATCTCTTAAGAGCTTTGCTCTTGCGCCCTTGTGAGTGGTAATAATTAGAAGGCGAAAGAATTTCAGAGAATCGGCAGAAAGGAACAAACGAAACTGCGATAAGAGGACCAGGTACAAAAATTGATGGCAATTTAATTATTCCTTTCCAATGGGTATTATAATTCGGCCCAGAAGATTGTTGAGCTATATATATATTCTTAAAAATATTCCTTGTACTTCTTGTTAGAATTTAAAGCAAATTTATAATCTGCTTGATGGGGGACCATATTGTTGCAAATCAGAGAAAATGTCATCTTTTTAAATCACGCACTCCGGGGAAAATCGCATGGTTAAACACAATCATATGTGAATTTACTCTTTTCCTATTGTATTTAAATTAATTAGAAATTACCTGAATCGACTGAAATCGTTTTAAAACGGCGAATTTCAGTTACTTCATTTATATATCCACTTCAGGGTATTCCAACTTCCAACAAGATGCCACAATAGAAGCACGAATTAGATTTATAAAAAGTATTAAAAGGGCAATTCAATATAATTTGTATTTTGGATGTACACGCTGGCCATTTAAAAATCGTCCTCTAAGTCGACTTCTCGCTAGGTTGTTTGGTTGTTTTGCCCAGTTGGGAAATATGGTAACAAGTATTTTAAGAATTATCTTGACTTTTGGAGTCATTTTCAATGACTCGCTCAAGTCAAAACAATTTCAAACTGAATCTAAGTTCATGAATGCGAAAGGGCACTTTGACTCCATGCATTTAAAATCTTCGACATTCTAATGGAACACTTTGGGCCGATGTCTTTTCCATTGGAACAGATACACTTTGAATTTACTCTAGTTTTGGCCGACTAACGAATTATTTAGTCGATGTCTGATTCTGAAAATCTGCAGAATTTAATGAGTTCCATGAAGATAAATAGAATTTAATTCGAACTGTTCATACATTTATTTGGATTTCTCCAGTATTAAAATATTATATAAACAATAAAGAAAGCTAACTTCGGCTCGGCCGAAGTTTGTATACCCTTGCAGCATGTTTTTTAACCAATTTGAAGGACATATCCACTGACAACAAACCAGTTTTCTCACTAAGGCTACTTTTCAGACTCTGCTTTTCTAAGACAGCTATACTATATAGATGTCCGATTTGGACCAAACTTAGTGGAATTATGGGAAAACATAGCTAACTAAGAAATAAAAAGTTCGGAGGCGTTTTCTTTGAAAACAAAAAAGTTTTTCTTACTAAGACTATTTTTCTAACATTAATTTTCTATGGCAGCTATACTCTATAGTTGTCCGACTTCGACCAAATTTGGCAGAATTATGGAGAAGCATTGAAAACTAGTAAATAAAGAGTCTAAACACGTTTACCAAAAAAGTTTTTCTCACTAGAACTAGTCTTTCGACTGATCGTTCCTTTTGGCTGCCAAATGTTATAGTCATCTGATATAAGCGGTCCCGACAAATGTGCAGCATATTTGTTCCAGAAGAATTCGTGCAAAGTTTGGTTGCGATAGCTTTAATACTGACGGAGGAGATAGCGTAGAAACAGACGGATGGACAGACGGATATGGCTATATCGACTCAGCTCGTCATGCTGATCAAGAATATATATACTTTATGTGGTCGAAAATGCTACCTACTATGCGTTACAAACATCTGGACAATTTCACTATACCATCTGCAAGGATATAAAAACTAAAATCTTTAAAATCAGAATAAACTAAAAAAATTAAAATATCAAGGCACCCCTCAACAATTTTGTTCCAAGAGTAAAGAATTGCAAATTGAATTCGTTTCGCCTTTTTCTCGATTTTAAAACAACTGTTTCGGGCTCAGTGGAGCACAGTCTACGCTGGACCATCATTATGAAGCTTATCTTTTTCACAGCCTGTTTGGTGCTAACGATTGGATATACTCTCGGTTGTGTTGTACATGTCCATATAGGGAGGACTGGAAGAAGGACACTCTCATGCATAGGTGAAGGACCAGGAGGAAGACGAAGCTATGTAGATAAAGGGAGCTCCGAGGTTGGAAGCCGCATGTCCAATCGCCACCACTAAACATGAAACAATGATCCAGATCTAAGAGCAGTGAGGGTGCGCGTTTGATTCAACACGGAGTCAAGCCACATATCGTTGACTCAACCCAAAACGCTTTTTCGTCGGTTGATTTAAAAAGGCCTTGAAAATGAAATAAATCAAATATATGTAGCTGATGTGGGGGCAGCCTTTTAGCGGCGGAAGATAAGACAACACATTGTTCACCGAAAGAGAGTTCCGGAAACTAGAAACTCCCATTGTACATGGGGACAGAATGGAATACTGACCGGTAGAAGCTAATGTCGTCTTTGTCTTTGGCTTTAAACGTGACAGAATCGGAAGTCGGTAGTTTTTAAATGCTCTAATTTCACTTCTGGCCCAAGTTTTCCCATCGGTGAGCAGCCGACTTATGGAATGAGGAGGGGGTAAAATTCTTAAAACAAGATATTTCATTGTTTTTTGAGTATACTAGGATTAGAAAGCATTGTAGGCCCGAAAGAGTGCGATGTGGGACTCATTCTTGTCTGTTTTTCAGCGCGCCGCGAGGTGTTGATTATTATCAATTAATAATTATCAATTATTTTGCAAGCTAAGTAGAGTATCCATTAAGTCAACCACTGTGGAATGGGCTATCAATGTCTTTGTCCGTCCATTCCGCAGAAGATCTTGGACAGACAAAGAAGACAAGCGTTTTCTATCTTCCTCGGATGCGTTTCGTGCTTGAATCTATAAAGATAGTAGTTAAAGCATCCATGTCCAGCTGGTAATTGAGCCAAATTAGATCGATTTGCCAGTGCTGTCTCTCACCCCAGGTCGAATGTCTGCTATTAGTCATCTTCCCCATCTGGTTGTAGACATCCATCTTGTCTGTCCCCCGTTGAAGTTGTCTTTACGAGAGCTTCAACTTTCTTTCACAAGGGGAACGAGTGGAACCGAAGCCGCGAGGATTAGTGCGGCGTATTTTGTCACTGTTTCGAAGCCACTTATCGCTCGCAGTCCACATCTTTTACTTTTGGCTGTATGATGGACTGGTGATGAATAGAGTAGAAAAGACCTGATCATTCACCGGGGTCCGCAAATGTTTGCCATAATTGCCTATAAGGATTCAACGGTCTTCTTCTCCACATCCTCCAGGTGGCGTTTGAAGTAGAGTCTGTGATCCAGCATTACATCCAAGTATAATATGATGGTCTCCAACTCTCACACTTGCATTTTCAATGCACTTCTTACTATTTATGAGGACAGCCTCGGTTGTGTGGCAAGCCAGACTTAGTCCATTTGCGTCGATTCATTTGGTGATTAGTATAACAATCTCAGTGGTTTTAGCCTCCACATCTGACTGGTTGTAAGCCAACACCGTGATGGCGAAGTCGTTTGCGAAACTTTCGATTTGCACTCCAGCCGTCGTGACTTTCTAAAATTAAGAAAACTTTAGCCATACAGACAAAAAAGGGACATTAAAAATATCCATTGAATGATTTCCGGTATCCATTTGCGAGGGATATGCCATAAATATCCCTTAAATCGTCCAACGGATATAAAATTACTCAAAGAATATTAAAATTGATGATCATTTGGATGAATTTGCAGCTCCGCTGTATGATTTAATGGATATTTAAGATATATTCTTTCCAAATGGATCTTTATTGGATGGGCTTTTTTCCTTTCTGTGTAATCTTTATTGTATAAAATAATTTTCTAGAATTTTAAAAACCTTTCTTACTTTTTTTTTAAGAAAATATATCAGGGATGCAAACCACTTGAAAATAAGTACCGATTAGGTTCAGTGGTTCGCACAGTTTCAAAACCGCCGGTTCGGTTCATTCCTTGGTTTATTGGAGTTAAATGAAAAGCGGTTTCGGTTCGTTTCAGTGGTTCACAAAGGCACCGTATGAAACAATATGATTTCTGCAGTAATGTGACTTTACGACCATTTTCGAAATTTGATTCCCATAATCCGTTTGAATATCTTTAAAATCCTTAGAGCAATGTCCAAAGATTATTATGTCGGATTCCCAGGACTTGTCTAACAGTTCCTAGCGTAATGCCCTTACTTATTGGCAGATTAGGATTGAATTAAGGTTAAGAAGTACCTCAGAAAATTGAAAATATTGTCTAATGGAGAAAATAATTTAGACTGATGACAGACGAATTAATAGATCGGCGGGCAATTGCAGAAGATATGCTGTAAAATTTTCGTCAGGTCATCCTTAAAAGTTTTATCGATCTGAGAACGATGAATATGGAGAGGGTCGAACGAAATATAAAAATTTATTTTTAATTAAATTATTTTCGGGAATCGATTCAAATTTCCAAATTAATAAGAATCGACAGAGAATTGAACCGAACCGAACCGTTTTTATTTGTGGTTTCGGTTCGGTCCGAAACCGGTTAGGTGCAAAACCGGCTTGCATTTCTGATATATATACTTTATGTATTTTATGTGGTTTCTTCTATGATCTACAAAACATTCGGACAGTTTTATAATACCCTCTGCAAGGGAATACAAAAAAGTATCAATTATTTCCATTTTCAAATTGATTTTCGAATATCATATTTAAAGCTAAAACATTGGAAAATGAAAAGCCAACTGTTAATATAAAATATCAGAGCATTTGTCTCCAACTACCTAGAATTATTAATAAATTAGCAATCGAATTCAATAACAAACTTTCTGCATCCAAATTACAAAGAATGTCTTTTTCCCATTCGAAGAATTCCACAAAAATTATTATTTTTTTTATAGGCCGATGGCCGATGAACGACTTTGCTAAAAGACATGGCCCGCTATATAAGACATGAGACGAGTAATCCGATTTGAGATTCACCAAGGCAAATCGAATTCCTGATTTTCCATGTTTCACCTGACAATTACTATATATATTGCCTCACCAGCAGAAGATATCATTGTCGCTATTAGAGCAAGTTATTCGAAGCCGATCATTCACAGAATGCAGATGTGCTACATTTTACTCGCTGGGATTTTAGCGGGCTCAGCGTATTCGCGATCTACTGGGACTCCAAAAAGATTCTGCTACCCCGTTTCTCCGTTGGTAGTAACTTGTGTGTGAATTAATAAAAAATGTAAAGTGATTATATTATGTTAATTTATATCTCTTAAAAGCTTAGCTTCAAGGGTGAGATGAAATTATTGGCAGGTGAAGGAATTTTAGCAAAAAAAGACAGGAAGGGAAGATGGAAACTGAGAAATAAGTACCTGGTGTCAAGCTTAGTTTCAATTACATTATATTCCGACCCCATTAACAATATATATTCCTGATCAGGGCGACGAGCTGCTTTGTCTGATTCTGCTTTGTCCGTTCGTCTGTTTGCCTGTCTGCTTTTACACAAACTACACTAGTCGGCATAAGTATTCTGACAAAAAAATGGATAAATTAATCATAACATCTTTTAAACAGAAAATCCTAAAATATGAAACAAATTTATGGAAAACTGGGGTAATATTAGGATTCCGTCAGAAGAATGGAGTAGAAACAAGAGAGAAAGTCGGTCAAGCCCGATATATAACATACATATAACATACTCTGTGCCAATGAAATTATACGCTCAGAAAAAATATGGATGCTGCAGTAGCATCTGAAAGCAGAGCTGCTACTGCGCTGCAGCAGCGAACTGTTTTTATACTCTGTACCGTAGGTACACAGAGTATTATAAGTTTGTGCAAAAGTATGTAACATCGAGAAGGAAGCATCTCCGACCCTATAAAGTATATATATTCTTGATCAGCATCATCATCCGAGTCATGTCCGTCTGTCTGTCAGTATGAACGCACAGATCTCAGATATGGTAAGAGATAGAGTATTGACATGTATGGGACATATGCTTCTTATGTTTGCAAGCAGATCAAGTTTATTTTCAATTTTGGCCACGCCCCCGCAATTTAGAAAAAACGTCATATCTCCCACACATATTTAGTAATAAGGTCAACTTATCAATCAGCCGAAGGAATGGTGTAGATTGGATGAACGGTTGTCGAGTTATGATCAAAAGACTGTTCGCTGCTGCAGCGCAGTAGCAGCGCTGCTTTCAGCTGCTACTGCAGCATTAAAATTTATGCTGAGCGTATAATTTCGTTGGTACAGAGTATGCATTAGTCGGGCTTGTCCGACTTTCATTTTTGTTTTTACTATTTTTGTTGGTTGGAGCAATTTTTTCCCATGTTTTTTTTCTGTGCACTCATACAAAACGAGAGCGAAAGTTAATGTCCGCCCTGGCCTAGTTCAATATACCGGTTACCCACGGCAAGATTGCATTCCCTTATGAATTTCTTAGTGCGTTAACATAAATGTTGACAAATAGGCATAAGCATTATGTAAGCAGACAGCGCATGTTGTGCATGCCTTCTTGCACAAGACATAAGCCGGGTAATCCGCCTTGAGATTTACCATGGCAAAGCAAATTCCTGATTTTCCATGTATCACATGCCAATTATTATATATACATTGCCTCACCAGCAGAAGATTCCATAGGCGCTATTAACGCAAGTAGTTCGAGGCTGATCATTTACGGAATGACACATTTTAGTCTTTGGACTTTTAATGGGCTCAGCGTATTCGCGACCTGCTGGGAGTGCAAGAAGATGTTGTTGTTTTCAAGTGAAATAATGAAATAATTGAATTTTTTTTATTTAATTCTTTCTTCTATCTCTCTGTCCCAAATATGGGATTTTACGCTAAATGAGTCAGGCATACTACAAGATTGGTCCTAGCACCAAACATAACACTAAAGGGTGAGTGGTAAATAGTTATTGGAAGGCAAAGGAATGTCAGATAAAAGGCTGCAAGGGACAACCGAAATTGAGATAGGAGGACCAGGAGCGACCAGACATTGACAACTATGGTGACAGCTTAATATTAATTTGATGTTTTAGTACCCAACAAATTGTAATCTTATTTGTAATGGTAATTTCTACTTGCTGCTCTGGCACGTAAGTACGTATTTCATCAAACTCACGAAATGGCACAATTTGATTTTCAATTTGATTTCCTCGTTTTCTCAATGTTAAATGCCAATTGCTAAAGTGCACCTCGGCGGAGTATGTGTTTGACTTAAGCCTCAATTAGTCACACGTTTACACAAAATGTTCCCGCATCTTTTGACCTTCCAAACTTTCTCTCAATTCTCCCTATATCCCTCTATTAGTATTTTCATTTCCAGTTGCAGATTGCAAAGCTAATTAGCAAAGACATCCAAAAACTGAAGTTGAAGTCGATGTGAATGATGTGTCTTGGCAACCAATCTGTCTTCCTATGGCCATCTCCTGGCACCGTGTTTAACGTGTTAAACTTCTTTGCTTATTAATTGTATACATTTTGACAGGCACGTTTTCTGGCTGGGCACAGTGAAAAGAACTTAGGGAAAACAATGCCAGTGAATTGGATGTGATTTGGCTGCGTGAGGCACGTGTTGAACGTTGTTTGTTATTGTGTTTTTTTTTTTTGCTTTTCCGGTTAGTTAGTAAAAATAAGAAAAGAAAAGGTCGTAAGGTCGTCTAAGCTGTCAATGCCTATGTTCTTTGGCTTAAGCAAAAGCCTTTCATCAAAGTTTTAGTGTCAATCCTTATCACGACAAAATCCCTGACCTTTTTTTTTTTACTTATTCTTGTTGTTGTCATTGCTCTGACGGGTCCATTATACATTTTTGCCACAACTGAAAGATAATGGCCTAACTTCGTTATCGATTACTACAGCTGATACTTTTAGCGATAGAGAGGGAGAGAGAGAGAGAGAGAGAGACAGAGAGAGAGAGAGAGAGAGAGAGAGAGCACACACTCATTACGTCACATTTAAGTAAAGATTTTAAATTTGATATCAATTTTAAATAATGGATTCGATTTCATAGATTGAGTTTTTATAGCTTTAATAAAAATTGACTTAAGAATAATATAAATTGTAAACTTAATCAAGTATGGCAGCTGAATGATGAAAAATGATGAAACTATTTAGAATCAAATATTAATGGTTAATAATTTTAAATAAATGACGACCAATTCGAATGAACATCTAGATAAAGATGCCTCAGTCATATCTTAGTTTCCATATCCAAGATATTGGCGAAAAACCATTTTAACGACTTTTGACCGTTTAAGAAATTTTGTAGGCCACACTATGCATTAATTGCTGATTTTCTGAACCCTCCAGGGTAGTAGACATATCAATGCATCTGAGAAAAATGTAACACGCGATATTGGTAATGCCAATGGTGTCGAAATTGGCCTTTGAAGTCAAATTTTACTTGATTTATGGCAATTTTGTCAAACTAAACCATTTGCTAGGAGCCATTGTTTTTGTCGGATATTATTTGACACCTATGCACTAATTATGCAAATTTTGTTGGATTTGTAACAGGATCATTAGCAGAGTTACTGTATGATTTTCACAACCGAATTTCATTGGATCAAGCGCTAAAATCAACAGTGGGTGATTGTGAATGAACAAGCTTCATTAAAACAGATGAACACACGGAATGTGAAAAACTTATGGAAAAAAGTCTGGAAAGGACAATCGAAACTGATATGGATAAACTACACTTTAAAAAATAGCCCCCAAAGTCGCCCTAAAATATAGAAACTCGCCTTAATAAAGGGGTCAAAGGCGATTCGCCATATATTTTAGAAAAATCATTTCTAAAAATAAGACAAAAACTTTTTGAAATTAAGAAAATAATTACTATAATCTAGAAACAAATTTTCTTAATTGTACAAAAGCTTTTCTAGATTTAAAAAAAACTTTATTAATTTTAGAAAAACCTATTTGAAATTTTAGAAAAAAAAGCATTTCAACTATTTAAGACAGGATAGGGAGCGGAGCGGGGGACTGGATACAGAAAAGGAAGAGACTACAACAACACTAAGAAGCTTAACCCACCCACTTGTATATTATTTTTATAGGATATTTTTTTTTCCGTTGGTTCACTAAAGTTTAGTTCTGAAAATCACATAGTTTCTGACTTTACCTTGGCTGGGACTTGAACTCGGGACCTCGGGGAAACTTTCAACACAAAAGGCATCTTATCGCACTCGACCACCAAGCACGCGCATGAGTCACAGTAAAGAACGCAATCAAATGCCAAACACATAGCGGCCTTCTTTATATTCCGAAAGCAGGGAATTCGAACTTGAGAATTACATGCGGTGTATTTTTTTTTTAAAATTTTAATGCGAATTTCTAGACTAGTTTTCTATATTTTAGGTCGAATTTCTTATCAATAGCAGTTGCCCTTTTTATATTCCGAATGCAGGGAATTCGTACTTGAGTATTAAAAGCAGTGTCTTTTTAATATTTTTGTATTTTTTATGTCGATTTTCTAGACTTTTTGTCTATATTTAAGGGCTATATTTTATGGCTTGTCTAAATTTTAAGGACGAATTCGAATTCGATAATTTATATTGAATTTCTAAATTTAAGAAATTATTTTCTAAAAAACTTGTTTAGTGTTGATTTTTCTAAGTTTAAGAAAAAACTGTCTAAAAACCAGATAGGAAAATTATTTTAGGGTGCAAACTAGAAAATAAATGTTTTGAGTGTGCTCTGAAAAGAGTCATTATACTCTGTACCGTAGGTACATAGAGTATTATAAGTTTGTGCAAAAGTATGTAACAGCCAGAAGGAAGCATCTCCGACCCCATAAAGTATATATATTCTTGATCGGCCGAGTCGATATAGCCATGTCCGTCTGTCCGTCTGACTGTCCGTGTGAACGCACAGATATCAGAGATGGTAAGAGATAGAGGTGTGACATGTGTGGGCTATATGCTTCTTATGTCTGCAGGCAGATCAAGTTTATTTTAAATTGTAAACATGCCCCCTCCCGCCTACGCATTTTAGAAAAAAAAGGTAATATCTCCCACAGTTTTAAAGATAGATGGTTCCTTCGTAATTAGAATAACTTATCGATCCGGCAAAGGAATAGAAAAGACTGTTCTTTTGTCCACATATTGAAAAAAATCGAGTTTTTTTAAGGCGATAAGCAATTTGTTCCTATGCCTGTTTAATCCTTCTGCTAATTACGGCCATTGCTTAAAAAATAATTTAAACCCTTGTATTTTTATGAGATGTTGAGCTTTTGTGACATTGTGACAAGACATTTTTTCATACATGCTGTTCGCAGTTAGTATAATCTTCCTTAAAATTTGAAATCCATAAGTGCCTAGGGGCTTAAATTACAATAAATAGCACACCATCAAAACATTGTAGCTTTCTCAAAAAGAAAAGGAAAAGGGAATTTAGTTAATCAGTTTTATAAATCAAATTTGTATTTTTTTCTTATATTTTAATTAAGTTCGTTTAATTTTCTTAATATTTATTCCTGCTTGCTTGCCGATTCCTGCTACATTTCTCTGGGTGTTCCTTTGCCACAGAGTGTACAAATAGTCGTGCTTCGAACCGTTTTGCAGATGCTAAAAGACACAACTCTGAGCCACTATATTAAAGGGATCTGTGCTTACCCAGAATCATATTTGCTTTTTCTCTCATTCTTTTGATTTTTAAAAATTCTCCTTTCGACTCTGCTCACAAAATTGACCAAAAGTTAACATAAAATGTTACCCATTGATTTGCAAAATGAAACTGCCTATTCTCTTGTGGTCTTTGGTGCTTCAGGTCGCCTTGCCAAAATGAAAATATTTCCCGCTCTGTGGTCTCTCTATCAAGACAATCTGTTTCCACAGGGCACTAAAATTTTTACATACAGTCGAACGAAACTTCACACCAGCTCATTTCGTATTCAGTGCCTACCCTTTATGGGTCTGAGTAAGGATCGTGATCAGAAGAAATACAACAGTTTCTGGACGAATGTGCACTGTGTGCAGGGAGAGTATGATAAGGCGTCCGATTATGTGGGCCTCACCGAGGCCATGGTGCTGCAGGAGACGAAACACAACATGATCTATGCGAATCGATTGTTCTATTTGGCCATACCGCCCATAGTGTTGGATCAGGTCACATTGAATGTGAGTCGAAAGTGCAGTTCATCGACGGGTTGGAATCGTATTGTGGTGGAGAAGCCGTTTGCCCGGAACGATGTTACCTACAGACCATTTCAGACACAGCTTTGCCAGTGTTTCAAGGAATCGCAGATCTATATGATTGATCACTTTTTGAGTAAGAAGGTGATGCAGAATCTGTTTGCCCTGCGATTTGCCAATCGCATTTGGTCGGTGACGTTGAGTAATAAGAACGTGGCCGCGGTCATGATTTCGGTGAAGTGCAACTTGCCGGTGAAGGAGAGGGCGGACTATTTCAACAACTACGGCATCATAAGGGATGTCATGACCAATCATATGGCGCTACTAATGACCATGGTGGCCATGGATCAGCCCTATACGAATAGTGTGGACGATATGCGGAACGAAAGATACAAAGTGCTGAAGGATGTGGTCACGGCCGATATGAGTGATGTGGTGCTGGGACAATACCGTAATAATCACAGGGAAACCGATCCCGAAAAAGTGGGCTATTGTGAACACAGCTATATACCCCGGGACTCATTGACACCCACCTTCGCTCTGGTGGTACTGAGAATCAACAGTAAACGCTGGTCCGGTGTACCCTTCATACTAAGAGCGGGGAGGGCTTTGAATGAGTCCAAGACGGAGGTGAGAATTCAGTACAAGACCGTCGACTGCGATCTGTACAATCCCATCAATTTGTCGGATGTACGCAATGAGCTGGTATTGCGTCTGGAACCCTGCGAAGAGATCTTCATGCGTCTGCAACTGAAGAAGCCGGGAGAGGAACTTTGCCTACAGGAAACCGAATTGAGTTTGGTTAAACAAGATAAACGGATGAGAGTCCTGGATAATTATCGCAGCCTCCTAATGGATATCTTCAATGGCAATCAAACTTTGTTCATGCGCACCGATGAACAGTGTGAAATCTGGCGTATTTTTTCCCGAATCCTGCTATCAATCGACGTCGACCGTCCCAAACCATTTTTGTACGACTTTGGCTCAAGGGGTCCTTTGCTGGCCTACCGCAAAGCCGAGCGCGTAGGATTTGTCTTCTTTGCCGGCGATCAATGGCACGAAAATAAAGACACGCTGACCTACACGGTGCAGAGCACCAAGGCACCTCCAACTGGTAGAAACAGTGGAGCTTTGTCGTCCAAACCCAGTCGAATTCAGACAGAGAAAGAAAAGACTTTCTCGAATGTGGCATAGAACAACAGAAGCATTTGATGTAATAAACAAAATCCACACCAAAAGCCAACTTTTTTAATTAACCGACTGCGGGCCAACTCACTTTTCGGCTGCAGCAGCAGTTGGCCCATGAAGCTTGGTGCACCTTGACTTGGTCCTGCTGGAGCTTACTAACTTATCAGGCACATTGTGTTTTGTTGTTGCCTCGATTTTGTTGCTGCTGGGGGAGGGTATAAATAACACGCATGATTTGGCCATTGTCCTTTGTCCTGCTGTTCTGGTTACCTCTAAGAAAATTCCAGCATTCGTGACAAAGACTTGCAAATGCACTACAATTTTAGAATACTTTTTGTTTATACATTTTCTGATTTAGCTGTTTGAAATGCAAATGATCCGTTGAATTGGATATCATAAAAACGATTGGTCCGGAATTCGCTTGCCAAGCGGTAGGCACTTCATCGGATGAGGACAGGTGTTCCTAAAAAAATTATTTACTAGTTTTTACTCTATGATTTAAAAATTAATATTTCCATTATAAGATGTTTTCGTATTTAAACCTAAAGAAAATATCTGGTTTTCAGACAGGTTTTTCTTAATCTTGCAAAGAACAACCCGGAAAATTACTTTTTAATCATATAATTCTGACAGTTTAGAATCTTGGGGTGTATTTATCGTAAAATCAAGATAAATTTTTCTTGATGATTTTCTAAAAACTTTACAAAATCGAGGGCAGGATTATCTTTAGATTAAGAAATACATTGCATTGTATCTGATAACAGTATTGAATTTAGTAAAGTGCCCAAATTTTTAAGAAAGAACATTTTGTTAATTGGAAAATAATTTGAATACGCCAAGATGCCTAACATGTTGAAATATCCCCGAGGTCCCGAGCTCAAATCCCAGACAGGTTAAAGTTAAACGAGAAAACCATGATATCTTCGTTTTTATAACCTACCAAGTACTCGCTTAAATATTTTCAAAAATAATCATTTTCCTACAAAGACCCATTTTCCCACCGATGGTTCGTATGGGAGCTATGTGATATAGTCAACCGACTTAAACGAAAGTTTGTAGAACTAAATGGAAGCATGTGAAACAAACAAAAACAATTTCGGGATTTAAAACAAAAAAGTGTTTATATCCTTGCAGAGGGTAAATTGAAATTGTCCAGATGTTTGTAACGTATAGAAGGAAGCATATGCAACCACATAAAATTCTTGATCAGCATGACGAGCTGAGTCGATATGGCCATGTCCGCCAGTCCTTCCGTCTGTTTCTATGGAATTTCCTCCGTCTGTTTGAAAACTATCGCGACCAAACCATGCACGAGGACTTTTTTAGAAATACACTGTACAAGTATCGATATCAGCAGGATCGGATGACTATAGCATATAGCTGCCATAGGAATGATCGTTCGAAAAACTAGCTTAAGTGAGAAAAAGGTGTTGTTTTCAAAGCAAACGCTTTCATTCTTGGTATTTCTTAGTTTGCTATGCTTTCCCATGATTCCACTAAGTTTGGTCGAAATCGGACATCTACTATATATAGTATAGCGGTCATACAAACAATCGATGCGAACCTGGTCCTGGAGTCGGACCTGGAACTTGGATAACTGTACCAGCAGTTGGACCTGGATGAGCCGAAGCTAACTTTTCTCTATTTTTCTAACTAAGACTGTTTTCAGACCTATTGAATGGCAGATATAAAAAAGCATAGAAAACCTAGGAATACAAAGATTGCAGAAAATAATAAAGTTTTTCGCACTAAAACTTGTTTTCCGACCGATTGTTGATGTGGGAGCTATGAGATATAGTCATTCGATCCGGTTGGTTCCGATATACTTGTGGCATGCAGCAAAAAGATGACTCTGTGCCAAATTTTAGCTCGATAGCTTCTAAACTGAGAGACAAGTTTTGCGTGGAAATAGGCAGACAGACGGACATAGCTTAATCAACTCAGCTCGTCACCCTGATCGGGAATATATAAGCAAGGGTATAAAAATCAATTTTAAATTATGTGGAATAAAATGTCTTTCTAAGATATAAGAGCATGGCTATATCGACTCGGCTATTGATATTATATATCCATTATAGGATCGGAGATACTTCCTTCTGTATGTAACACACTTTTGCACAAACTTAATATACTCTGTGTACGGTACGTTTCAAAGTATTCACCATAGGAACTTGTGATTTTCGAACAGAATTTTACGAAACATTTTA
Source organism: Lordiphosa andalusiaca (assembly GCA_035044965.1). NCBI lineage: Eukaryota > Metazoa > Arthropoda > Insecta > Diptera > Drosophilidae > Lordiphosa > Lordiphosa andalusiaca. Next base: position 62,610 of record JAWNNM010002355.1, on the reverse strand, counting down.
GTTCTGTATGGGAATTCTGATTGTCACTTAGATTGCATGTTTGGATTTTCTGAAGCTGATCAAAAAAATAGGTTGTTCTCGACATCTTCAAACAAATTGGAAGCAAACACAAATAAATATGAACGCCTCAAGGTTCTCGGAATATATATTCCTCAAGGGATGGGTGACGATTTCTTATACGCATCCCCTCCGACATTTATATTAAGGAAACGTTGGTTTATTATTAAATTATTAAATTTGAAGGTTTTGGATTTGCTAAAGAAATGTTTGATTTGCTTTATGAAATTTATGAGAAAATACTGAAGCCTCATGGGGAAAAAAACCTCCGAAATGTGGAAAAAATTAAAAAAAAATTATGATATACGGGATCGATTTTGAAATGAACACAACTACTAGCCGCAGTGGCAAACTTATGGGGGTTTTAGGGGTTTAAACCGCTCTCAGACTGAGACATGCGACTTAAGAATGTAATTTAAAGCCTGTTGAGGCCGTTCTTTCACCTCAACATAGCTGAAATACCCACAATATCGGTATTTATAGTCTTAAAGTGTATTAACTTTTCTTTGGGCAGGCAGGCGGCCAGAAGTTGGCAGAATTGGCACGTTGCCTTCTCGGTTGCCTGGCAAAAGTTTCCAATAAGTGAACAGCCAGTTGATGAAAACAAAAAAAAACTACAAAAAATAAAAGGAAAACCAAGATCCGCTTTTAGCGTGGAAAGTTGCTTTGATTTCCTAGCAGCAACTTTGGCTTGAACTTGTTCCCTTACTTTGCACTGACTCAATCACTGGTCTTTGACTCTTTTCCCCATTTCTCTATTTTGAGGTCAGTTTGTGTTTTGATGTAAATTGGAACTGCAGAGCTCGCTTTGTGTGTGTGCGTGATTGCCAAAGCGATTGGAGCGTACTCGCAAGTTCCAATTGGATTTTGCAAAACAGCCAAATCGGAAACTAAATTACATTGGTATTAGCAGCAGGTGGCTGTTAAATTGATTATAAATTTTCCTTTCCATAAGCCTCTAGAGCAATTTAGTTTATGGGTTTTCCCCGTTGTTGTTTTTTTTGCTCAGATTTTTCGGCAGTGCTCCTGCGATGGGAGGGTCCTCGCACGCATATGCTTTGTGTTCGTTCGTGTTACTTCCCTTTCCAGCCTTCATTTTGCTTTGGCAGGCAAAAAGCCAGCCAAAACGATTTTCACAACAAGATGCCAGAACTAAAGGACTTGCCTCTTTGTTGTGGGTGCCATGAGAATCATTAAGAACAATATTGTCGCTGGCAATTGAGATGGCGTTGAAGTTTATTTATATTTGCCGCCTTCCATTCCTGTTTTGGCATTCATTTTACATGGTTTTTTACTTCGCCTTTGAAGTGATTTTTGGTTGGTTGTTGTTGAGGTCCACTTAAAAAGCGCTTTAACTGGCCTTACATGATGGGGATAGTCAGTTAGTCATGAGAATGTTTAAAAATGAACTAAATTGGGGCATAAGCGATAAGTGAAGCGGTTTAGGAAATTGGGAGTGAATGTTTACGTACTTAACTTTAGATTAAGAGCAAGCCACAGCTTTAAAGTCATTCTGTCTTGAAAAGTCTTTAAATTCAAGAAATTATCAATTCAATATAATAAAAGTAATTCCCCATTCGCTGTGATGAGTCTCTCAAACAGACTTCCATTTGCAATTAACTCACCTTGCCTCAGTCCTTGTCTAATCTTAGTCTAATCTCTGCAGAGCTCCTCTTGATACTTTTAGCTAGGTGTCAAATTTAAGCCCCACATACCAAACCCATTCCATGCACTCACTTCCTGTCGCCTTTGTCTCTTAAATTCCAGAATTTCACTTTTTAATACCCCAAACAAAAAAAACAAAAAAAAGAAACACCTCAACACCCCGCCGACTGAGGGGGTGGGTAATAAAAAACCAAGTGCTCGCTGCACCTGTATACGTATGTGAAGTGGCAAAAAGGATTTCGTGTTTGAGAACCGTAAAGTGAAATTAAAATGGTTGGCCATGGGCAGCTTTGCGGGCGACTGACCAAACTCGCCCTGTCCTGGCAAAGCAGCGCTTACACAACACGGGCAATCAAAAAATGGTAGTTAGTTGGCCATCGAGTCGTCCCCACACCTGCCCCCTAGTCACCTTGTCTTCCGTATGTTGGTTGCTATCTTTACGGCTTCTGTTGCTGACCGTACACAGTAACAACCAGCTACAACGAGCGATTACAACCCTTGACAGTCTACACAAGTTTGTGGGCCAACGTTTTGTGGTCTGCGGAAAGGGAATGATGCTACTCTGGGCCACATTTCAAATTGCTTAATTTAAAAGTGACTGGCAAAAAGGAGCAAAATTGTTGCACACTTCCAGGGAGAAAGTGTGAAAAAATAGTTAGCTAAATGCTGACCAGCTCAGTAGTTGGGATTGTGGCTTTTGGAGGTGTCCGGACAGGTTTTTGCTTTGCTGTTTCTGTTCTCCATTTTGTGTTCTCTTTTCCCCGTTTTCCTTTCTTTTTTTTTTTTTGTTGCTGTTGTTTGTGTGCATCAACAACAAACTTGTAATCAAAGCAAAACGAATTGGGCAGATTTTCAGCGCTTGCCAGTCAAAAGGGAAAATAACTCAGAGGGTTGAGTGAGCAAAAAATCCATACATACTTATGATTGAGGATTAGGAATGTAGATGGTAATGGAATGAAGAGGATTATATTTGGATGGATATACCAGAAAAAAGGATTAGTGAGCATTTGCGAGGGATGTCGCATAATTGTTGTGTGCTCAATTTTTTATGTAGTATTTTAAAAGGGTTTGGTCCTGGTGCCATCGATGTGGAATAAGGGCTGACTTCCTTGTTTTCAACAGCAAACTGGTTGGCCTTTAAAATTAGGTCAAACGGCGTGCGGTCTTAGTGCGGACCTTCTGCGGCGCCGTCCAAAATGGTAACAAGTTTCACAAGTTCAAAAGTTTTTTGAAATCGACATTCATCTTGGCCATTTCGAAAACTGACTATTGAGAGGATGTTTTAGTCAGTTTTGACAACTTCCTTCTTGATGTTGCACAACTTCATAATCTGCTTTGGCAGCGAGGAATCGTCGAGCTTTTCTCATAGATCTAAGTATTAAAATAAAACAAAGTCAAGCTCCATCGCCAAGTTTTACCATAACCTGTCCATATTCCTGTCCTTTACATTAAACAGATTGATTTTGTAAATTTGCTCGTCAACAAGTTGCTCCTAAAATCACTATCTAAACCTTAAATGCGGCATAGAACGAAAATGTGAAATTCTCAAATTTTACAACTCAAACTAAATCATTGATCTACTTTATTTTTCAATCTCAATTTTCAATTTTTGAAGAAGTACGGTCCAATGATGCCACCAGCCCATAAACCGCACCAAACTGTGACTTTTTCTGGATGCATTGGTAGCTCTTGCAATGCTTCTGGGTGATATTCACTCCAAAATCGACAATTCTGCTTATTTACCTACCCATTGAGACAAAAATGAGCTTCGTCGCTGAACACAACTTGAACTTTCTTAACAGAGAACATTTTGATAATAAAATTCGTTTGTAAGACGATTCATGGTTAAATTATAGACCAAACTGAAGATGTTTGACAGTGAAACAAAACACGAAACGTGCTTGAGCTGTTTAAACCAGTGTTGCCAAAAAGATAATAGATAAAAAATCAACCTTTATATAGAGCTATAAGTCACATAAAGCTACAAATAACAGAACAAAATCTTAGTTTATCTGGCACATAGCATCTATTAAGAAGATGAGAAATCGGCCCTTAGACTACTTTTCAGACTCTACTTTTCTATGACAGCTATACTAAATAGATGTCATATTTCGACCAAGCTGATTCCACTATCATGGGAAAGCATACCAATCTGAGAAATAAAAAGTTTGGAGGCGTTTTCCTTGAAAACAAAAAAGCTTTTCTCATTAAAACTATTTTGGAAAGCTATAACCGATTTTGACAAAACTTTGAAGAGTTGTGTGAAAGCTTAAAAAATAAATATATATCAATTTTATAGAGGTTTACATTGAAAAACAAAAAGTTTTTCTTACTTAGACTATTTTTCCAACCTTACTTTTGTTTGGCAGCTATACTATATAGATGTCTGATTTCAACCAAACTTGGCAGAATCATGGAGAAGCATTGAAAACTAGTAAATACAGAGTGTGGAGACGTTTGCACTAAAAACTTAGTTTAAGTTTTCCTCACTAGACCTAGTTTTATGACCGATCGTTCTTATGACAGCTGTATGTTATAGTCATCCGATCCGGCCGGTTCCGACAAATGTGCAGCGTATTTGTACTGTCTGGGAAGTATGATGAGTCGTGGTCGTGGGATAAAACGAAAATGTGATCTGTCTTTTTTTTTTTTTTTTTTTAATTTGTTCAATTTTTATTTATTTCATGCTTATATACTAATTGAACAAAGTTTATATCTTAAATCTTAAGCTAGTCTCCTACAATGAGCTCTCTGCTTAATCTATATTTTATAATAGTGGATTCCCTTTTTAGAATTTAGTTACTTATATATCTACAAATTTATAACTAAATAGTGAATGTATAATAGGGCTGCAGTGAAAATAATGAAAAACAATGCATGAGAACTTATAATTAAAGCTTGGTTATTTGAAGGTGGGTGGGGGAATGATTGTAAAATGGGGTGGGATATTAAAATGGAAAGGGATGTTTTAGCTTGGATCTGGGATCCACCAGAATTTGTTTTTTATGTTTTCAGAGAAGCAAGTATGTCGAATCTTTTGTTTAAATTAGTTAACTGTTTTTCATTTACAGATTTTTTGTTTGCTCTACTATATATATGATATATAGTAGGTATGCCCTCATCGTTCTGGATATACCCATTTTTATCCAGATATAGAAACACTTCAGGAGGAGTAAACCCGTTTGAGACATATAATTGAAAATATGAGTCGCTCTCATAGAACTGAGCTTTTATAAGAATGTTGTCTAAGTTATCAAGAGGTACATTATGTAATAATCTATTCTTTTTACTCCAAATGCATTATATAGTTTCTTGTTTGATTTAAATTTTGTAAAGTTGCTGATTGGCGACCTGTACATAGAGGTGCATGCTCTTAATATTCTTCTCTCGAATTTCCGGAGCCTTTCCATGTATAATGGAGATATATTGAACCAGACAGAACAACCAAACGACAGATTGATGACAACCTAATGAGTGACTGGTACATTATTACTTTAATTCTGCTATTCACCAGACGTGAACTAAACATTCTTTTGTAAGCAAAATATGCCTTTTGGGCTTTTTCTAGTTGTTTGTTGATATGATAGTTGAAGTAAAGGAGTCTGTATAGGTATATTCCCAGGTATTTAATTCTTGCTGAGAGAGGATCTGTTTCTTTGACATAATTCCTTATTTAATTATTTATTTAAGAAAGTTAGCCACGCCTTTGCCTACTGTAGCTCATATACAACATATAAGAACAAAATATTTCCACACATTTTAGAACAGATCTAAATAAACCCAATACAACCCATCGAGTGAAAAGGGAGACCTATAGAACATGCTTTGACTTCTCTAACATTTCATTCAGCTTTCCCCAACATCTCCATCTGCCCTCTCCCAAACCTGATTTCTCTACATTTTCCAGTTTTACATTTTCTTTCCTGCTGCTTCTCACTCGTGTGCGGGGGAAAAAAAAATAACAAATAACTGACGTCCCCTTACACTGATAACATTTCATTTCTCTTCCTTCTCCCTTGTCCAATCCGTTTAGTAAATGGCCAAAGTGAAGAAAACAGGAAAGGTTTGTTAATTTTCAAGATATTGCAAAATAATTGCTTGTTTGTCCTGTCCAGTTGAATTGACAGTTTTGTTATCCCCCAACAAAAAGAGGGGAGCACAAAAATTCATTGGCATTCCTTTAAGGCGGATTTTGGCTCATGAATTTAAGTCCTGGCTGCACTTTTACAGCTTCCTCCAGCCACTGGCACGTAAAAATGCGGTTTATAGTTCATGTGCACTCGCGGCAAGTCGCCGTCCAAAGGGGGTTCCCGGTCGGACGCCATTGAAAATGCCTTGGCTGCTCTTTCATTTCATCAGCATCAACGCTGCACACAATGGCCATGTCCCCCAGCTACCGACGTCTCCATGTCCCTGCCACTGTGTGTGTGTGTGTGTGCAAGTGTTAAAACGTGTCATTTTATGCGTAGAGTTGTCGTAATATGAGCTAGGTGCTTTGGTTTATACCCACTCCCAGTACTGCCGTCGCATTTACAATTTTATGTGCGCTGCCCCGAAAAACTTGGCATCTTTCTATGCATACCAGTACATATGCAAATTATCCGTGCTGGGAAGTCTCTTCATTTATTTTGCATAAATATTTATATGAAATTGCTGTGGTTCGTAATACCAGAAAATTGTTAAACTAGTCAAACTCAAAACTGTTTTTGGTCAGTTTAAAAAATTTAATTAAAACAGATCGGGTGGCAAACGGCGATTGTAGACTTGCATTAAGGTCAAGTAAAGTTTGTATAAATTTGTTGTTTGTAAGTGATCGGCAGGTTAGCCGAAATTGAGTGTCTCATGCTGTATTTTGGAGCAACCGGAGGAAACAATTTAAGTGCAGTTAAAAGTCTGGTTTAGTCCCGATGGAACTATCGATATTTTTTTCGATAAGGTGCTGAATATTTTGAAAACTTTAAATAGCTTTAATAAAACCATAACAAAACTAACAAATTCTTTAACAGCGTTTGGTCACACTGCTGCAGCGAGTGGAATTTATCGATATCGAGTCAAATTGTGGTTGAGAAAACCAATTGACTTAACCGCTGGTCATCTCGAGCAACTAATTTAACTAGCGTTTTGCTAACCCGATCTATTGAGAAATTGGGCCTTGATCAGAATATTTGAATTATTTTCAATCTGGATATTCCCCATGGTATTCCACCAGATACTATCAATATGAAAATTGATTAATATCATTAAAATGAAGAAAAGGATCTGTGAAATGATCTGCTTCCAAATAGTGTATGGGCTAATCCTGTGTTGCTAACGTTATATTCGTACGCAAATTTGCTTGTTAAAATTGCCACAGGGGGCGTTCACACTGGTGTATTTTAATGGAATTTTTAGCAAAATTCTGTTATTTTTGGTTTTTGAGTCAGATTTTGTATATCGTTTAATTATTATTTAATTTTACAAAAAGCAATTTCGCCAATGACTCCTCAGGGAGGTTGCATCTTTGATCCGTAAGCATAATTTTGAGGGCCGAAAACGATCTTTCAACACTCACTTGTGTTGCAGGAACAGAGTGCATCACTTTGGCCAGCTGGTACAAATTGGGGTACACAAATCGTTTTTCTTTCCAATACTCCATAATATTGGAGGTTAAGCAAATTGGCTTTGGACTATAACCGTCGATTTCAGCATATCCCTTCTTTATTTGGTCTGTTGGCTCACCATCTTCAGTTTCATCTTCTGAAGCTACCTCAATGGTTTGCAAAAACTCGTTGACTTTTTTTTTGTAAGCTTGTGTAATTATGAATTGATTAATTATGCAATATGCAATAATTTTGGTGAAAATTCTAACACTGAAGCCGTAAATTACTGTTGAGTTTTATTTTGAGCAAAAAAAATAAAAATCATTAATAATCATTATTTTTGAGTCTTATTTTTTTTGATCAAAAATAATGATTATGGTCAAGTTTTTTAAAATCATTTAAAACTAATGACTATCATTGAAGAAAATCGTTAAAATCAGAAATTTAAAAATCATGGCGGATATGCAAAGATTGTACATAAATAAAGATTTTGGTGTTAACCATTTTTTTCTATGTCTACTATAAGTTGGTGATTTTTTCATTTAAAAAAATTAAAATAATCATCATTTACGGTCCCTGATTAGAAGTAGTCTCGTTAAGAAATAAATAGAGGAAAGTTAACTTTGACTCGTCCGAAGTTTGTATACCCTTGCATCACTTTTTTAACTTATTAGAAAAATCAAGTTTTTCAAGACTACTTCTCTGATTCTACTTTTGTATGACAGCTATACTATATAGATATCCGATTTCGACCAAATTTTGTAAAACTAGAACATACGGAGTTTAGAGACGTTTGCACTAAGAACAAAAAACTTTTTCTCACTAAAACTAGTTTTTCGACCGATCGTTCCTATGGCAGCTATATGTTATAGTCATCCGATTCGGCAAATCGGTTCCGGCAAATGTGCAGCGTATTTGTACCAGATGACTTCGTGCAAAGTTTGGTCGCGATAGCTTTAAAACTGACGAAGGAGACAGCATGGAAACAGACGGACAGACGGACATGGCTATATCGACTCAGCTTGTCATGCTGATCAAGAATATATATATTTTATGTGGTCGGAAATGCTTCCTTTGGTCCTATGGGATACAAACATCTGGAAAATTTCCATATTCCAAGAGGGTCTATCAAAATTGGTCGAAGTCGAACATTTATATGGTGTGCCTGTCATAGAAAAGTAGAGTAAGAAAAGTAGTCTTCTCATATTCTATATAGAGCTATCTGTCACATAAAGCTACAATTAACAGAGCAAAATCTGAGTTTATCTGACACATTGCAGCTATGTAGAAGATGAGAAATCGGCCCTTAGAGAAAAAAAGATGTTTTGGATTAAGTTTGTCTGATTCTCTGCAACCTAGAGCAATTTATGAACTCCTTAATCCATCTCATAATATTAATATAATATTTTGGAGTATTTTAATGCCGTTATTATGCCGAATAAAGTGCTTTAAAAACGTGGAGCTAATTTGGAATACAAAATTATTAAAATTCATTCTGCTAATTTTGAAAAGCCCTGTTTTCCGGTACGGACTTTACACATGGTTAAACATTAACCATGTTTATTTCAAATTTTTTATGTATTTAAGATATCTTGCAAATATGATTTTTTTCTAAAATAAAAGAAAGTGAAACACATTTTGTAAGTATTGCTAACCGCCAAATACTGAACGGACTCTTCTTGCACACTTTTTGGCAAACATATACAAGAATATATTTTTATTCAAGAGGTCGGTGTAGTTAAACTTCGACTACCTAAATCCAATTATTTCCTTAATTTCATTTAAAATTTCGCGTAATATCATTAAAGATCCAAGTAAAATACCAAAACTGTTTTTTTTTTTCTCACTCAAAGGACCAAAGGAACATTAAAACTGATTAAGCAGATAAAATAAAATATTGCCAAGTTCTGTTCATCAGTCATGCATTTTATTGTGCGTTTTTATGGAACATTAATGTCATCTGCCACGCTTTTTGACTTTGACTTATGAGAGTGCGAAGGGGTGGCGTCCGCCGCGGCGTGGGGAGGGCATAGAAATGGCGACGTTTCGCACCAAAATGAATCTCTATTGTCGTGCAAAAACGAAAACTTTTTCATATCCATCCATCCTAGTGGCTCTAAGCTGCCTGGTTAACGCCGGGCGTCAGTTTCGTTTTATTTGCGCCATTTATTTTGTTGTTTCATTCGTAAACAAAAATTATGCGCCAATTTGTCATTTATTGTTTGCATCGTAAATATATTTATGATTTGTGCGGCAAATTTATTTGCTATGCGCACTTCGGTTTGGGTTTTTATAAACTAGCAGCCGATGGGGCAAAGTGTTATTATTATTGAGTGCTTGCCAGCTGATGCCGCTGTGATACTTAAATATTGTTATGGCGTTCCGTTGACAGTAATAAAGTGAATAGTTGCGCCAGATGGCCGGCTCGAATGCCTCGAATGCATTGGTTTCAGCTCTGCATAATCTCCTGTTGTCCATTTACATCCCATCTGAATGCATCATCTTGCATTGGCAAACCTTTTCTTCTGTGCAAAGCACCAGCATAATTTTTAAAACACTTCCATCGCCACAGTTCGCCGCACACTTTATGCAAAGAGATAGCGGTTATAATGGCAATTTTGGTGCACAAATGTGCATTGCTGGTAGTCGGATCCGGGTGAGCGAGACAAACTTTAGTTATGGCCGCATTATAAATTTCAAAATGCAAAACCAGCCACTTGGCAGGAGCCAGTGACTCCCTCTACCGTGCCCCATTTGTCAGCGTTATGTGCTCGCATACGTTGCGGTTTATGCACATGGCAATCTCTGCGGCTCTCCAGACTAAGGATTCCCAGTTCTAGTCCTCATGCTGTGACAATCGCGCGGCTGCATTACGCTAATAACCTGAGCCCCGTGAGTTATGCGAGACATGGCAGACAATTTCCACGAATTTCGTTCGTTTTAGTTGAGTCACACAGATAAAGTCATTTCCCCCAGCTAGATTAAATATAATTTGTAACAATTCTGTTGAGCGGTTTATTAACTGAGCGACGTAATTTGCAAAGTGGAGCTCTAGTTTCAGCTTTCAACGTTTTTTGCAACTTTCCTTGTCTGGAACTCAAACTCATGACCTTGCGGTACTTTAAACACAAAAGCTGGCATCTTAGCGCACACGACTATCAAGAACTCGAGCGGCATTGCAAATGGGAAGCGGCAGGCGAAGTTTTTCCAACGGATAGGTTTCCTTTATGTAGCACTCAGCATTTGTAGAAATCTTTATTGAGATAACCTTCATGTCAAAAACGTAGAGCAGCTTCCTGAGTAGAAATATAAGAAATCTTTATTGACTTCGAGCTAAAATTTACATTGACAATTTCAACGCCAGGCTTTCAATATCCAAACATTAGTCCAGGTCTGGTAATCTAAATGCTGTATAATAAAGTACCTATAGATGGCCAGCGAACGTGGCACCGCCTTAGTATTAGTAAACGTTGTGTCAAATTAGCAGAACTAAAGTCAGTTTTTATTATGCTCAAAGTAAATTTAGTTTAATAAGTACAACTTCTCATCTTCTTGATAACTTTAATGTGCCAAATAAACTTTCGATCAAAGAATTCTAGATACTATCTATCTATACCTATACATCTTTGCTTTCGATGTGTATTTTTATACCCGTTACTCGTAGAGTAAAAAGGGTGTACTAAAGTCGTGCAATTGTATGTAACAGCCAGTAGAAAGTATCTCCGAGCCCATAAACAACATAGCCATGGCCGACTGTCCGTCTGTCTGTCTGCTTTGGGTGTATGGGACAAATACTTCTTATATCTGCAGGCAGATCAAGTTAATTTTTAATTTTGGCCACGCCGCCTCACGCCCCCTCAATTTGGAAAAAGTCATATCTCCAACAGTTTTAAAGATTGATGGTTCGGACCTTTTAGACATATTTATTAATCAGGATTAATTGCCGATCCGCCAAAGGAATAGTGAAGATCGGATAAACGGTTGTCGAGTAATGATCAAAAGACTGTTCTCTGCTGCAGCGAAGTAGCAGCGCTGCCTTCAGCTGCTACTGCACCCTCAAAGTTTATGGTGAGCGTATTATTTCTTTTGTGCAGAGTATGTTATTGTTGTGCTTGACCGACGTTCTTTCTAATAATCTAAAGTAAGTATGAGTATGCATCGTTCTTTTCTTTCGAATGGAATTCAATTGGGATTTCACAATCGGTTTTAGATGCTCAACCAATTCCGAGCTCTCCCATGTTCGATCCAGTATCCGTAGGCTTATTTTTCACCTAGATGAGCCTTACTGATCCACAATGTCCGTTGAGTTCCACAGTTAGAGCCTGTATGTATTCCTTTTTGATGTTGTTGCTGTTCCACGCGAGCGCTTGATAGTCGTGTACGCTAAAATGCAGACATTCGTGTGTCTTCGAGGTCCTGTTTTTCAATCCCATTAAAGAAAATAACAATAATAGAAAAAGGGGGTGTGGGTTGGGTCGAATGGTGTGTTTGGTGGGTCGTTCGGTAAGTTTTTCAAAGTTCGAAAATAAGAATTAGTTCAAGGCTTTAGAGGGTTTTCTTTCCAAATGCTAGGCATACCAGAAGGACTCTACAATGTAGCGAACTGCGCAGCTTTCACATGGCCAGTCGCCTTCGTTTAGATGATTCAAAGCTGTATTCTTGTATATTGAACTCACATGGTCACTTCCGATTTCCTGGTGCATGGTGGAACTGACCCAAAATGTATGACATTATACTATCATATTTATGGAAGATTTCAAAGATGAGCAATATTTTATATAAATAAATTGGATTTTTAAATTTGAGATTATTGAAATCATACAAATTGTATTAGATATTCAACATTCAACACATAATTGGAGTCTTTATCGTAAATTTGTCTACTCCAGCTTTTCTACTCTTTCAGATCTAGGAGAGCAAACAGACAGACATAATCTACAGGTTAAGGGTATCAAAATGAAAGCAGTTGAAGAACATGTTGTATGGTACGCCAAGTTAAACTCTTACCACCAAATTATGACAATATTATGGTGACCTGCCGCAACGTTCAAAAATCCTCTCTATCCTGACCAGCACACATTTAGCAACTTCTCCGTGGTATTTACTCATAGTTTTTACTCATAAATATTTGTAAGCCAGCTTCAACCTGTCTGGCATGCAAACAATGTTATTAAGCTTCGCCTACAACAAAAAATAATACAAAGTTCATCCACTAATTAAGCACTGAAAGAGTGGAAAATTCACAAAAGCAGAAGGCAACCAAAAATTTATGTGGTTACCATCAACTTTTATGGCCGCCTCTCTAAGGGGGGGGGGGCAAAAAGTAGGATGGAAAAAAAGCCATCAACATTATTTAGTTTTATGGCGCCAACATTTTCAGTGCCCACCTTTCGGCCAACGAGAAAGTCATTGATATGCTAACAAACTGTCACATGCAAATATCCTGAAGCAGGAGACTAGCGACAATATGGCTCATGAGGATGACAAGTCAAAAGGTCTAAGCGACAGTTCAGACAGTAGGAAATGCTTGTGCCAGGACATGCCACGGAAGTTCTTTTAACACACGCACACAAGCAACCACATGGCGTTTTGGTCAACTTCCGCCTGAGGTCATGTGGAGACGGATGAATGAGTGTGGAGAGAGTGGAGAGGGTAAGGGGCAGGGAAGGTACTGCGTCGGAAGTACGCACAAAAGCTGCATTTAAATGCTGTCAACAGAGAAGCTCCACTCGACTACCGGCCCTACTGAGACAGTTTACTGGACAAAGTTATGTGTCCGCAGCAGGTGGACACTTCTAATGTCCCCAGAAATGGCACAAAGAACGACAAAGTGGGGGCAAGCATATTTGGGGATAAGCGATGCATTTCTTGAAAAAGGGTAACACTCTCACAAGGAGTATGTTTTAATTTTTTCGCCAATGGACCGAAGAGCTTAATGAGATTGTGAACTTGAAGAATAAAGGAACTTGATTAGCGATTAGCATCAACAGCCGAGTGTTAACTTGTAACTAAATGAATCAAAGGCTTTGTTAAAATGGGCGTAGATGACAACAGCTTCTTTCAGATTAAGAAGGTTTATGGAAAAAGAAGACCGACGACCAAAACTGTGCTCGGATGGACCAAGGATGGTTGGACAAAGTCACTAAGGAATAGGTGAATTAGCTTAAGAAATGTCGCACAGTGGAAATCAGCCAATTATTTTAGGACACAGCTGTGGACATTGTCAGAAAATATAATTGTAAGCACATGCTTTTTTGTTCAAAATGAACAGAAAATAATGTGCAAAATTTATATGAAAATCCGCTTATTCCAGCTGGTGAACCGAACCGCAAACCGAACCGGCTTCCTTCCAGAATTGCCGGACCGAACCGAAAACCACAACTTAAACCGGTTCGGTTCGCTTCAGTTCTCTGACGAGTTTTAACGGGAATCGCTTTCCCCTAGCCAATGATTCTTTATAATGTGCCTTTGTGAACCACTGAACCGAACCGAACCGAAACCGCGGTTTATTACTCCAAAAACCATATAATGAACCGAACCGGCGGTTTAGAAACTGTGCGAACCACTGAACCAAACCAGTACTTATTTTCAAGTGGTTTGCATCCCTTGAAAAACTCGTACTTGCATGGCTATATCTTTACCATTTACGTTGCTAGATAAATAACACAAAACCCGAAACTAGAAAACATAATGGGCTATTGATCTAGCCAAAGTAAATAATGGCTTTGGTGGAAGATTAAATTTCGATTTTTTATTTAAGGTGAAAAATTGTTATTAAAAATTTTAGATTTGAACTTTGAGCGTTTATTTCACGGTCCTGGGAAATGTTACGAGCGTGATGTATTTTTTGTACGAAGCGTTAGTGTGTGGAGTACGACTTTAAGTGATAAGCAGACAAACTGTCATGAATATATTGGCCACATACTTCAAAGTGTCGCCAGATAAGCTAAATTTATATTTATCGCTTTATCTTCAAAATTGATGGTGTTGTGCGAAAACTGAAAACAGATTTGGAATTAACACAGCTCGAATACTACAGAAATTTGGATGGCGCTTGTGGAGATTTTTTCGTGTAGCCCAATGTTATATAGTTCGTGGGTATTCAGAAGCAAATCAAAAAGTCCTGAAGGATTCTTTACAAAAAATTTTGAGCAAAGGTTGTCCTGCAAAATTTCTAAATAAAACTATTCTCTTTTTCAAATTGAAGTGTGAACACTTTGGATATACTAATATCATAATTATACCCGCTACTCGAAGAGTATAAAGGGAATACTAAAGTCGTGCAAATGTATGCAACAGTCAGAAGGAATCTCAGAAGGAAAAATAAACTTTCCATTTTTATACTCTGTACCGTAGGTACATAAAGTACTATAAGTTTGTGCAAAAGTATGTAACATCAAGAAGCAACTCCGACCCTATAAAGTATATATATTCTTGATCAGCATCAACAGCCGAGTCATGTCCGTCATGTCCGTCTGTCTGTCCGTATGAAGGCACAGATCTCTGAAATGGTAAGAGATAGAGATTTGACATGTATGGGACATATCATATCTATCACACCATATCTCCCACAGTTTTAAAGATAGATGGTTCGTTTCTTTTGGTTACAGAGTATGTTGTAGTCGGGCTTGACCAACTTTCTTTCTTGTTTTCGTAAATACCTCTGCCAAAAATCCAGTTTTCACCTTTTTTTTTCCTTCTTTCAAGATCTAGTTTAAAGTCTTAAGTAAACACGAATATTTTGTATTTGCCTTTTTCCCGAAGGCTCGCCGGAAATGACGTCACAATGGCAGAGCTTTTAATATTTAGCTACAAAAATTTCAGTGATCCCTCATTAAATGTTAGACAATAAAAAGTTTGAACCAAATAATTCAGTTTTTTGTATTAAAAAAAAACTATTGAAAATATGCAGTTTTTTCCCCTACGAAACCCATGTAACCCCTTAAACGCTAATTTACCTGAGTAACGGGTATTTCGAAGTCGGGCAGGGCCGACTTTAACTTACGCCCTCGTCATTATACAGGCTTGTCAAATGACGAGTGAACAATCGAGGAAACGGAGATGTAGGTGGAGTGACTAGAGGAACAGTGTCGATACAATTTTGAATCCCTTTTGACCCGTGCTAGTTCGCTTAACAGCAATTTTTAATTATATTTGAAAACTACACAACCCGCTTGACATTTCCACCAGCAACGTGAATATCTCCATTGAAATCTACGAACCATCTGATTGTCCTGTTGTTTAAATGAGTTTCAATAAATCACATCTGTTTTTTATGAGTAAAAGTTTATGGGTCTTTTACATATTAACATGTTTGAGCCATAAATTTTGAACGAAAGGAATATGCAAAATGGAAAAAAACAGAGAGGGACACGTGCAATGGCGCCTAAGTCCAAGGCCGCAGGCCTCTAGCGGATATCCAACATAAAGCCCAGAAGAAGCAGACAATCGGGCGGGCACAAAGGAAAGCAAACAGTCAAAAAGTTGTACGTGAACGACTTAGACGAAAAACGGCAGACAGACTTGATTATCCTCTCCCTTTTTTGTGGGCGAGCTGTGTTTGCTCTCAATTTAAGTTGGTCAGCAAAAAACTGTGTGGAAAAAGACAACCAGAAAATTTGTTTACAACTTCTAGGAAAAACTGTCTCAACCCGTAAAAAACCGTAACAACTGACTAAAAAAAATATTGCAAATGTTAAAAGTTGACTATGGTTTTTACAAAAGAGACCAGAAAAAGTTAAAACTTAAAGATTTAAGGACTAGGATTTAGTAGTCTTATCATTTAGAAGACTTAACCTTTGATATTCTGTAAGACCAACTGATGCCAAAATCTTAAAACTGAGTTAGCCAATTCACTTCATTTATTCTTGACGCTTTGCTTCCAGGGTTGAGCATTAACCTGATGTGCCTTAACTTCACCTTGAACCCGCTGTCCAACCCATTGCAGATGTCATATATATCTTTCAGAAGTTGTTTTTGTTCATGTTGTTGTTGTTTTCACAGTGCGGTTTCAATTTAATTGCATTTGCTGCTGCATTTTCCAAAGGATTCCTTTTACGCATTATTATTTAACTAACAAGTAACTAGAAAAGTTTTTAATACTTGGGTAACTTTGTCTTTAAATTGTTCCCCGAAGCCAGCGACAAAGTGGAGCGAAACGACATCGACTGACGGGCTGGCAGACCGGCGGGCTGTCGGGCCGCCTGGCCTCCTGGCTGGCTGGCTGCTGGTGCAGTTGCAGCAGCGCTGCCGCTGACAGCCTGCAGCCAAAAGGCGAAAACAAAAGGCAGAAGTGCAAAGGAACGCGATAGAGGCAAAAAGTATGCTAAAATTAAATAAGATAAAATCTCATAAAAATGACTAGTAGAGTAGTTTGCCAGCGTGTGGTGGCTTGCCAAGTGAAAATATTTTAGATCAAAAATGTTATCACATTAAATTTCTTTCAGAAGTTTCTCAGCCTCTTTGACAGCAGCTTAAATGTATATTTTTACCCATTTTCTTAAATGATTACCGAGGAAAAATAAATCGTATGTTATTGCTGTCAGAATTTATTAGTTGTTTTTGAGATTAATGGGAGATTTGTCAAGGAAGAGACAATTTTCATATATAAATGAAAGCTTGAGAATTTTGTTTATGGGGGATTATGTATTGAAGGAGAACGAAGCAACACGACTTTGGGAAGTGGGGAAAATATAGTCTGAATTAGGTAATGAGTATTTAGCCCATTTCAACCTCTTAGCATTCTGTCATCGACTGCACGACTTATCGATAAGTGTACATCCACGTCCACTACAGCTGATCTGGTCTGATTGCTTACCTTTGCGCATCAATCCAAATAAACTTAAGAGACATTGTTTACTTAATGTAATTGAAAGATATTATTGCAGCAAATGCATTTATCACTTTGGGCGTTTGTTTCAACTAAATCCAATATGTATGTATACATTACAGCGAAACTTAAAAAGATATTATGGATAAAGTAAGTCTCAGCATTCCCAGAGCCAATTTCGTTTTTGTGGTACAATTAAAAATTGTGAAAAGCATAAAAAATGCATTTTCATTTTATATGGACCGTGGCTTCAAAGTTTTGACGAAATTACTCATACGTCACGTGAACCAAATACAAATCTTTACAACGAAAACTTTGGTTCAATTCCATTTTCCGAAATTCAAGAATTTTAGGCATAAGTTCAGGGTTGAGCTCATGGGTGAGTTTCGTGGGAGGTACTAAAACATGCCTGAACTCTCGCATGAAATTTAGTGAAGGAAGGTCAAATAGACGTAGTCTTTCCTCATATGGAGGTAAGTGCCAGCTTAGGTCACAAAGGTAAAATAGCAGAAACTGCTTCTGGACTGATTCTATTTGGTCCTGATTTGTCAGACGCTGCGTAGACCAGATACAGGAGCAATATTCCAGATTTGGTCGGACCAGCGAGGTGTTAAGGACTTTAGTGGCATAGGGATCATTAAATTCTTTGGACCATCTCTTTATAAAAATGGATCGTTAAATGAGGCACATAGCTTGAGATCGTCAGCGTACATAAGGGCACTTGTGGAATATCGTTAACGAACAGGTTAAATAACAAGGGACCATGATGTCTGCCCCTACGGAACACCAGAAGTGAAATGAACGGTGACGGATAAAACCGTGCTGGGAAGGACAAAGAATGGGTTGACAAAAGTGGTGTAGCTGTCAATTAATAATTTGCTCAAAGAGTTTAGGTATGGCAGAAAGCTTACAGATTGCTCTGACTTTAGAGCACAATTTAGTCACATTTTGCTTGACCTATGACATGATATGATATGTGCTCGATTGCAAAGAACTCTAAAATCTAAATTAGTGTGCCTTTCAAAAGTTATAAAAGAAGAAATACTTATTAGTCGCTTTTCCTACAAATTTTCAAAACTAGAGCTAATGGAGCTAAGCTGCATCCAGGTTTATTCATAAAAAAAATTTGATTAACATGGCTGCACCTCACAACGTTGGACATTTAACTCTCGTGTTGATAAAATTGATAATTTTCATACAATGAATTATTTTAGATAATGGTGCTCTTAACATTCTAAGTTCATATAAGAGGGTTGTCAGGCTCGATCCTAATGGCAAACAAGTCAAAGTCATTGCTTTAATTACTCCATTATAATTTGTCGTGTGCTTTTCGATAAGGGGCCTCACCTAACAACCGAGCACAAATAATTAATTTTCGAAATTTTTGCAATTTCTTTGCTTGCAAACATGCGTTCTTCCGATTGAGTCCTATTAGTTTTGTCGACGCAGCAAGAGCATTGTTCTCGTCATCTTCGTTCTGCATCCACAACAGAACAACATCAAACGCCGCAAGGTCTGCCTCCTCTCAGGAACTTATTTCAATAAACTAAAATTATTATTTGGTATGCAATTAAACGGAATCACATATTTACCTTTATCCAAACTCTAAAGTCCCATAAAACCAATCAAATAATGTCAGAGTGTGATACAAAAACAAACTTGCTCTATATACATCTCACAGCAAAAAAGATTTCAAATGAGATATCTTATTGGAAAATATGTTCAAGTAACTTTTGTCACAAACAGTGGCAGAAAGTACCAGTGAGTACAAGTGTTCGGCGTTTTTTTTTTAACAATTCGAAAACATTTTTCTATGGTTTTCAACGCCTTGGAGCACACACAGTTCTTGTTCTGGCGTCGTTGTAAGCTTGCCACTATAGTCTTCGACCAATTTTACAGCCCGCTCTGCCACATCATTGACTACGTGCAAGGATTTAATCACTTCATAGTGGTTGTGAAACTCGACATCAAATTTATTTATAAATTGTCTAGTATAGCGGCCTACACTCCGAAAATTCACAACAAAAAAATCCTTTCGATAGATCGCGAATTATGAAGAATTTTCATGCAGAAAAAACGCGGGGGTCATCCATGGTTTCTTTTTAAACGAATTTTAAAGTTGTAATTTTTGCCCATACAAATACATGCTTGATCACATATGCTTTTCGATATCTGTTTTTGCGGATACTTTCATTGAAATTGCACTGTTTCTTGACTTTCTTTTTATTGCCCATGGTTGTAGCAGGCAACTGTTTACGGCACCGAAAGAATAGTTTGCCTTCATCTTTTACTGCTATCTTACAGTCAGCTGAACAATTTCCACATTTTTTTTCTTGTAGGAAACATTTGTGACGCCTTAAATACTCAATAACCTCTATATTCGTCAAAGACAAAAATTTAACAATAAACAATAAAAATCCAATTAAATTTGACACATTTCTCAAAACACATATGTTTTATTAGGTAAAAAATCTAATTTTCAAAATTCGATTAAAAAGAAACCATGGATGACCCCCGCGTTTTTTCTGCATGAAAATTCTTCATAATTCGCGGTCCATCGAGAAATAATTTTTTTGGAATTTTCGGAGAGTAGGTCGCTATACTAGACCATTACCATTCTTTTTTCTGAGGGTAGTCTGTTAGTAAAAAAATTACATATCCAGCGCTTTTGAAAACAAGTTCTCGCGATCGCTATATAGTTGGCTATCTCTTTTGATGTATTATGATTAATGCAACCGTATTATTTGCTTCTTAATATTTTGGAAAGTCTTAGTGGAAATTCCGCTCGTGGACCATGCGGACTCCAACCTGCGAGCCACGTTAGTCGCGCTTTCCGAAATGGTCAGACTCAAACATTGTGTCCCATGTAACAGCGTGGATAGAACGCTCTTCTTGGTTGGAAACGAACTCGCCCCGGCAAAAATGGGCCAAAGTGTGCCCACCAAAAATTCATTAGATTCCTGCTCCATATTATTTTTGTTAACCAATTAAATTCAAATTTGACAACTTTTAAAATGATATGGAGAATGTGTTGACGGAATTTCGATGAGGCAATAGTGTCGTATACGTAATATTTTTTGGAAACTTTGAAGCCAATGCGCAGAGGTAAAAACATGAATTAAAATTTTTTTTATTTATAAATTTGTTATGTACACCCGTCAAGGAATCATTTATGATGCGATTTGTTAAGAACCTTATCGGCGGCCACCCTAGTGTTACACTCATACACTCATTTCGGTGACACGGCATTTGTCGTTCACATTGCGATGTGACACTGAAATGTCACGCTTCGTGTCGCTTCCAAGTGGACGCGATGCCCTACTATCCGTTTCTGATTATGCAAATTGAAATCATCCATCTAAATTTGCTAAAACTGCTACATAAAACGAGAGCGTAAGTTAAAGTCGGCCCTGCCCTACTTCGAAATACCCGTTACTCAAGGCAATTAGTGTTTAATAACAGCAAGCGGTTCAGATAAGTATGCAACGTTTTTTTAACTCTGTCATTTATTATCCGATCTTTATGAAAATTTGTGGGATTGTACATATTGGACATATGCACTATACTGCAAAATCTGATAGCTCGATAGCTTACAAATTGTAGGAGATATTCAACATTTTTTATTGCGGAGCGGGAGGGGGTGTGGCCAAAATTTTAAACAAACTTGATCTGCCTACAAACAATACTAGCTTACATATAAAATTTGGTTGCTCTAACTCTTCTAGTCAGACGAACATGGCTATATCGACTCGGCTGTTGATGCTAATGAAGAATATATATACTTTATGATATCGGAGATGCTTCCTTCTGCCTGTTACATACATTTGCATGACTTTAGTATACCCTTTTTACTCTACGAGTAACGGGTATACAAATCCGGTCCTTAAAGCCCAAAACTTACAAAAATCGGCCAACTAATTCAAATATTGGCTCCTATTTCAGGTGTCTTTTAATCAGCAATTAAGTGTTTCTTAGGGGCCAAAGGCAAAACCATCAACTAGTTGAACCTAACGAAGGAATCAACTAGACTCCGAGTTTTACATTTCTATTCACATCTGAACCAAAGAAACTCCATATAGGAACTAAAGCTTGATTTTAAATGAAACTGCAATAAAACTGAGACTTCTTCTTGGATTTCACTCACTGAAAAATCTATGTAAATCCTTCTTTTACATGCACTCTCCGTCCTTCCCCGCACACAAACCCTCTGACTTTGCATAGTTTATCATAATTTGAGCGCATTTTGCCAGGATACTTAGAAACATGGCATAATTTGAGGCACCTCATAAGCGCATTTGAAAAAGGCTGAGCAGCAGCTTGAAGGGTTTCTTAAGCCCAAAGACATTTGGCCAACTGCGTTCAACTTGAAGCCTAAACACACGATGGTTATTACGTTAATTTACATGTCTGATGCGGCACTTTGGAGGCGTGGCAGGTGCGACTAATGCATAAATTCCACCCGCCCCGCCCCCCACACGCTAGTGTGTTGTATATTTGTGGCATGGAGAATATGCACGGCTGAGTGTGTGCGCCTATGCATTTCAGCTCGCATGAGCAGCCGCGCATGTTTTATATGCCAAAACAAAATGAGTTTCTCGCATGCCTGCCTGCCGGCAACTAAATACAACTGCATTAGAGCTAAAGGCAGCCGGGAGGCTTACCTATGGCCCCACACTCCCTAGCACCCCGCCCACCCCCTTAATTGAGCTAAAATAGCTTGCATAAAAATGCAAATTGTCACATATCCTGCGCGGCTTTTTCTCTATTTAGTTTTAAACATTTTGTGTCGCAAATTGTTTGCGGCTTATCCCCGCAGCAAATCTTACTTTGAACCTTCTGGCCATAAATAACAGCATTGTTAGGCCGAATGGCAGGCAATTTGTTTTTAGAGCCTTCGTCCGCCCAGCCCCCAGCCCCCCCTCCCGTAAGCCCTACCTTGCATGCTGACTGTATTTTGAAATGCGGGAAACAACTCGACGGGTGCCATTGTAGTTTTTATGCGTTTAGCTTGCAAATGTTGCGTTAATTGAAATGCAGCCAAGCGTTGATGAAAGGTTCCAAGAATTGCAGATAAATGTTGGCTAAATGTTGGCATAATTGCGATGGTTAATGGAAGGTGGGAGAGGGCGTGTGGCGGACCCAGACATTTGTAGCCCATCAACTGAGAGCAACATTTAATAATGGTTAGCTATAATGGTCTTCTGTTTTTAGGAAACGGCTGCATAATGAGACAATTTCAACAAAACTTTCAAATTAATTTGCTATTCAAAAATGGGCAGACAGAGCTGGCAGCAGTTTCGGATGGCAGGGGGCAATTCACATGGCTCAGCCATGATTTCCCTTCGGGGTAAGAGACAGATATCGGACGGGATTCTCTACTTCCCCCAGCTCTTTCGGGGGTGGGGTTGATGGTTGCATCCGTTCTCGAGCTCACGCATGGACTTAATCTTATTTAAGAATCCCTCCTGAAACTCAAGAAATTTAAAATGAAAATCAAATCGATAATTCCACTAAACGGGCTGAATGCTGATTTTATTTACATGATCTGTTAGGCAGGATCTAAGGTGATAATTGACTCACGCGTTCGGAACCCACTCTATCGGCTTTGCCCGACTTTGAAATACCCGTTGCTCAGGGCAATTAGTGTTTAATAACCTCATGCTGCTCAGATAAGTATGCAACGTTTTTTTAACTCTGCCATTTATTATCCGATCTGTATGAAAATATGCGAGATTGTACATATTGGCCACAAAGACTGCACTGCAAAATCTGAACACCAAATATCTTAAAAAATGTAGAAAATATTAAATTTTTTATTGAGTGAAATAAACTTGATCTGCGTGCACAGAATACTTGTATACATTCAAAATTTGGTGGCTCTAGCTCTTCAAGTCTCTGAGATCTAGGTGTTCATTCAGACAGACGAAAGTGGCTTTATCAACTCGACTTTCGATGCTGATCAAGAATATATATATCAATATATATATACTTTATGTGGTCGCAGATGCTTTCTGTTGCCTGGTACATACACTCAAAAAAACCAAGAACTTTGTTCTTGAATTAAGTACAAGCGGTGTCAATAGTACTGTAAGTACGAAAATACTTGATTTAAGTACAAAACTCTTATATCAGGTAGGACTTTAATCCCTAAATATTTGATTTAAGACTGTTTTGGGATAAATTAAGTATGTTTTGAATTATTTTGATATTTTTTTAATCATACTTTTGGCTTATAATGGTCTTAAGTCAAGCCCAATTATGGCTCAAAATAAGTACAAAACATTCGTTCTTAAAGTGCAGTAATTTCTAGTACCAGCGCAAGAACATTCTTGGAAGAAAGTAAGAGTATGTCAAACAAGTACAAAACTTTCTTGGTTTTAGCCCATACTTCTGTATGCTTTTCCCCAATTTGTTCTTGAACGAGGTCTCTGTATTGAACCAAAGAAATATCCAAGGCCCAAAACCAAAGAGCAAGTTAGAGCTACTGTAGCTCAGAAATTTACCATCACTCCATAACAAAAGTGTTAGAGCCAGTTGGGAATTTTAAAAACAGACTCGCTTGAAAATATTTGCGCACTTTGTGGAGCTAGGATAATGAGTTTATTTTGTACTCAATCTAACATATTTTGTACTTGAACTAAGAACTCGCTTTTCTAAAATCTTTCATTTTACTTTGAGTACAAAATGTTCTTGAGTCAAGAAGGTTTGTTCTCATTTTAATAATATTTCCAGTCATATTTCAAGTTGAGAATGTATCGTACTTAATTTAAGTACACCCAACAAAGAATCATACTAAAAATTTCAAGTACAAATCGGCTTAAATTCTATTCCGTTTGGTCTAAAACGCCGGTAGCCCTTTTTTCCCAAGTGTACATTTGCACGACTTTAGTATACCCTTTTTACGTGACGTAGTCTACGTCTGCAAAATCTGAACACTGAATATTTTAAAAAATGTTGTTGCGTGGGCGGGAGGGGGGTCGTTTCCAAAAATTGAAATAAACTAGATCTTCGTGAAGACAATTCTCGTCTACATTTAACATCTGGAGGTTTTAGCTCTTCTAGTCTCTGAGATCTGGGTTTTCATACAGACGGACGGACATGGCTGTATCGACTCGACTATTGATGCTGATCAAGAATATATATTCCTTATGGGGTCGCAGAAGCTTCCTTCTGCCTGTTACATACATTTGCACGGCTTTAGTATAAATTGTTTACTCTTCGAGTAACGAGTATAAATATAAGACAACTAATACGAGCGGTTCCGAGGCAAAAAGAGCTGTATTTACGCCATAAAACTTAAATAATGTTTTGCTGGAGCGGTAAACTGGCTTATGATTATTAGAAAATTCCACATTTGCTTCACTTTTACTTCAAAAACTTCCAACTTCCAAGTCGATTCTAATTTCTACGATTTGTTTTTGTTTTATAGGCTATTTCCGCCATAATCACATATTTCAAAATGTGCATATTTTTTCAGAGCGTTTCCACACATGATTTTAATGTTCCTGCTGAAAGTATCAGACGGGCTATAAATAAATGTCATGATACATTTTCGGAAACGGTCGGATCGGGTGACTATAACTTGCTTGACTTGCATGACATGTGGTTTCAACAAGACGGTGCCACAGCAGCACACGCAACAATGGACTTATTGAGAGGCGAGTTCGGTGAACATTTTATTTCACGTTCGGGACCAGTCAATTGTCCGTCTAGATCGTGCGATTTAACGCCTTAAGACTATTTTTTGTGGGGCTATGTTTAAGCTCATGTCTATGTAGACAAGCCCGTTTCAATTGACGCATTGGAAGACAACATTGAAGCATTTATTCGTGAGATACCGGCCGAAATGATGGAACGAGTATGCCAAAATTGGACTAAGCGGATGGACCATTTGAGGCGCAGTCACGGTCAACATTTGCATGAAATAATCTTCAAACATTAAATTTTATGGACTACGGTCCATAAATTCAAATAAAGATTTCATGCATTTTTCTGAATTTTATGTGTTTTTTTTTTAAAAACTTTCCCATAGCTCCTAAAAAATTAACCATTATTTGATTCAAAGCAATCGGTACCAAAAGGAGGCCATAAAAGAGCTTTCTAGCTTGTAGTATAATTTCCTTAATTTAGGGGAGGCCATAAAAGAGCTTTCTAGCTTGTAGTATAATTTCCTTAATTTAGGGGATTTTTATGAGAGCGATAAAATTTGTCTTGATCAACTGGGTAAACATTTTTGGATGAGATAGGTTCAGTTTAGAAATGGATATCACATTTTGCAGGATCTCAAACGATCAGATCGGGAATCAATACCATTTACCTTGCAAATGTGCAGCTAATGCTCCGTCGGCTCATAGATGATTGTAGGAACAAACAACTACAGCGCCAATGCAATCAACCTGACATGGTTTATGTTATTAAGAAAGAAAAATGGTTGTCGGACTTATTTGGAGTCAATCCTCATACCTTTGTGCACTTATCGACGGCGACGTGCTAGCTCACTGCGCCATTACACAAAATTGTGGAGGCATGTCGCTACTTATTCTTTTCTGTACGGTGACTGACTTGAGATGTTCTTATTTTAAGAACATTTGGAACATTAGAAAGGAAATCTTTTTCTAAATTTGAGTTGGAGGAAAATACGTTTTTGAACAGGTTTTTCACGTATTTCACAGCCGACTGTACTGATGTTTAGCAAGTGCGAATTGAACCCAGTCGGAGGACGCAATTCAACCACCAAGCCAGTAAATAAACCCTGCGTCCTCAACTCATCTTTAATATTCAATGTTTACTTAAACCCCAATTTATCTGCACATTTTACCTTAAATCTACTTTCATTTTGCATTATTAACTCGGCGCTTTTCAGGCTTGTAAGCCCCCATGCAGTGAAAAATGCGCGACAAAATCAACAATCTCTATCCCCTTGTTAATTAATAGCCACCGCATTGAGTAAAACCCACTATTTTTTTTTTAATCCCACTTTACGATCCTGTCGAAAAACAGCAACAACATAGTATTAAATACCGCGTTAATCTCTCCACCAACCGAACAATGTAAATAACTAGTTGAGCTTTAAAAATAACCAAGGGGACGCACCTACCGAGCGATTAACAACAAAGTTCACTGAAAATCACTTCCCTTCTTTAAGCTTTAATACAAGCGCGACCGTTATTTATGCTGGCTGATTTGTTGTTGCTTTATGCAGCTTAAATATTTTTAATTGCATTTTGCGTAATCACCAACACCTACAGCAACACACGCCATCAGCAGCTACCCCCCAGACTCGATCCGGAAAGTCAGGCAGGCCAAACGAGGCGAAAATTTTTCCAATAGTTAATGGCAATTTGCTGTTTTGCTATTTACGCCAATTATCCAGCATTTTGCAGCAACAGCGGCCAGCGAGAGCCAAGCCAAGTCAAGGCAACAACATCAACGTGGCCAACCCCCAAACTCAACTCAACTCAACTCAGCTCAGCTCAGCCATGTTAAAGTGCAAGTCGCGCACATGGCTGCGGTTGCATTGTGTGTGAGTATGTGGGTGTGAGTATGTGGGTATGGGTGTAATGGTGTGCGAAGTGTTGGTCTCAGGGGCTGTGGTCGAGAGGATGATATGAGGCTTAAATATTGCTTGGCAAACACCCCCATTTGTCTTCGACGCCTGAAAATCATTCATTCGGTGTGTGGTTTGAGTACCAGAATATTAACTATCTTTACCCTTAAAGCGAACCTTAAAATGATCCTCCTTGGAAACCTATCGGAACAGGTTCGAGTTCTGAACTAAGTAATTGGGTTCGCCTTAACAATAAAATCTGATCTACCTAGCGATGATGTTGTTATCGTTCGACTATGCCGATTTGTAACTTTAGCAGGCCATCCACACACGAATTTGTTCGACGAATTTGTTCGGTTCGACGAAATGATCGTCGCTAGTGGAGGTGTTCGTGTCGGATTTTTGTGTTCGATGTTTTGTTCGAAATGAATAGAAATGTTTATTTTTAAAATATTGAGTTCTGTTTGTAACAAAATCGAATCTTATTTTGAATATAGAGCGTGTTCACCCGCACACACCAACAAATATAATCCAACTACAATCACCCGTCATATGAAAAGTTTTTGGCTGCTGGCGAACGGGTTTTGATAGAACTTCAGGCATCATCCATGTACCTATATGTGGTCGTAAGCCTGGTTAGTATATACTTCAGCAAGCTCCAATATCCATTGGCCAGACCTTTTTGGTAGGTCGAATCGGTCACCTAGTGGTAAGAAGGACTTCTGCTTTGCAAAACATTGAAATTACCAAAAACCGCTTAATTTCCAAGCATGCATTGGCTTTTGTCACATTTATGGAAACTGCATTGGTAGAGACTACTCGCAGGCGAGAATGTAAATGTGATTTAGAATTGATAGAGAGTTCGATTTGCAGAGCAGGACACTTAAAATTATCCTTGAATTTCACTGTGAAGTGACCATATCCCCGCGTCTGTTGGTAAACTATACGGACTTCTCAGGCAATCGTATCTTACTAAAGACTTTATACCGACCAGGGATGCAAACCACTCGAAAATAAGTACTGGTTCGGTTCAGTGGTTCGCACAGATTCTAAGCCGCCGGTTCGGTTCATAACATGGTTTTTGGAGTTTAATGAACCGCGGTTTCGGTTCGGTTCAGTGGTTCACAAAGGCACATAAAATATGATTTCGGTGATGTCGCTATTCGATCATTTTTGAAATTTGATTCCTATAATCCATTCGAATATCTTTAAAATCCTTAGAGCAATCTGCGATGATTATTATGTCGGATTCCCAGGACTCATCTATCAGTTCCTGGAGGAATGCCCTTATTTATTGGCAGATTAAGATTGAATTAAGGTTAAGAAGTACCACAGAAAATTGTAAATATTGTCTAAAGAAAAAAACAAATTTAGATTGATGACAGGTAAATTAAGAGATCGGCGGGAAATTGCAGAAGACTTGTAAAATTCTCTTCAGGTCATCCTTATCGATCCGACAACGCTAAATATGTAGAGGGTCGATCGAAATGTTTGAAAATTATCTTCGGGAAACGATTCAAATTTTCTAATTAATCAAAATCATTGGCTAGAGGAAAGCAATTCCCGTTAAAATTTGTCAGAGAACTGAACCGAACCGAACCGTTTTTATTTGTGGTTTTCGGTTCGGCTCAGAAATTCTGAAAGGAAGCCGGTTCGGTTCACCAGCAGGAATAAGCGGTTCGGTTCGGTTCAAAACCGGTTCAGCTCAGAACCGGTTTGCATCCCTGATTAATTGCCAAGACGTATTTGACTTCCCGACTATTTTATGGCATCGAAGTCATTGGTATTTCTGACTCCAGAAGTCAACATCAAATGCAAGTGGCCTTTAAGAATATTGCAAGATATATACATATAAGCGTACTCGTTCACACCGAATATCAGACGTTTCCATAAACAAATTTAACCTTCCATTACAATCTTGGAAAACACTCAGACCACTGATACTTCTCCATAGGATTATATATACCAATGAGCAGTCGTATCTTTTTGAAATGTTAAGCTTTTGCGTATCTAAAAGGACGTGTAACTTAGTGTGCTTACGTTTCAGGCTGTCCTACTCCGAAAACAGTTCTATTTTTTCGCTGTTCGCAGTTGGAATCAGCTGCCCCATAGTTTGAAAACCATAAGTAGCGCCAAATGAAAAACCACCTCAAACTTAAATTTTAGATTAAATTATAGGGAAATACTAGAAGCACATCTAAAAACAAAAAATATTTAAAATTAAAGATTTAGTTTTAATTTACAATAACAACGGAAATGTTCTTGAAAAATTGCACATCTATGTCTAAGTTTCAGTATTGCTCCAGGAAACCTGTTTTTAGATTATAATGTATGTAGTAAGTAAGTTATTTCATCACTAATTTCAATGTTTTTTATACCCTGTTCCCATTGAAAATGGGAAAAGAGGGATCATAAAGTTGTGGAGAAGGAAGCATTTCCGACCCCATAAAGTATATATATTCTTGATCAGCGTGAATAGCCGAGTCGATATAGCCATGTGCGTCTGTGCGTCTGTATGAACGCGTCGATCTCCGAGACTATAAGAGATAGAGCCACAAATTTTTGCATGAAGGTAGATGCACGCCGTACGCAGATCAAGTTGGTTACAGATTTGGAAAATTCCATCACATCCTAGACCTAAAACACAGTCAGATCCACAATTTCCAAGTTAGTGTTGGTTTTTAAGTTTCGTGGTTTAGTATTCATCAAACTAGGCCCAATATCTATCTATTCTGAAAAGTACAAGCAGATCGGACAAAAACACCGGAGTTATAAGCGAAACAATTGAGCTTGACGTTGGTTGGGTCTGATGCCGCTGAAATTACTAAATAATGTAGCCTACTTCCAGGATGCGCCTTTAATAGCAGTTACAAAAACCGGTTACATTCAAATTCAAAAACCACTAAGGAAAAGAAATGAACAGGGTATTTTATAGTCGGGGCACTTGACTGCAGCGCCCTAACTTGTTATACCCTTGCAGAGGGTATATTTAAATTGTCCAGATGTTTGTAACGCATAAAAGGAAGCATTTCCGACTATATAAAGTATAAATATACTTGATCAGCATGAAGAGTTGAGTCGATAAAGCCATGTCCGTCTGTTTCTATGCTATCTCCTCCGTCACATTTGTCAGATCCGACTGGATCGGATGACTATAACATATAGCTGCCATAGGAACGATCGATCGAAAAACTACTTCTAGTGAGAAAAGCTTTTATGTTTTTTTTTTGCAATCGTCTCCTATTTACTTGTTTTTAATGCTTCTCCATGATTCTGCAAAATTTGGTCGAAATCGGACATCTATATACTATAGCGGTCATACAGAAGTAGAGTCAGAAAAGTAGT
Organism: Lordiphosa andalusiaca; assembly: GCA_035044965.1. NCBI lineage: Eukaryota > Metazoa > Arthropoda > Insecta > Diptera > Drosophilidae > Lordiphosa > Lordiphosa andalusiaca. The sequence continues at coordinate 32,588 of JAWNNM010002355.1, read as the reverse complement.
CTTATTGGGAAAAACTTGTTTGTTTTCAGTGGATATGTCCTTCAAATTAGTTAGAAAAGGTGCTGCAAGGGTATACAAACATCGGCCGAGCCGAAGTTAACTTGCCTCTAGTTTTTTATTTTTATTTTGTTTTCCTCTGCGACTAGCGTAATAATATATAAGTTTCTGTTATTTGTAGCGTTAGGATGATACATAAATAAATAATAATAATAATTCGTCCATTCTTTAAAGTTGTATTGTCACTTCGAAGAACAATTGACCGTGTACGCGGGGCAGCTTCTTTTTGAAGATGCGGATTTCCAAGCTTTATTTCTCCGCAACAACTAGCAGAGCAGTCAGAGCCTTGCATGAATTTGAGCTTATCCCCTCTACTTTTACATTTATTCGAAACAAAAACTCCATATCCATTTTGTCTGAAACTTTACAAATTTACTTGCTTTCATTATTGTTGACAGCTGTGTCCCATCGATATCAAATCACAATAAGCCCAATAGATTGCTTACTTTTTTTTCATGGATTCACATCTAACACAGTCACGAAAATTAGCAGTCATAATTGCTCACCAGGACAATCTAACAAAATTGATCGATATTTGGTCATCGATTTATGATGGTGAACGAGCTCATAGACTCGATTGTCTTAAATATTCGACTCATAAGATTATGGGATTTCATAGGAGAATTTTTGAGTGTATATTTATGTCCAAGCTATGGTTGGCTTTACCTGCCGGCGTGCATGGTTCGATGATTTTATTAATGATTTTTAAAGACATTTTAAAACGAGAAAGCTAAGCTTACTTCGTCTGTGCCGAAGTTTTTTTACCCTTGCAAGTGCTCGACCGAAATATTTTCAAATAATACTCTTTTCCCCATTTTCCGACCGTACGTTCGTATGGGAGCTACATGATACAGTCATCCGATTTGGCCAAAACTTTTTGAAATTATTTGAAAGCATGTGAAACAAACAAATACAATATTGCAGGATGCTACCATTAAAAACAAAAAAGTTTTTCTAACCAAGACTGTTTTTCAGACCTATCTTTTGTGTGGCAGCTATACCATTTAGTTGTCCGATTTTAATAAAACTTAGTAGAATTATAAAAAAACATAGAAAACCTACGATTACAAAGTTTGGAGACGTTTCCATTGAAAAGAAAAAAGTTTTTCTCACTAAAACTAGTTTTCCGACCGATTATTCTTATCTGAGTTATGAGATATAGTCATCCGATCTGGTCGGGTCCGACATATTAGTAGTGTGCAGCAAAAAGAAGACTCTGTGAAAAAATTCAGCTCGATAGCTTTAAAACTGAGCGACTAGTTTGCTAAGAAACAGACGGATGAACAGAGCTCAATCGACTCAGCTCGTCACCCTGATCAAGAATATATATGGTTTATGGGGTCGGAAATGAATATTTCTATGCGTTGCAATCTTCTGGTAAAAATTATATTACCCTTTGCAAGGGTATAAAAAGAGAAAAAATGTATCTGCCTGCAGTTGGACTCGAACTCACAATTCCCACGTACAAACGCAATGTTCTAACATCTGTGCCACGCGGCTTCTTTCCACCGGAAGTTTAAGCTAACACTGATTCTACTGTTTTACCAAACGTTTAGGAAACGTTTAGGCCTTAAATCTAGGTGACGATTTCCTCAAAAAAAAAAAACGGAAAGAAAATTTGTCTTTAGGTTAATATCTGACAAGTTTCCGTAAAAAAATGCCTTGAAAGTTGAATTAAAGGCAAATTTTCTATTTAGGAACTGCTTAACCTCAATTCTAGGCCTCTTTTTTTAAATGTGTAAAATAATTCAATTAATAGTTAAGTTAAAAAAAATCCGTGTTTCTTCTCATGAGTCACATTGATGTTCAATTGAAATGCAAAGGATTACAAAGTTTTGCAAGCACTTTCGCAGCAATTATAAAGTTTTACTTGGTTACTCTATAGGCATATTGCCTCATGCTCATGCCTGGCTATATGTTTATTGTATATCCCCGCCGCGCCCCTTTGCCACTGTGCGTCTCACCCATGCACGCTCGCAACGTAAACACATCATAATTGAAGCCTTCAACAAGTTTCACATACAATTACGGACACCTTTGTCGGAGCAAGGTACACAAACTGTTCTGTTACAGGCGCGTCGAGTGAGAGAGACGTCTCCGCCTGCAGGCAACAGGCCACTCACCGGGATCCCATCAGGACGGGCTTTTGTTCCGGTGCATGACATGGGCGGCTGACCAATGGGAATTGACTCTTTTGTCACCTGCGTGTTGTGTGAAAACAAAAGTTAAGAGCTTCAATTCATATTTCATGGAACAACCCAGCGGCCAGCCATTCGATTGCACATAATTACGACGCTTTTTTTTTAAATCATTTGTCATTTAATTTGCATTTAAATGTATTTAACATTTATCGTTAATTAAAATCCTTGATTTTGCTCATTATGAGTCGACCTTTAGCCGTGCTTCATGTTCTTTGACAACTTCACTCACACACACACACACACACACGGCACACACACACCCATTCGACTTAATCCACACATAATCCTCTGGCGGCTCAACACTAATTGGCAATTTGCGTCCCACTCGCTCAAAGCCCCAAACTCGGCTGCATTCTCTCTTTTAGTAACTTAATTAAAGCATTTCAACTTTTTGTCTTAATTTGTTGTGCGCCCGTTTTTATCCAGAATTCAACGCCAAGTGACAATTAATTGCATTTGAGTTTCTATGTGCCGGCTTAGCTCCGAGCGGGTTACAGCCACCAAGCAGCACAGTTCAGTTGATCAAATCAGCTAAAACGGCTTGCCACACAAATCATTCAAACTTTTTAATTGCCCTAATTATTTGGAGGCTGGCTGGCTGGGTGGCGACATGGTGGAGGAGCAGGAGACTCTGCACGGGTGATGGAAGCTAATGTGATTAGCAAGCCATGGGCCATAAAAGTTGGCATTGGTCGATGCGGGGCAAGCTGCTTATGAAAGCAAATTACATTTTGTGTGTTTTATTTTCCCTCACTTTGTGGCAATAAAATGAGCAAAAAGACGAATTATATGGGTGGCGAGGGGTGATTGAATAGTCATCGAGTGGGCATTCTAAAAAGTCGACTAACAAGTTGACAAATTAAAGAGTATCAGGCCGGGTCTCGAGAAGGGTATTCGACTGTGGGCAACATATATACAACTTAATATCCATAGTGTAACTTAAACAAGATTAGAGGAAGAAAGTATACGCCTTTTTTTACGAATTTTATGCTGCGTTTCATAAACTCCCAAGGAAGCTTTTGATTTATTCGATGGGAATCTCGACCAAATTCCTAAATGTATTGAAGAATATTTATGCAAACACGAATGTGGCAGTCTGGATAGGCACGGAGCTATCTGATTATTTCGAAACCAATATCGGAGTAAGGCAGGGCTGTCTTCTGTCGCCCCAATTGTTTGCGCTATTCCTAGACGATGTCCATGATTCCATAGGTGGCAGCTTGACAGTGGGAAGTGAAAATATACGCCTTTTATTACATACACTCATAAAAAATTCGCCCTTGAAATGAGAAATTCTCCTATGAAATTCGTGCTAAGGCCAATCACCCTAAAATTAAGAAATCTTTTTCTCATTTATTGAACATTTTGCTGAAACTTTGAAAATTTTCCATAAATGAGAAAAAAGACGAACGGATTTCATGGGAGAATTTCTAGTTTTCAGGGCGAATGCTTTTTGAGTGTATATGTGAATTACATGTTCATAATGGCTGATGAAGTTATTGTACTGCAATAAGTGGATAAGTTGGAAGCCTTTTTCATTAAGCGTATCTATAACCCGCCACAAACAACTCCACACTATGCACTTGCTTTAGATATGGGAGTAGATTCTACATGCTGAACCAGCACCTTCGGTATATACAAAACTCTGTTTATATACGGTAGCTATAGGTTGCCGCGAATCCTGTCACAGTTGGTATTGGATAAAAATGTATTCTGCTATTCACACTGAGTTCATTGCATAACATAGAGTGGAACTGGGGCTACGAGACCCTATTGAAAGCCAATCGCATTGCATTATTAGCGGAGCTTAAGCGTCACAGACATACAGAACTCGTGCAGCAAAAATTATGCAGTGAATGGAGAGTTTACAGAGAACTTGACCACACCGCCAGCAAAAAAAATTTGCACAAGTAGATACCCGGGAATTGTCATGAATTATTAAGGCAAGAAGTGACATGATACTCTTAAATGGAAACAGATTCATTATAGGACCAACTAATAAATACGAATTGTGCAACACCAATGAGGTAAAGGACATCAATAATTTTCTCAGTAGATGTCCAATACTACGAGAACACAGAAATGAAATGATCCAAAGAATGATAAATAAGCCATACGACTACTGCCAGCTGTGGAGTCTACAAATAAATGTGGAGAAGACAAATGTAATGTTGGTTAAAGATGGCCGTGGACGAACGCCTAGAGCCGATAAGTGGTTCCTTAATAACGCTGAGCATGAGACAGTAACCAAGTGGAAATACCTAGGCATCACCCTATCAGGGATTATGAATTTTAAGCCTTACCTCCAGGAGAAACCGCTGGTCTCAAAGAAAGCGGTAAACAGGAGGTGGGTAAACTTTTTTGGAAAACCGCTGTTAGGTCTGTAATGTGCTGTGCATCGCAACTATGGGGGTGTAGCCAGTATGAAGAAGTTAAGCGCCTTCAAAGGATGTTTATTAAACTTATTTTCCGGCCTACCATCGCTCCACATACACTGCCTCCAAACTCACTTCAAATACATCCGAAACGTCTTTGATATGCCCAGCGAAAGATAACCCCGTATTATAGCAGGCATATTGTTAGCTAACATAACTCAGGTGCTCGAGAAATGGCAAGCCACATCATCTGCTTGTAACATTGATATCGACCATGATCGTCCTGAGTCCTCGGTAGCCTCTCAAAAGCAGATTTTGGAAAAAATAGAGTTCCGGGAGAGGGAAAACTTTCTACACCTGGCGTCCTTAAGTGAGTCCAGACTCATCTACAAACAACTGAGCCACAACCTTGGCACTCTGAACGATTTTCAAGAACGTTTAGGAATTCAAACTATCTCTATGATAGCCGAGCTCGATGTGAAATGCTAAATCTGAACTAAACCCCGCATGTAAACTCCATCAGCACTGACTTCACACTCTGCAACCTAAATGTAACGGATAATGTTGCGCATCTGATCGGGGTCTGCCCAATCTTGGGCGATCTTCCATATCGGAAATCGGGGTGCTAAGGCTGGCTGAACGGAGAAAGCTGGGAGATACTGTCTTCGTTTTTACAACATGCGCTGAAATACCGCCTTGCGATCTTAAATTAATATCTATAAGTTGCCAAAAAACCAACATGTTTCTTTATTCTTTCTGTTACTGTTCTTCCTTTGAAATTAAAATTCTAATATTTCTGTTTTAAATTTAAGATATTAAAAAATGAGTTCAATATGTTAAGTTATGGCTGATGGTTATAAACCAAGTTAGACCAAATAAATTACTACTACTACCACACAGAATTTTATGTTTTAGCCAACCTGTCTTAAGTCGAACTCAGATTATAGACATCTTAAATGATGCGAGCGACACTAAGTGGAGGGGCTTAGTAGAGTATCTGCAACAGGCTATCCAGTATGGGAAACTATACCATATGGTTGTACGATTTTAATAAAACTTGGTAGAATTAGAAAAAAACAGAAAACTTATGATTGCAAAGTTTGGAGACGTTTCCATTAAAAATAAAAAAGTTTTTCTCACTAAAACTAGTTTTCCGACCGATTATTCCTATGAGGTATAGTCATCCGATCCGGTCGGTTCCGACTATTAGTAGTGTGCAGCAAAAAAAGACTCTGTGCAAAATTTCAGCTCCATGGCTTCAAACTGAGAGACAAGTTCGCGTAGAAACAGGCAGACGGACGGACAGACTGACGGAAAAAGCTCAATTGATTCAGCTCGTCACCCTGATCAATAATATTTATGGTTTATGGGGTTGGAAATGAATATTTCTATGCGTTGCAAACTTCTGGGCAAAATTATAATACCCTTTGCAAGGGTATACAAATTATTTTAGGGTGAGTTTCTAAAAACTAGAAAACACATTTTTTGAGTGGATTTGGGGATCCCTCAAATAAAATAAAACAAAACTCAACAAAGTAATAGAAGAGAATTCTCCGACTGACGACATATAGTCATAGTCGAGTACTATTTAAAACCTTTAGCAATTCGATATGCTTTTTTTTTTGGAATTTTTTGTAATTTGATGTACATTTTTTTGGAAATTTTGTAACTTTTTAAAGCGAAATCGGATTTTCTTTGGGCGGAGCAACCAAAATGATTTAAACTTAACACTCCAGTGGTCAAATTCTATTCAGAATAAGAGAGTCCTAATTTGATTAATTTTTAGTTAATAAAAATAATTTGCTCCCATGAATCAAGGCCGTTGAGAGGCGGTCTTGGGCACTAGAGGGTTAAAATACAACTCATTCAAAATTTCAAATATATTTCTTTATATTTTCTTGTTTTCTTCAATCTTTAAACTTCCTGAAAAAACCAATTCCGTTTCTCTGTCGCTTTAAATTCATTATTCCTTGATTGCTTTTATTTTCTTATGCTCGACCACAAATAACAATTGCTTGGCCTGTATTTAGATAATTCGGTGTCTCTACCCCTCGATTACAATACAATTGCACGTGACAGCTTGTTGTGACAAAATACTTTTGGTTTGTGACATATCTCTGTGTGTATTTACATAAATAATTTATTGCTCTGGAATTTGAAAGCCTAAATAAATATGTTGCAATTATCTGGGGCATCATTTCAGTTTCAGTTGTGCATTTCAAATTCAATTTTTGATGATTTCAGGCCCAAAGTTTACCCATGGTTGGCACAAATTATTATTTGACAAATGCATTTTGCTTTATGGCATCAATTTGTGCGTTATAAGAGGGGCAGACACTACAATAGGCTTGAATGGCTGTTGACATTTACGAGAGCGAGAGAGAGAGAGAGGAAGAGAGAACGCACGCATGCTCTGCCTGAAATCTCCATTTATCGAACTGGGTAATTTATGGCATTTGTTGTTAATTTGTCTTACCCATACAGAGTCATTTTTGCCAGACAAATGCCCAGAGCCAAATAGTTAGAGCACACGGAGCGGATACTTGATGCATGGCCAAACAATGGAACAGTTAGAGCTTAGACAGCTGGGCAACGGCTCCTAGTACCTAGTACCTTACGCTTATTTAAACACCCATTGAATTATGGCCATCAAGCGTAAACCACAAAATAAACGGCTTATGTGGCCCAGCTCTTTGGGGTGGACCACCGGACTCTACCCTGGATTTGCCTATGTGGAAAAATATATTTAATTGCCCCTGGGAGGCTCTAGAAATCTGTTAAAAGTATTGACATACTATACACTCATTTCAACTGATTTTTGAGAGTTGACCCAAAATTTATTTAAATTCTTAGGGCTAGGCTTGGTCAATATAAATGGTTCAAAAGAATATAATTTATTTATTTATTTATTAATGGTCGACAAACAAAGGCTGTCAACAAATTTGTAAGCACGTTATAAAAAGGCTTATTTACTAAGGAGGCATAAAAAGAAAGCCTAACAAAATTACAAAATAAACTAATAACGACTCCGACTCGGTGGGGGATTTTTATTTGCCGGTCCGGCCAGCTATGCCCCGATTCACAGCCTGTTGTGGTCAGAGTCGATATTAGAGCAAACACAACCAAATATACCAAATATACAGGCCTGTTCAGTTTTTCACTTACATTAAATTATCTCTATTTCGACTTGGCTACCTGTTCTGGTTTTCATAATTTGATTGAATTATTCGATTTGAATTCCCATTGCTTGGAGCATGTGAACTCAGATGTAAGTTCGCAATTTTCATTAAGTGCTATTAAAATAAAGCGAGATATTAAACAGCTATATTAAGCTATTGCAGAGTTTGTATTTTGATTGTTGCATCCAACTGATTAAGTTCAGCGAGTTGTTATAAGAAAAACAATTTGGAAATGAAACAGTCAAATTGCAAGTCGAATACCAGAACAGCGAACACAAAATCGTTCAAATTTATTTTCATTTGAAGTTTAATAAATTATGTGAAGCCCGGAACAGTCCTGTAGAGATAAGAAAAAAGAGGTAAGAAAAAAAGAATAAGAAAATGCAGGCTTACAAATACATAGAGGAAAAAAGAAAAATAGAACATCTATGGATACTAGCGACAACGACCAAGTAATTTAGACACTTTTGTACATGTGGCATTAAGAAGCACAAAGTCAATTAATATTGAATTTCAAAACTGCTACTTTCTGAGGGGAAGAACAATTTCGAACACTTCCCTTCACATGGAGGCAATTGGGAAAAATAGAAACGACCAAACTCGACTCGACCAAACCAAGGAATCGAACTAATGAAAGCAACTCCGACACCGTAAGGTATATATTGATATATATATATATTCTTGATGAACAAACAGATCTCAGGTTTGGCAAGAGATAATGGTTCGACATCTATGCTTCTCTTTTATTTACAAGGCAAAAATATGGAATTTCACAAAAATAAAACAAATGCCAATAAAAACTGTGATTTGGGACCAGACAACATGAAGTCGGCGTTCGAAAATACTTTTGGAGGAGTCATAAATGGAAATCTTTGGCCATAGCACTTTACAATTTGTCGAAGTTATAAAGCATAAAATAGTCATGCAAACACAGCTTCACATACACGCCGAATCAAATAACAAAATTTACAAAAACTTAGTTCTTTAACTATTTTTATTTTAGCCAAAGTGACTCTACTTATTCGAAAACAGCTTTTAGATATTGCTTTAGATAAAGCCTGTCATTTTGATATTTATTGTAAGCCGCAATATTACCTATCGACGAATATATTAATTGATGATTTAACTGTAGTCATTAGCTGAAGCCTGAACATTATATGGAGCGTTGCATGGCAGAATTTAAGCTCCACCTTCATGTTAAACCAATTCTAGGTCTTAGGGTCGATTAGATCACACTTAGGGACTTTTTTGTCTTTGTCAGCCTGCTCTGAATTTATTATACAAATAACAATAAACTAAATTATTCAACAAATTGCATTTAAACGAAATCCAATTCTGTCTGTTGCTCTGACAGCTAGCAATCTGACCCCTAAAACCCTAAAGCTTTACATTTTTCATACGAAAACTAGTATCAAAATACTATCTTTTATCGCGTTCCGAATTGTGATGCTTAACATGTTCTTTTTGTACAGAATTCTTTATATAAATCTCATTTAACGCCGATAATTTTAAGACGCTAAAGCCGCGACAGCTTTAGTCCAATATAATCATGCAAGGCTATCGGTTGCTTAATTAATACTATAATTATAAATGTTTAAAAACACAATACTCATATTTTTAGGATTCAATTTGAAACAACTACTACTAAAGCAGCTATACGTTGCAGTTTTGGCAGCAGTCTGAGCGGCTCTAAAACTCACAATTACAGCTCTATCAAGAATTACAATTCCAGATGATTTTTTGATAGTATTTAGTTTTTATATTCTGTGCAAACGGTATTATAATTTTGCCCAGAAGCTTGCAACGCATAGAAATATTCATTTCCAACCTCTATAACTATATATATTCTTGATCAGGGTGACGAGCTGAGGCGATTGGGCTTTGTCCGTCCGTTTGTCTGTCTGCTTGTTTCTAAGCGTTTCAGCTATCGAGCTGAAATTTTGCACAGAGTCCTCTTTTTGCTGCACACTACTAATATGTCGGAACCGACCAGATCGGATAACTATATCTCATAGCTCCCATAGGAACAATCGGTCGGAAAACTAGTTTTTGTGAGAAAAACTTTTTTCTTTTCAAGTCCAAAGTCTCCAAACTTTGTAATCGTAGGTTTTCTATGGGTTTTTGATCATTTTACTAAGTTTTATTAAAATCGGACAACTATATGGTATAGCTGCCATACAAAAGATAGGTCTGAAAAACAGTCTTAGCTAGAAATACTGTTTTGTTTTTTTATACTCTGTACCGTAGGTACATAGAGTATTATAAGTTTGTGCAAAAGTATGTAACATCCAGAAGGAAGCATCTCCGACCCCATAAAGTATATATATTCTTGATCAGCATCAACAGCCGAGTCGATATAGCCATGTCCGTCTGTCCGTCTGTCCGTCTGTCTGTCTGTCCGTCTGTCCGTCTGTCTGTCCGTATGAACGCACAGATCTCAGAGATGGTAAGAGATAGAGGTTTGACATGTATGGGACATATGCTTCTTATGTCTGCAGGCAGATCAAGTTTATTTTCAATTTTGGCCACGCCCCCTCCCGCCCCCGCAATTTAGAAAAAACGTCATATCTCCCACAGTTTTGAAGATAGATGGCTTGTTCCTTCTGGACATATTTAGTTATTAGGATAACCTATCGATCCGCCAAAGGAATGAAGAAGATCGGATGAACGGTTTTCGAGTTATGATGAAAAAAAAATCGAATGACCATATACATATATCAGCTCCCATAAGAACGATCGGTCGGAAAATGGGAAAAAGAGTATTTATTTGAAAATATTTAAGCTAGCACTTGCAAGGGTTTAAAAACTTCGACATATAGTAGTCGTAGTTAGCTTAGCTTTCTCGTTTTATACTACTTCTATAGGTCTGAAAAAGCAATAGTGCTCCATATTGGAATTTGTGCTCATGCTACTGCCCTGCTATTTATACCCGTTACTTGTAGAGTAAAAAGGGTATACTAAAGTCGTGCAAATGTATGTAACAGGCAGAAGGAAGCAACTCCGATATCATAAAGTATATATATTCTTCATCAGGATCAATAGCTGAGTCGATATAGCCATGTCCGTCTGTCCGTCCGTCCGTCCGTCTGTATGAACACCTAGATCTCAGAGACTAGAAGAGCTACAGCAACCAAATTTTAGATGTAAGCTAATATTGTCTGTAGGCAGATCAAGTTTGTTTCAAATTTTGGCCACACCCCCTCCCGCCCCCGCAATAAATATGTTGAATATCTCCTACAATTTGTAAGCTATCGATGTGGCCAATAAGTACAATGTCACAAATTTTCATGAAGATCGGATAATAAATGGCAGAGTTAAAAAAACGTTGCATACTTATCTGAGCCCCATGGGCTTAATAAACACTAATTGCCTTGAGTAACGGGTATTTCGAAGTCGGGCAGGGCCGACTTTAACTTACGTTCTCGTTTTATATTCGGAGCATTTCGGGCAGCAGGCACAGTGGGCAGTGCCTTGAAAATGATACATGATGGTCTTCAAGAAACAATTTTTTACCTGTTTTTACACCTGCGTATAATAGGCTTTACAATTTATAACATGTTTTCAAATACCTTCTGCGTAAAAAACACTTGCATTGTATTATGGAAATACTTGGCTTTACACAGCCCAGTATGAAAGTATAATAGTAAGAAAACTTAGGAAAACCACAAATCTAGTTTTCATATGAATTTAAGCTATTAACTATTAAGTACGTATTTTACTTAGTTCCAGCCCTGACATTTAGGTTCCACTTCAAGTTCCTAAAACAGCCTTGAATAAACATATTTTTCAAGAAACATCAAACAAAAACTGCAAATAACATGCCAGCCTTAATAAAAAAAAATGATTTCTATTTGGAAAAACATACAAGAAGTGCGCCTGAGTGTTAACTAATGCCTAACAACATGTTCGCACATTCATATCTATTTATTTGGTTTTATTTTTTTCTTCCACCTATCCCAAATGCGAACAAATGATTCAATGAAATGGGCATCAGTACAAATTAATGCTGAGCAGACAGATAATGTAATACATGTACAGTGTCTGGGGAATGGACGAAGCTTTATGTTCTGAGGCGTCGATAGGGAATTACCAGCTCAATTAAAACACTTAATTAACACACACACAATGCGGACGGCGCGGGGACTTTTTGTGGCCTTCGAAGTTAATGACTTTGGATTTCCCAGATTTATTCGTGCAACTCTTAATGCATGATTCCAGCCCATATGGCATGTTTTGAAAGCGACTCCCATTTTGGTACTATTACCACAAACGTTTGCAGCCAAAGGTGAATTATAAAACTATTTTCCAGCAAAATGTTATTTAAGCGTTCGTTTGCGTGCTTATTTCTGGACTAGTTGCTCATAAATTGCGGCTCAAAGCTCTATTAAAATGTTTTGGTACACATGCAAACAGCAAATGTGTATTAGGCCTTGAAAAAAGGAGAAGTGCACAAATATACATAATTAAAATACAACGATAAAAGGCACGAAATCAAAAAGCCAATTGTTGCTGTTCGCAAGCGTTAATTAAATTGTCACTCGGCCATTTTGTGTGGGGGCTGTGTGATTGTTGTGTAATTACTGTTTGTGGAATTCCGCAAAACACAACTTATGCTAATTAAATGCAGTCAAGTTTTAATTGCTTGATAAGTTAATAAAAATAGAAGGTTCCGACGAAAGTGCTGAGCCAATTGACACTGCACAGTTTTCATAACATGCTGAAGAACAATTTTGAAGCATTGTTAAACATTTCTCTGGCACACACAATGCAAATTGCTGCACACGCATCACAATTCCCAGTCCCTGTGTTGTTTTTTTTTTTGCATATGCTTTCTCTTCTCAAGAACAACAAACAGCACTAGACGTACATTCGCAAACATAAATGGAAAGTGCAAAATAAGGTAAATTGCATCAACTTTGCAAGTTCAACTTTTATAGCAGACTTCATATCGCCCCCCTTCAGACACACACACACACACACAGCTAGCTAATTACTTGGTTTCTCTTGAGCTTTTCCAATTTTGAAATTAATTTTTCTTTTACCGTCATTTACAGACTACACTTTTTTACCTTGAATTGCGTGCACATTGCTGCAATTGCAAATCAATTTCCAGTTCATTTCCATCCATTGAAAAAATGAAAGAAAGAAAGTCCAATGAATTTACGCTGAAAGCTGAAAGGCAATAACGTTGGTTCCTAGAATCGAAAAAATGTTAGATAGCTTAAGATATCATTTTAGCTGGAACTCGACTTCTTCTGTTATCTAATCGGATTTGGTCGACTGACTCTTACAATCTGAAGGAAAGTTCAGTGAAACCACCCATAATAGCCTATGCATTTTTAAATCCTCGATTCCAAGGCTTCTTAAATGAATCACAGCCAAGAGCTTAACATGTTATTTTAGTATTTTCAAGTAAACTTAAAATTAAATTATATTTTGAATATTCCTTATTGTTCTAAAAGCCGCGTTCGCTACTTCTGGGCAGGACTTGCTTCAGAAAAAGTGGGGGGAAAATCGAATATTATTACGAATATAAAAGTCCACAGAATACAGATATTCCAACAACAATTGCTGTGAAAAGAAATTGTATAAAATGTATTTTCTATTGATTAATCCATTAACAGGGAGCTATTTCCCAAAAAAAATTGGAAATATAGTTGCCAAAAAATAACCATTCATTTTCTATGGGGGTGCGCCAGAGATTTGTAGAGATTTTCGTATAAACGATTGAACTTTGAACTAAACTAGGAGAACTTTAGATGTAAAGTGATAGCAACGCTGCAGGCTACTAGATAATAGAGAAAGGAAACCGTACGCATCAAACCTGCTTGGGCCTTGAACAGTCGGTTTTAAATCTCTCAACCATTGTCATCTAAACTAAGTACCCAGCATTTTGGATACATTTCACATATAAAGGCAAGCAGTTGTAGGTCGAAATGAAAGCATTTAGACGAAAATCTCTAGAGATTTCTGGTGCACCCGCGATTATTCCCTTTCAGAGGGTATATTAAAATTATGCAGATGTTTGTAACGCTTGACGATATTACCTATTTCGGTTCGAAATCGAAGTGCGCAGACGTCCCTTATCATTGCATGTAGAGATGAAGCAAATGAAGGACTTTCCAAAGTACCCACTCGAATCGAGAGGGAACTGCCCAAACTAAGCCTGAAAATAGGAGACCGCAGAAGATAGGCGGAAATGATCAGAAATGCCATAACAGAAAATGATTGTAGTAACAATTAAATTTAATTATAGAAGTGTTTAACTCTATGGGGCTCTCATGTTTTTGAAGAACTGGTTCTCGCCAGCTCTATTGTCCTCTAAGATCGCTCAATTTGGTCGGCCCCGAGCACTGCAGTTTAATAACAACCGATTGGTTTAACAGCTGATTTCGCGAATGTGGCGACATCTATGGGAATTTCTGGTACGCAACTCAGATGGTCACTGGTTTTCTGATGCAAAGCAATCAAAAGTTCGTAATTTTTCCAAGATAGCTTTTTCAATGCTGCGGCCAGTGTGAATAGAGTATTAACTAATGTCAAGAAAACAATAAAAAAAGAGAATCGATCAAGCCCGACTATAACATACTCTGCACAAACGAAATAATACGTTCAAACTACCAAGCAGAAAGCGCCATCGATTTTTCCACTCATGTTGCCTTGGAATTCCCATGCAGTTATGGCATTGCTGGCATGGAGAGACGGCTGTTCGACTGACAGTTGACAGGCAATGACTGATGGTGCTTTGTGGTGTTGTGTATTCCTCGAGCCGGTTTAAATTTGCAACATGGCTTAACAATTAATTTCCACCAAATAAATGTGAACAAAATGGAAAATTCAACTGATTTTAAATTGATGTATGTTTGGAATATGTGTAGAACTTGATTCAAGAGTAAAAGATCTTACTCTTGAATCTAATGAGATCTTGAAAGACCATTCTCGGGTTTTGTATCTTGTATTTGAGTATGTTTATCACTTGATTCAAGAATATTTAGACTTGATTTGAGAATGTTTTATACTTTGTTCAAGCATTCAAGCTCTTGGATCAAGAAAAACGGGATCAAAAATTCCTACTTGGAACAGGAATTTTGCTCTTTGATCAAGAATTTCTATTCTTATCGAATTTCTGACATCAAACATTATTGATTCAAATATGAAATTCTCTATTTTTTTTCTCAATCCAATCAAGTATGATTCTCCCAACTCAATCCCTAATCCGGCTCAAAACAAACCCCTGCTAGCTAGTTCTTCATTCTGAAGGATAGAAGTAGAGATGGTTGTAAGATATCGGCACTCAAGAACATTATCCCTACTGTATACTTAAGCCGTGCTAAGAAAGAATTCATAAATCCAATTCTCATTTAGCCCATTGAATGACAATTAGCTTTTCTCTGTGATTGATGAATCTGTCGGGCAACAAGAAGCCAACAAGAAATTGTAGCCAGTTGCCTAAACTCGGCTCCATTACTAATTGCGCACAAGAACTAACAGCAGCAAAACAAACTGTTTACAGGCGTGCACAAAAAAAGGCGGGACGAAGTTTTGCATCTGCATGGCACGTTCTACAATTTAATTGCGAAATTGCAGGGCGAATTAGTCCAACGCGCAATCATAAAACAAACTGTCTGGGCGCAATGGGTCTCCAGTTGCAGCACCGGCTCCGACTGCACGATGACTCCGGTATCCCGGATGCCGGAAATGGCAGTCAGTCGAGTCAACAATAAACGACGCTTGAATTTAGTGCAAAGTTTTTAGCGGTGACAAACAACTAGAACCCGTCGACGGCGACGAGGACAAGGGCAGGAATATCCGTTGGCAAGATTTCAGGGCATATTTTGTTGGCGGGCTCGGTGACTTTAATTTGCCTGGCTGGGTCAGCACCTGGAGATCCTCAAACAATATAAAATGCATTGTTGGTGGCTGGCAAACGGTGCCTAGGCACACACACACACACACACACGCAATTTGTGGAAAGCGAGAAAAGGAGGCAACGTTAATAAGCCAGTGTGGACTACGGAGAATGTAACCAATTTGCGAGAGGTCAAGTGAAAGAATGTGAAGGGAAAACAAACTTAAGCTGGGTGGGAATTGTTAAGAAAAGAAGCTTAAAGGGCCTAACCTGAGTTGGATTTATATGAATGTTTGTGTGGATTGTGGACATAGATTTAAGAGAATAGTTGAGGTAGGTTGATTCACCCTTCTCGCAGGTGAAATTGGAAAGGAGCGGTGTTTATACGACTTGTTGATTATTTCTAGTTTACCCCAAATCTACCACAGCTTTAAGGATAGATGCAAATTTAATGCTGAGCAAACTCTTCGCCAGGTACCGAGTATATCAAATTATCCTTTAACTATCTCCCAATGTTCCCACTAACTGTTCTCGCTCCTTTCCCATTTATGTCGCTTTGTAAACTCATTAACTGCACCTTTGTCTTGAGCCGACCGCACAATAAACAATTTACCATTCAATAAAATAAATAAAATCCCCTTTTGAATTTCCTGACAATGTTAAACCATCCTCCATGGCCCCATTGTCCAATATTTGTTGGGGGCTATTGAACCCAACCTAACCTTTAATGGCATCTGCTTTTGAACTTGAACAATTGGCAAGTGCCATTGACAGTGGCAACCTCCACTCTCCACTCCATTCTACTTATTCCCAAACCAAGGAGGAAAATTAATTATCAAAACACCTTTTGTGTCCTGCGGCAGCTGTGTGGGTGGCATTTATTAATATTCGAAATTTCGCCAAAGGTGCTTATTATTTTGAGTTGATTGCCGAAAAACGCGTCGCTTGGCTGTCAACAATTACCATTTAACGTTGCCAAGTCTACAATTATGTGTGCACCGTTAGTCAAATGAGCGAAGTGAAGGCAGCTGGCGCCCAGCTCCTGGATTATCCTGCTCCTCATGCAGCGAGTGAGGAGTGTGCAAACACTTTGCAATTTTCAGTTGAACAATGGAAAGCAATTACAAAACAAACTTAGCGCTAAATGAGTGTGTGGCAGCAAGGCAAACAAGTGGGCGGCTGTGGAGGGTACCTGACGAGGGGGCGTGGCTGGATTCCAGTGGCATTTTGGTGTGATGCTTGCGTGGGGATATGGCTGGAAGCTGGGTACAGACTCTGATTGGATGCGCTTGGGGATGCAATTGTTATTCAACACCCAGAATGCCTGATGCAAGATGCGACTTCGAATCGATTGATATGCACTGAACGGTACACCACATTGTTCTCAGTTGCACTTCTACAAAAAGTTTTCGAAATTGGAATTGAATTCAGTGTTTCTATTAAAAGTAAGCCGAAATTGTTCTGTGGACTCAAATATATCCACAAAATTAAACAAAATCATTAAATTATGGTCAATTTGTAAAGCATGTGGTAACTCAAATTTTCAAGGACTTACTTTAACTTATTTTCGAAACTTCTTCGATTTCTTTGAGACCAGCTAAAGCAATGAATTGGAAAACATCCAAATATCTTGCAAATTGTGAATCAAATGTTTACTTGGATGGTTGTCCTCACACTCAAAACAAGGACAGACGGACATGCACAGAATAAACAAGAAAGAAAGTCGGCCAAGCCCGACTATAACTTACTCTGTACCAACGAAATTCTACGCTCAGCATAAATTTTTATGCAGCTGAAAGCAGCGCTGCTACTGCGATGCAGCAGCGAACAGTCTTTTGATCATATCTCGACAACGGTTCATCCGATCTTCACCATTCATTTGGAGGATCGATAAGTTATCTTGATTCAGAAGGAACGACCCATCTATCTTTAAAACTGTTGAAGATATGACGTTTTTTCTTTTGTGGGGCTGAAGGGGGCGTGGCCAAATTTGAAAATAAACTTGATCTGCCTGCAGACATAAGAAACATATGTCCCATACATGTCAAAATCTTATCTCTTCCCATCTCTGAGATCTGTGCGTTCATACGGACAGACAGACTGACAGACGGACATGGCTATATCGACTCGACTGTTGATGCTGATTAAGAATATATATACTTTATGGGGTCGGAGATGCTTCCTTCTGGCTGTTACATCCATTTGCACAAACTTATAATACTCTATGTACCTATGGTACAGAGTAGAAAAATGATATGATCTGGTACTCAATATTATATTTTTTCATATCATTAAAAAGCCGATATGATAAAAATGAATATGACCTGCTCTTCATATAAATTTATTGAAATATCTGATCAATAGTATATTATTAATGAAATATAATAATGATATTAAGTAATGGAAAATATAATATTCAATATCAGAATGATACTATTTAGCTTCAATTTGATATTTTGTAGCATCAAAATGATATGTCAAAATGTCAAATTAACCAGCTCAGATTGAATTGATATTGACATTTTTTTTTCTCTGTGTGGCTATATCGACTCTGGTGCTGATGCAGATCATATAACTATGTACTTTATGGGGTCAAAGATGCTTATTTCTGGCTGTTTCGTATTTTTACATAAACTTAATTCAATTTATGTACCTTTGGTACAGCGTGTAATTTATCTCGATGATCCGAACAGACACCACTTGTAATTCTCAAGTTGGAGTTTCCTGCTTTCGAAACATAAAGAAACATTTGACTGCGTTTTTTACTGTGATTTAATGCGACAAGATGACTTTCGTGTGAATGTTTCCCCGATGTTTCGAGTTTAAGAAAAGGTAAAGTTAGAAAATAATATAATGATTGCAAAATTTGGTGTATTTTTCAGAATGAAGGCTTTGGTAAACCAACAGAAAGAAAATATCCTTAAAGAATAATACATATAGGTTACACAAACTATAGTTATTTATTAATTGGGTAAAGTTCACAGGGATGATTTTGAATTGATGATAACGGATAGATTTGAATAGATTTAAATTAAACGTGTTAATATCATCGAACTTAATATGGATAGAATCGTTTGGCAAAACCGTTGATACTCTCTACTCATTACTGGCGAACGACTCAATGACGACTGACTACAACTGCTCTCTCATTCGACTGAGGCGTCGATCAACTGAGAGAAACATTAAAGAGATAGTGGAAGAGCGAGTGTGCTACAGACGAGCTTTGACTGATGTAATAGTTGGAGTTATTGTGTAAGCAAGAACGGAACTTCATACTGATCTCATATCCCCAATCCTACATATATATGCGGTTATACGCGTCTTAGTCTTCCCTTTCTGTCTCTACTTTCCTCACTTCTTTTCCTGTCCAATAGATATAAAATATTATATATTGTTTTTGAATAATCTAAAAAGATTTAGCTAAAATCTAGAAAATGTGTTTCTACACACAGAGAAAAAATTGAGAATTTCATACTAGAATCAAGAACGTTCGACGTCAGAAGATCGATAAGAATGAAAATCCTTAATCCATAAATGAAATTCTTGATCCAAGTATGCATTTTGGATCCCGTTTTTCTTGATCCAAGAGCTTTAATACTTGATCCAAGTACGCATCATTCGCAAATCAAGCAGACTAGTTTTTGAATCCAGTGCAAAACATACTCAAAAAATGGTCTTTCTAGTAATAAGTGCTCATCAGATTGAAGAGTGAGATCGTTTACTCTTAAATCAAGAGCTTCACCAGTTCCAATCTTACAACATTTTAAAATCAAATGTTTTGATTCAATTAAAAATTAATTGTGAAGCCATGTAGCAAATTTTAGCCGGCTCTAGGAATACACGACACCTTAAAGCAGCAGTCTTTGCTTTCGACTGTCACTCAAACAGCCGTCTCTTCATGCCAGCAATGCCATAACTGCTTGAGAATTCCAAGGCACAAATTGATTGCGCTCTCCGTTCGATAGCTTCCCCCCTCCCGTAAAAAACCAAACTGAGAGAGCGACTTTAACGCTGTGTTCTCTCAAATGTGCTTGCTCTCCTCTCTATTTCTTTTCTCACTCCTCTTGTCAAAAACACTGTACTGAAAACGAGTAAAGTTCGATTTCAAGAGCGAAGTTTTTAAATATTGAAGAACGAATATATAATATGTTTTTTTAGCGCCGCTCGATCGTAAGTTATTCGTTCAGCTTTTTTCTGGGTGTAGTTATGTCTCTGGCTACACGAACTAGAGGGGTTAGTTGGAGCATAATGTTAAGGGCTTCTGTAGGGGTGGTTTGCAAGGCGCCGCGCAGGCATACGGCAGCACTACGATGTACTTTCTGAAGAGTCCTTAGAACAGCCACAGTACTAAGACTCTATAGAGTAGTATAGTGATAGTATGTTGTACCTTTCCATTCCTTCATTCGAGTTTAATTTTTTGCCAAGTACTAAGCCATATAGCAGTTTCATTGAAATCCAGTAAGAATCTTTTCACAGTGCGAATCAAGTTTGGAATCAAGTTGGCGAGCAGCACAAGTTCTGTCTTTCCTCAAGGCCACGCCCAGTTGTCCACTCTGAGAGTGTCGCTAACGCATCCAGCATTAAGTCCTCTCTTAACTCCCACGAATGCTTAACTGCAGAACATAAAAAACACACACACACATTGTTTTAAATTTCTGCGAATAGCGCCGGGTGGTAAATTGTTGTTCTTCACCTATTTCCCATATGTGCATTCCTTGCAACTTTCTGTTCGGCAAAAGTTAAAACTTTTATTGGACACTTTACATGGCAGGGCAACATGAATTTTCATCGGAATTGCGGTGCTTCTGCTGCAGTTGCCACACAAAAATTTATACTCCTCCTCGGGGCTTTGCATATATTGTGTTTTCTTTTTTTTTGTGAGTAACAAATATTCACCTTTTGGTGTCGGAGAGAAGGCAGGGAGCAGCCCCTTTCTTGTTATTGTCCGGATGTCCCCGTGCTGTCATATATCATCCCCGGGATTTGCAATTAAAACGTTGTCAATGCTGCATTTTTATGAGTTGCAACGAAAATAAGAATAAATATCCGCTCGGCGCCAAGATATAAAATTTATGACTAGCAAATTTGACTTTTATAATAGTTTTGCAATGCAGGAAAAATAGTTTTGGCAGCCAAGCGTTTAACATGCCACAGAACTCGGCAATGAAGACCCGCTCTGCAGCACTTCCGCCGTTTGCATAAATCCACAAGCCCTGTTTGTGTTTGCTGTTGATCTTCAAGCTTGATTTTCTTTCGGGAGGAGCGCTGCCATCCACTTACCGCCGCCGCTGAAAAAAAATCCCCGTCTACGCTCATTTGTATGCTACACTTTCCGCACGCGGCGGGTGGATGGCGGCGGTGGCGGTGCATAAGAAAGAAGAAACTACCAACACTTCAGCTGCATGCGCTGTTTATATTTGTTGATGTTAATGCCAACGCCAGTTGCGGAACATTCCTATGCTGTGTGTGTAGGTGCGCGATGCTGGAAAATGCATTTTCATCATAATTGGATGAGATTTACTTTTCATTCGTTTTGGGATTTTTTTTAACAATGCGCTAACATTTCGAGCTTTGATATTTAACAAACTAGCTGGGGAGAGTGCGCATAACAAAGCAATCAAAACTAAGTGGAAGGAAGCTTTGCACGAGCATAACATAACAATATGAGCGGAAAACTATATGCTTAACTTTTAATTTGGTTACCCAAAACTACAATTTCCGCGAATGTGCTCAAGAACTTGCTCAAGTTTTTGGCGCTGCATAGTGAAAAATCCAATTAAGAACCTCAATTATAATTGAAAGTGTTCGGCGGTGTCTTTGGCTGCAAGAAGTCTTTTGTCCAAACTGTTTCAATAAGACATTCGGTAACAGTTTTGTCCGATAGCTCGGATGACTTTAGGTCCTTGTACATACAACGCTCAAATTTACATTCGATGCAACCACTGGGTCTTTTGCATCAGCTCTAAGTTTGTGGAATTGCCATTTCAAAGTATGTGTTGGATTACTGAGATGAATAGCCAATACATCAGACAGGGACAGAAATATATAATGATGTGATCTGAGGCTCAATGTTATTATATAACTTGAAAACGGCCTGTTCGAATAAATCTGATATTTCGAGCATATATAATCAATAATTTGACATAAAATTTACATTCAATGATATTATTTTGTTACAATAAATATGAAAGTATTTGAGTTTGTATCAGTTTAAGATTTTAAAGCATATAAAATCTACATTATATGGTCAAATTGATATTTAATAATGTCATTTTGCTGCATAAAATATATAAAATATATCACAAAAATGATATCAGAGCTTTGGAACTCGACATGTTAGCCCAGAAATCGGAAGTTGAAGCAGACTGTTGTTGTTAAAGTTGACAGGCAGACTGATGCTGCTTTTAGGTGCTATGTATTCCTCGAGCCGGCTAAAACTTGGAACATGGCTTAACAATTAATTTCCCATGAAATAAATTTAAATAAAATCGAGAAGTCTACTGATTTTTAATTTTTGTATGGTCTGAATCTGTGAAGCTTTTGATTTAAGAGTAAACGATCTTACTCTAGAATGTGATGAACTCTTGATAATAGGAGGAACAGTCTCGGTTTTTTGACAATGCTGTATTCATTCAAAAATGAGCAATCTTGACATCGAGTATGTTTAGCACTTGATCCAACAACTATTCTGCTTGATTTGAGCATGATTCGTACTTGGATCAAGTATAAAAGCTCTTGAATCTAAAAAAACGGGATCAAAAATGCATTCTTGGATCAAGAATTTCCATCTTGGATCAAGAATTTTCACTCTTATCGAACTATTGATCTCGAAAACTCTCGATGGAAGTATGAAATTCTCTATTTTTTCTCTGAGTGTAATGCTTGTTCCTTATTAAATGGGAAATTTGCACAAATCTTAAATGGAAAATATCAGTAGGCATCATACTAAGTAATTTCAGACAAAAAAGTGATTAATTTTAATAATATTTTTCACCTTTGTTTCAATTGAATGATTTCTGAAGATGAAGCCGCAGGCAGTGAACAAACCAGACCCTTGCCTGATGAAAAGAGAATGGTGTGGAAAAGGTTCTCCATTGTTGTTTCGAAGGTCCGTATTTATAGTTACCAGGGCTTACTTCGATATGCCCACATTATTATTTAAGCTCCGCGACTTCAAATATCGTGAACTGAGCTCAGCGTGTGAAATCATTTTGTTCATTTTGTTTTCATTTCATGAAATTTTAGTTGTCATTAATTTAAGTTATTTGATTAAGCTTGCAGACTTTACAAAATTTAATGAAGTTCATAAGAAGTCTACTTTAGTCTCTTAAATTGAAGCTTCTATCAGATTTTAGCTCGATGTCATCTTGCTCTTATCATCTTAATTTATCCAAGGCACTCACAGTCATGTGCGAAGGCACGAGCTCTCGCTTATTTGAGTTCTTTTTGTTCATTAAATTTTACTTGCGAAATTGAGCTGAAGTCGTGCGGTTATTATTTGTGTCAGTGCACGGTAATATTCTTGTCTTCTTCTCGTCAAATGTCCTTGAGGAAATGACAGTTGGGGTATTAAGTCACAGTATTTCAGGGACATCAAGTTGAACATCATAAATATTTATTTGCCAACATATTTCTCAGAATAACTGAAATCTTATAATAATTGCTCTAATAACTCAAGTTCAATCAGCAGGCTGCGTTTTGTTTTTGTATTTCTTCAACCAATCAGCGGAATCTTAAACAACAAAATCAGTTTCATTTTGAGCTCTGTTTATATTAATGATTTTCCCTTTTTAGCGATGCTCTTGCTCGAACCGCGAACCTTCTGATATTCTACTTTGTTTGGAGAAAACCATTTTAAGTTTCCTCAAATATTTACAATTTAATTTGCAAATGTTCATCTTCTTTGGAGCAAAGAGCCTCCTTCCTCTGTTTTCACTTAAATAAAATACTACTCATCCGTCACGTGTTTCCATACAAATTTGACCTTACGCTTGGGGCAGTCAAACAAACGTTTTGTTGTGCACAAACAAACGCAAAAGGCAAATGAATGTTTATAGGATTAAAATGAGGCAGGGCGAGGCAAGGCAAGGCAAGGCCAAGGGCGAAACTTGATTTGAAATACAAAATCATAATAAATATTTATTTGTTTTCCGCAAAGTCGGACAAAAGCTTGGCAAGCAATAAAGCCACTTTGGAAGATATATTTTTGGCTAGACCACATCAAACACGCCTCACCACACACTCCCACACGCACACACACACACATATGTACTTTCATACATTCATAAATAAAAACGCGACACTGAAATAAATTTGCTCTGATTCGAATTTGAGTCATTTTTTATTGTGTCGATCCGTTAACATGGGATAAATTATAAATAAACAATATGAGCTATGAAAATGAAATCATAAACTCCACTGCCAGCCAATTAGAAAACAACAACTAATCCTTGGCCGTGAGCAACGGAATGAGAAATTCAATTCCGAATTAAATGGAAAGTAGTTCGAATGAAATTCCCATTGTCATGTATTTAATATTTGTTCAAGAGGCGTTGGAAAAAAATACCACAAATTTATTGCAAAGGAAAGTAAACAAAATCCGCATGTTGTGTTAGGTTAGCCGGATGGGAATTGCCATCACAGGGTACATATTGCATATTGCATTTCAGATACAAGCGAGAAATGCACAAAAAAAATGCCATGTGTAAATAACTAAATACAAATTCAAATAGCTAACGAGGTGAATCGAAATTGGAATTTAAAGAGGAATTAAAATTCAATTGAATAACACCTCGAGAACCGCAAATCCGATTTGGTTGCATATTGCTATTATCAATTCGTAGCTCCTAAAAAAGAAAAACACTTAAATTGATCAAATAATTTTTTAATGTGTTTATCTGTTGTGACAGTGACAGTTCTACTTTCGGCAATCACATACATAAATAGATATTTCGGCATAATACTTTATATAAATAAGAAGCTATTCAAAGCTGTTCAAAAGTGTTACTATTTATTTGAAATATTCTGCTATATGAATAGATAATTTATTGAGTTAATTGAATGAAAATAAAGATTTCAAGTAAGACTTTGACAATTCTCAAATGGTCTGCTAAAATTTGAAACTATCCAGGCAAACCCATTTGACCTGTGCGTTCATGCATCAGTCAGGCAATCGAATGAGATGCCTTGCTAAAAAAATACCTGTAAAAGTGTATGCACAAATTCTTCTTTGCTGTAGCAGTAGAAATCAGACTTTATTTTGCTCCCACCTTGAAAGTCGCTTATTAACATTTAAGCTACGGCGAAGATGACTATTTTATTGCAGAATTTTTTCATAATTCTCTGAGGCTGTGACCAAAAGAATCCAAAATTTCACTGAATTTGAAAGGTCA
Source organism: Lordiphosa andalusiaca (assembly GCA_035044965.1). Classification (NCBI taxonomy): domain Eukaryota; kingdom Metazoa; phylum Arthropoda; class Insecta; order Diptera; family Drosophilidae; genus Lordiphosa; species Lordiphosa andalusiaca. The sequence goes on along the minus strand of JAWNNM010002355.1, from coordinate 7,535 downwards.
CTCTGTGGCTTACAAAAATAAGCGGGCTTAAGAAAAGAAACTCTTTTTTCTGAAATTTTTAAGTGGAAGACTCCTTGATGAATGCTGAGTCTTTGGGGAATGCCATGCTTCTTTTTTTGGCAGTTTTGTGTGTCGCTGGTGGAGAAAGAAGTAAATGGACACAGGAAGCGGCTACTGCCACTTTTTGAAATTTTCGGCGGTTTTGAACTTGTAGCTTTTACGCAGAGACACCCAAGCAATTTTTCATGCTGGTGCTGAAACACTGAAACGCTGAATCCCAAGCACTTCGAATGCAAATTAAATCGAAATGCCTTTTGTTGGTCAAATCCCATAAGATGGGTTGTGATTTAACCGCTTCGATTAGCGCCACTTGTACGTCGTTCATAATTAATCGTTCGTCGTGTTTTTTTCATTATTTGATTGCTTCACCCAAGGCGTTTGCTAATTGCAAAAGAATTTTTTATATATTATATTATAATACTAAAAATCTTATGTAACAATTTTAAGCCTATGTTTAAGAGAGAGAGAGAGTGAGAGAGAGGGAGCTAAAAAGCAAACGTTATCCAGTCTTCTCCGTTAAGTCGTCTAGTTCCTTTCTCCAAAATATTTGAATCTTAATTTTGTCCAGAATTAGACATTTTGATGTGAAATGGGTGGCATTCTCCCAGCGCTCATGTTGCATGGCATTGAAGGCAATGTCAGGTTGAGGTTTCGGCATTTCTAAAAAAAAACCGACCTAAGATCCTTTGAGCCGTCATCTTGCAATATATTCCCAAAGGACCTGTGCTCTGACACAGAGTTGTTATGTACTCATTACATTCCGTATTTTATTACTTGTCATTTAAATTTTCTCGGTTAATCATAGAATAAAAAGGAATTTCTGGCTACGATTACTTTAGTAATCGCAACTGTAACTTTGAGTTCCTAATATATAAAGAATGTATCCGATTGCAATTCTTTTTTTCAATTACTTGAACAATTGTACCTGAAGGGGGGATAAACTAGTAGTTGTGCTTGAAAAGTGGAATTAGTCATGTAATTGTTGCTGAAAGATATGTGTTTTTACCAGTCAGCTTTGGAAAACAGGAAATGTAAATTTTTGCTGATTATGGCAATTAAATATTAATAATTAGGTCTATTTTTAGTTCAACGACGGACCTTCCTACTCTTGACAAGGCTTGCAATAAACTTTGAAAGCCATATGTGTGAGATTGGTGTTTATTCCAAGCATAGGCTGTATGAGCATTCAAACTAGTATACATTTTAGTTAATATCTAGAAATACATGAATAACTCATAATTTCAAGCACAAATACTCAATAATCTCCTTTACAATTACAAATATTCAAGTAATTGTAAAAGTAATTACACTTTCTAACAATCACTGGACAAATGACAACTTCGATGATTCAAATTCATAATCAGGAACTATTTTTAATTAGTTATATAACATTTTTTAATGATATTGGTAATGGTAAGTGTAGTTAACAGCTCTGCTTTGATACTTTGAACGACAAATCACCAAAGAACTATTTATTTTGTAAACTACTTGAGCTCTATTAAAACTATTACTTTTACCGATCTACTTAATACTAACGCAAAGCTTTAAATAACACTGAGTTACAACAAAAGCATGTAAGGAAGCAGCATTTCATACTTTTATTTATTGGTTTTTGAATTTTTGAATTTGAATGCAACCGGTTTTTGTAACAGGTGTTAAAGGGTCAACCTGGAAGAAGGCAACAATATATAAAATAGAGAATTTCATACTTGAAAGGTCAGAGGTACTCGAGGTCAGAAGTTCGAAAAGAATGAAAATATTTGATCCAAGAGCGAAATTCTTTATCCAAGTATGAATTTTCGATTCCGTTTTTCTTGATCCGAGAGTCTTAACCCTTCATCCAAGTACGAATCATTCTCAGATCAAGCAGAAGAGTTATTGAATCAGGTGCTAATCACACCCAACTTTAAAATTGCTCATTCTTGAATCAAGAGCATACAGCATTGTCATAAAACGAGAATGTTCTGCCTATTATCAAGAGCTCATCAGATTCAAGAGTAAGATCGTTTACTCTGGAATCAAGAGCTTCACAGATTCCAAGCATACAACAACTCAAAATCTGTTTTTTTCCACTTTGTTTGAATTTATTGAATAGAAAACTAATTATTAAACCATGTGACAAGTTTTAGCCGGCTCCAGGAATACACAACACCTCAAAGCAGCATCAGTCTTTGCCTGTCAACTGGCAGTCGCACAGCCGTCGTTCCATGCCAGCAATGCCATAACTGGTTGGGAATTCCAAAGCAACATGAGTGTGCTTGCTCACCCCTCTGTTCAAACTTGCCGCCACACAAAACATGGCATACTTTGCCAAGTTAAAGTACACTCTAATATGTAGGCAGACCTAAAAAAAATACTAAATAGTCGATGTGTACTTAGAAATATGCGAATAACGTCGTCAGAGAGTAACCAAATTCGTAGAAACTACATCTGTTCAACAGAGAATTAAATGGGCTATCATAGTACAACTTACAAGAAAATTACATATAATTCAATAGTACAAACAGTGAAGGCCAAAGTGGATATTTTGAAAAAAAAAACATCGAAAATGTCACATCTGTATCCCGCACTTCTCAGCCGTCGAGGTTAGATTTCTATTTCGCCATTGAAATTAATACTTTAGGTTCCTCTCGTTGCTATCGGAATTGCCAAGGTTATACAAAATTGTAATTTCAATTTAAATGTTTCAAAAAACGAATAACTTTCGATTTTGGGGGTGCTAGAGAGAATCCAAGTATGAGAAAATGCTATACTCGACCTTCTCTCCAGCGTGCGGTAGGTCATTTCGAAAGTATTTTTTTGCCAGGCATTTTTGACTTTGCAGCATTTAATTGTGCTCTACCTATCTATAAGCGTTCATTAGGCGTCGTGTGGCCACGTCGCCTCCTCACAGATAGACAACAACTTTGCCCCATAATTCATATCCCGACACAATCAATCTTTTCCCATTCACCGACTACTTTTACCGGCAGTTTTCCTTCAGCTTATTTGCATTTGCATGTGGTCGCCGTTTTGTTGGCCCATTTATAACGGTCAGAAAAGTTGAGAGAACGATAAGGCAGGGGGGAACGTGCCCATGAAATTGAACGTTCAGTGCCATTTTGTAAACAAAGTGTCAAATTTTTGCATTGCTGCATAAATATTTATAAACATTTTCTATGCGCGCATATTTCATTATTTTCTGGCCAAATTCGTGTGTTGATGATATTTATAAACTGGCCAATTTGCTCGACAGTTTTATTTGTAATGTTTTTTTTCCCAGCTGAAAATTTATAGGCACATGTACACTCAGTCTGTTGACTTTTGAAATGGACGCCCACAAAAGAAGCAAAAGTTTCCCGGAGACTAATGTGAGTGACACGTGCGGACAATTAGTCAACGAAAGGAAAACTTGCGGATGAAAGTGGAAAATGGAAACGTGACTGTGAATTGGGGGAAGGGAATTTGGCGGCAGGGGCAACTCGATTTGGGTTAAACAGCTTTCAAAGGGTGCAACTACGTGAGGGTGGAGAAATTATTGGAAATATTTCCTTAATATTCACATGTGTTCATACGCTATACTTACATTTGGCAAAACTCACGTAGAGTTACCAAACTTCATGCTCTGCTAACTTTTTTTTGGGTTTCACCCAAATGGATTACAACGCATTAATCTTTCAGCTTCAAATCAATCAAAATTTGTGAGTGCTGATTCTACTTAAAGTACTTACTTTGTATTGTTTATTTGTGTAAGCCACTTTATTTATAATATTCTTTCCTTTTGCAGCTTAAAGTTCTAAAAATATCACCCATACGCTCCATTGCACTTGAATAATCTTTTCTATTCTTATATTTTTATACTCTGTTATGTCCTTAAAATCGCCAATATTTATTTAAGCTTTCGCTGGGTGGCAAGTCCATGAAATTGCGCATACGCCCTGTAAGCGGGGGAAAATACAGGCATTCAATGTGTTGGTTTGTCTGCGGCATAAAATTCATGAAAGCATTGGCTTAACTCTCAGGGACTGCCGTAAACAAAATTGCCAACTTTGAAGCCTTTGGGTGAGTCTTGTTAAGCAGCCAGACAAGCAGCTACTTGAGATCCTTAACAACAATTGCAAAACACATTTGGATGCTCATTTTTAATTTCCTGACTGGGGTTTTAAAATGTTGGGTGTGTTGTAAACACACAGGCTATTGGGTATTTCAGTCAGCTTTAATGACTTTGTTCCCTCATGATATACTGAGCTACTCGTACTAATATACACTGCCTCGAGAACATATTCTAAATCTAAATTATTCTAGCATGGACCAAATTCAGCACAATGTTTTGTTTTTTGTTTTTAATTCCTTCATTTAATTCCTAATTTTTGTAATGCCATTTACGAGGCACAAGTAAGCTTGCTGCACAGCTGCTCCTGCGTGGCTTACAATATGCAACATTGATACAATACAATTTAATACAGAACAATATACAATATTGTATCTTGAGGTGAACGAGGCAGTAACATCTCAGCTCAACTTGATTTGTTTGCATTTATAATATGGGTTTTTGTTTTATAGTGCTTTCATTTTGTGTTGAAGATTCTTAATCTTTTAGGTAACAGTAAGGGATAATGAAAAGAATGCACCGCCAACAATTTCGGAAATCTGTGTATTTTTAATCATTATTTAAGTAATAATAATAAGTAAGTAATAAAAAATCTAGCACCCATCATTCCTTTAGACCAAAGAGTGCACCCATCCGGTGTTCGCATGATTACGTCTGAACTGTTTGTCAAATTATAAAGATTTATAATCAATCTGGTGACTATCCTATTTGAATGTCCTGTTTCTTTTCATACATTTAATTTACGCACACTTTAAGAAGCACTAAATGTCTGTAATATGGATTTATCTGAGTGTACACTCAAAAAAAATTTATTTTCTAGTTTTTAGGAAGTCATTCTAAAATAAATTTCCTTTCTTGTTTTAGATAGTTTTTTCTTACTTAGACAAACAACTTAGAAACAGAAAAAAAAGATCCGAAAAAGATTTATTAAAAAATTCTTAAACTTAGAAAATCGATTTATTTCTTCAGAAACTTAAGGTAATTATACCCGTTACTAGTAGAGTAAAAAGGGTATACCGTCGTGCAAATGTAAAGTATAAATATTCTTCATCAGCCGAGTCGATATAGCCATGTCGGTCTGTCCGTCCTTCCGTTCGTCCGTCCGTCCGTCTGTATGAACATCTTGATCTCAGAGACTAGAAGAGCTAGAGCAACCAAATTTAAGATGTAAGCTAGTATTGTCTGCAGGCAAATATGTACAATCTCACAAATTTTCATAAAGATCGGATAATAAATGGCAGAGTTATAAAAACGTTGCATACTTATCTGAACCGGATGAGGTTATTAAACACTAATTGCCTTGAGTAACGGGTATTTCGAAGTCGGGCAAGGCCGACTTTAGCTTACGCTCTCGATTTTCTTGATTTTTTCCTTAATACTTTCTTAAATAAAGCGCGAATTGGCCCTTGAATTTAGAAAAAAATACATTGCACGTGTCTTAAAGTAGGACAAAGTTAAGCGGCCTAAATTTAAGAAAGCACATTTCTTAAATTTTAAAAAAATGTAATTTTTTTTTTTTGTATTTTGTTGTACTATTTATTACAAAAACAAGAAAGAAAGTCCGTCAAGCCCGACTATAGCATACTCTGTACCAACGAAATTATACGCTCAGCATAAATTTTGATGCTGCAGTAGAAGCTGAAAGCAGCGCTGCTTCTGCGCTGCAGCAGCGAACAGTCTTTTGATCACAACTCGAAAACCGTTCATCCAATCTTCACCATTCCTTTGGCTGATCGATAAGTTATCCTTATTACTAAATATATCTAAATATATCAACCCACCTATCTTTAAAACTGTAGGAGATATGAGGTGATATGAGATATGATTCTAAATTGCGGGGGCGGCAGGGGGCGTGGCCAAAATTGAAAATAAACTTGATCTGCCTGCAGACATAAGAAGCATATGTCCCATACATGTCAAACCTCTATCTCTTACCAATCATCTGATATCTGTGCGTTCATTCGGACAGACAGACGGACAGACGGACATGACGGACATGACTCGGCTGTTGATGCTGATCAAGAATATATATACACTTTATAGGGTCGGAGATGCTTCCTTCTTGATGTTACATACTTTTGCACAAACTTATAATACTGTGTACCTACGGTCCAGAGTATAAAAAACAGAATTTAAAATGTGTCAATGCGAGGGCTGTTTGAAAAGCTATCGGCCTCCAAAGAAGGGTCTCTAAATAAAGGTATGTTTATGGTTCGCAAATTTCCGTGAGTTACTATTATCAGAAAGCAAAACGGAAAACGGAAATTTGATAAAAATTTAAAAATGGAATAATGGTTGCCAAAAGGCCAGAAGAGGCCCTTAAATTGTTGTTAATTTATTTTTCATCTAAGTTTTTCAAAAATGGAGAAATTAATATTTTTAATCAAAAGTATTTTGAAACAAGCACTTAGATGTACAGGTATTGAACAAAGTTTTTTCGACTCATGAGAATTACACGAAAGTCGATCTCAATACAAGTGACTTATTTGATCAATCCTACTTTTTCGCTGAAAGTGCTGCCTGATGTTGCCTGCCAGATCAGATGCTAATTTGCTCTTCAGTCGTGATCCACTGTCGTTATGTGCCACAAGTGAACATCCCCCTTGATTAATTACTGAAGTGCTGTTTACTTAATATACCATGTTCAACGTTGTTTAATTTTGAATTTTTCGCCTTGAATGCTCAAACATTTCGAGCTCTTTTTGCAACCTTTTTTTCAAATAAATCTCAAAGTTTTTAATTGTTTTCCTGAATTATAAATATTCCTAAGTGTAGCATACTTCAAAGGGCATTTATCCTGCATTATCCTTTATTATTATGTTTTTTGTCCCCTCCTTTAACTTAAAGCTTTTTCGAAGCACTTTAGTTGGTAGTAAAGTGAATGGCAGACCTTCTGGTGGTTCCAAAATAAAATGAATCTAAAAGCGATTCGCACGTGACCGAAAATGGAAATGGTGTTTTTGACTATCAATATTAGTGCCGAACTCAGCGGAAACTGTCACAATTTATTGGTGCTGTTTTATTTAAGTTGTTATCAAGCAATTTTATTGTATCTTACAATTAGTTTTATTGAAACATTAGCTTTATTTCATTTCTTACGAAATAAAATATAATAGAATATGAGACATTGGGCACTTGATCGGTTTTTCCATTAGTATATTTATGTGATTTCTTTTGTAATGCAAAGCAAAACGTAACAATTGATTGCAATCACATAGTTTGTTATGGTTTCATATTCATTCTTTTTCAACTAGTTGTACCCTTACAACGATATAAGTCTCATCTATAGGAAATTCTTTGCAAAATCTTCCAAAGGAAGTTCCCAAATAAGACAAATTCTGCTGGCACGACTTTGATTTATTGAATTATTGTTAAACTAGCTTAA
>JAWNNM010002354.1:0-51046 GCA_035044965.1 Lordiphosa andalusiaca | reverse complement strand
AACGACTAAAAACAAACAGCAATAAATCAAACACGTGTTAGCACGTGAAAAGAGCTTACCAAAAGCTCTAGCGTGAACCGACGCGACGAATACAACTAGAACTACGCGCTTGCAAAGACAAGCTTGCGGAAATACCTTATATATTCTTGATCAGGATGACGAGTTGAGTCGATTGAGCTTTGTCCGTCCGTCTGTCTGTTTCTACGCGATCTAGTCTCTCAGTTTTAAAGGTATCGAGCTGAAATTTTGCACAGTGTCTTCTTTTCGGATCGGATGACTATATCTTATAGCTTCCATAGGAACAATCGGTCGGAAAACTAATTTTAGTGAAAAACCTTTTTGCTTTTCAATAGAATCGTCTCCAGACTTTGTATACGTAGCTTATCAATGTTTTTTTTCTACCAAGTTTTATTAAAATCGGACAACCATATGGTATAGCTGCCATACAAAAGATGGGTCAGTCTTAGTTAAAAAAACCCTTTCGTTTCTAATGGTAGCATCCTGCAATCTTGTATTTGTTTGTTTCACATAATTTTACAAGTTATCGGATGACTATATCAAATAGCTCCCATACGAACGATCGGTCGGAAAATGGGAAGATGAGTGTTTATTTGAAAATATTTCAGCCAGCACTTGCAAGGGTATAAAAACTTCGGCACAGACGAAGTTAGCTTAGCTTTCTCGATCTTCTTGTGGTTCACCAAAGTCGTTTTTTTGAAAATCACATACCTATACAAATAAGTAATAATTATTGTCTGGATTTTGATCTCGGAACCTCCCATTAAATGTTAAGTTATTAGCAAGCGGAATATCAATTGCCCCTTTTATGTTCCGAATGCAGGGAAATCGTATTTATTATATTTTTGCACAATTTAGGGAGATTTTAATAACAAAGATAAAAAGATTAATATTTCTAAAGTAAGTTTGCAAAGTTTGAATTTTAATGGTTAGTTTCTTCAAAGTTGGCTCCCAAAGCTATTAAAGGTAGATGTCCCGAAGCTGGATCGAACCCATTCATAGAAACTACCACCTTCACCGCCCCTTTACCATTTTTATTATTTTCTAACATTTTCTGGAGTACGTGCAAATTTCTAATGATAAAAAGAGCTAAGCTTATCATATTCATTCTTAGTTCAACCCAAGCCGAAAATTCATATCATCAGCTTCATTCATGAATAAATGTTGATGTTGGGCCCACATATGCATAAACAAATCACCTGGTATCCCCCTTTTCTTTTTTTCTTTTTTTTTGCTTGTGCAGCTTTAAGGCTTAAGTCTCATGAATGAAGCGATTATCGTATCAGAAAACGCCCGCAGCAACCAGTAAAGTGTAGCGAGGCAACAACACGAAATAGAAACCCAGCCGGACGACACATCTGCCGCATGCTGAAGCCTTCTGATGCCTTGACTCCTTGCTTATTTATAAAAGGTGGAGCGGGGGGGCAGCGCCACGCCCCACTCACATTCTCATAAACTTTGCTTTCCATGGCAACATGAAAACTCACTCTTGTATTGTCCACATTTTTCTATGCATTCCTCTGCTCTCGCTTTAGCTTGTTCCTCCTGTTTTTGTCACTGTGTGGGTGCGCACTTCTAATTCAATTAATAGTCTGCTCGTAATTAAGTGCAGTGATTATTGAAAAAAAAAGAGGAAAAAGTTGTACCGTGGCATTCCAATAAATTGCGCTCGAAGAATTGCGAAGGGAGTCCTCACATCACCACCCCCTGCCTTTGGTACACTCCACTGGCATTGCACAAGAGATTGGCGGGTGGCAGGAAAATGTGAAAATTGAATATGTGAAAGCGTGCGGTTTTTAATGCTCATCAAGTTTTACTCATGAAGCGTTGCGTTGAGCGCTGCTTCTTTGCCGGCAGATTAAAATCATGCGATGATGCGGTGATGAGTGCAATTGGAAATAAGTTTGCCATATTGAAGTGGCCGCCTCGGGCTTCAACATTTATGGCCATTGATACAATTACCCAAAGAAAGGCAACCACAATTGTGCGCCGGGAAAGTTAGTTAGTTTTTTGTGGCTGCAATTGAATTTAAGGCATTTTAAGCATCTACATGGTACACTTTTTTCTTTGCCCTCAAGTATGCCAAACGAAAATTTATGCTCTATGCAAATAGCCAAGCAGCCACCGAGGAAAAACCATAAAAATAAAGTGGCACATAAGTCAATATGGCTCCAAGTCGGAGGCGTCCGGGTTGTCAACAGCTACCGCTTTAAGCTGAAACAATTTGCATAAGACCCAAAGGCTGGGCACCGACAGGCTTAACCGGAGCAACAAGGTAAAGTTGCCAACTCTACGCCAAGTGTGAGCGAAGTACACCTACAGACTTACGAACACATTGTACATACATATATACATGTATCCGTGTGTGGATTTGATTTAAGTAGACGCCTTTTAGGTGATTACCATGAGGTTGACGGGCAGAGAGTAGGAAAAGCTTTTGAATGGAGAGTTTATCTCATTTGAATCTATAATGTTAGCATTTCGATCAGCGAATTTTGAGATAAATATTTCTATTAATATTATTCAGCTTGTTTCTTCATGTTAAACGAGATTTTTCTTTGCCAACAAAAATTTCCGACAACCGGGTCTCTTCAAGTATTTAGTTAGGAAGTATTCGAAACGGGGACGAGAAAGTCTCAGCTACAGATAACGCTATCAACTTGAATCAAAATTCAGCAATTTTGATTGAAGATCTTTTATACTCGAAATTAAGATCATCTCATTTTTACATTATACTAGCTTACATTATACATATGCTTCCTGAATATTTAAATTTTACTACATCTTTTAATAATCTATTTTCCTAAATTTCAATTATTATTTAGAACTAGATTAGATCTAGATCTAGAACGTAACTTCAATTTCTAGAAATTTCAAGAGCAGTCATTTTCTACTATAAATTCCATTTCTCTAGAACTTCTTGATAGTTCTATAACAGATGTGCCTGAGCTATATACGCTTCAGGCGCACTTGTTGTGGTTTCGAGCTTGGCGACTGCCGGCCGTATACGGATCACGGACGAATTCGTTGATTTTGTTGTTGTCATGTGCCACACACAGTCACAAGCACACACACACAAACTTTTTCACTTGGGTAAGTGACTGCTTGAGAACTAGGTTCTGTTGTTCAAGAACTTTCTAAACAATTTTCAGATGTTCAAAAGCTTTCTGGAAAGTTTAATGGCATTCGAGTACCTTTTAGACAATTCTATAACTTCTCTCAAGTTTTAGATATTTCACTCTAGGAGTCTCAAGAAATTTCTATGACATTCTAGAACTTTCTATAACACAAAATGTCTTTCTAGTACTTTAGTTTAGTCCTCAAATATTCCATAACCTTCTAGAAATTTTTTTAAAATTCTAGATCTCTCCAATATAAACAAAATTTTACAAACTTTAATAGCTTTCCAGAATTTGTTTGAGTGCGTTAGAACTAAACTATTTCTTACATATTGCTCTATAAATCTTTTGAATCGGTTTGAATCCGGTCCTGAACGAGTAAAATATACAATGTCTTGTTACCAACGTCCATACCGGAACCAGTAAAGTATCCAACTCCATATTAACAGCTTACATTACAAATTCTAAGCTTTAATAACATCTGTGATATAACTCTAAGCTTCTTTTGAACCGTTCCGAAACTGGTTCATAACCAACCAAATATCCATTTCATTTCCGATCCGATTTCTTGATCAGGGTGACGAGCTGAGTCGATTGAGCTTTGTCCGTCCGTCTGTCCGTGTCTGTCTGTTTCTACGCGAACTAGTCTCTCAGTTTTAAAGCTATCGAGCTGAAATTTTGCACAGAGTCTTCTTTTTGCTGCACACTACTAATATGTCGGAACCGACCGGATCGGATGACTATATCTCATAGCTCCCATAGAAACAATCTGTCGGACAACTAGTTTAAGTGAGAGAAACTGTTTTCTTTTCAATGGAAACGTCTCCAAACTTTGTAATTGTAGGTTTTCTATGTTTTTTTATAATTCTACCAAGTTTAATTACAATCGGACAACTAAAGGGTGATTTTTTAGCTATTATCTTTTTTGGCAACACTGGTTTAAACAACTCACGCACGTTTCGTGTTTTGTTTCACTGTCAAACATCTTCAGTTTGGTCTATAATTTAACCATGAATCGTCTTACAAACCAACGCTTGCAAATTTTTGAATTTTATTATCAAAATGCGTGCTCTGTTAAGAAAGTTCAAGTTGTGTTCAGCGACGAAGCTCATTTTTGGCTAAATGGGTACGTAAATAAAAAGAATTGTCGATTTTGGAGTGAATATCAGCCAGAAGCATTGCAAGAGCTACCAATGCATCCAGAAAAAGTCACAGTTTGGGCTGGTGGCATCATTGGACCGTACTTCTTCAAAAACGATTCGAATCGTTACGTAACTGTGAATGGTGAGCGCTACCGTGAGACGATATCCAACTTTTTTTTGCCCAAAATGCAAGAGCTTGACTTGCATGGCATGTGGTTTCAACAAGACGGTTATTTGTGGGGCTATGTTTAAGCTCATGTTTATACAGACAAGCCCGCTTCAATTGACGCATTGGTAGACAGCATTGAAGCATTTATTCGTGAGATACCGGCCGAAATGTTGGAAAGAGTATGCCAAAACTGGACTAAGCGGATGGACCATTTGAGGCGCGTCAAAAAAATAAACAACATTTAATCGGTTCCGGTATGTGTCTTAAAATGGTTTATTTCGACTAACGGTTCCGGTTCCAGTATTATTTTCCGCTTATAAATCATCTATTTGGTCAACAATAAGTTACTAACTGCAACTATCTGCATCGAGTCTCGGTGAATGGTTCGCATTCAGTAAACATTAACCTTCTTGTGCCTTTGATTCACCCTCAACTGCTGCACTCCGGATCGGTTCAAAAAGAGGGCGAAGTCAAACTTTATTTTTCTAATTCAGTTAATAACTTTTTCCCCACTAGCTTTCCATCGCCATCCCTTTCATAACTCTTCAAACTTCTTTCGCCTTCGGACAGCAGCACAGTATCCTGTGCATCTGTGTTTTTAGCTTCACTTCAAAATTGACTACACGACCCAGTTGAATGCATTCTACTCAATGTAGAAATTCTGAGAATATACAAATTTGACTTTCGTGGCTCTGTTTGGCTTTTGCAGTTCGGCTGAGCTGCCACAGTTTGTTGCACGCTCGTAGATGCACACTTCCACACTAACCCATTTATTCTCACCCATAAAGTCAGATGAACTGGAAAAATGGCAAAGTTTTTGTTTGGCTTCTTTAATTTTCTTCAACAACGTGTACCGCATTTTGCTAAATATTTGACCCTGAATGCCGTTCAGTTGCATTTCGTGGAGAGAGAGAAAACTATTTTCATTTGCAAGTTGAACACAACCACAAACGAGGCAAGCTCCAGCGGGGCGGGGGCGGGGGCAGGCCAATAAAAACTTTCGTGCTGAAAACCGCAGAAAAGTTGAAATGTTCCTTCCACTGATTTTATGAATGAATATTGACCAAATTCAAATTCAATTTGAATTGAAAGGCGCCCGCAAAGTGAACTCGCAATAGAAAACGCAATGGGAAAAAACTATTTAAAACCCGATTTCTGGTTAGGGCCAAAGTTGAAACAATTGCCGACTTTTGAAGTGCGAACTTTACGCCTTGACGCTTAATTGCGAGCGCTGCCAAACAAAAAATGGAGCGAAATTAAGGTTGCAAATCCAATCAGGCAAACGATGAATGGAAGGCCTTGAGCCCTGGGAAATGTTACATTAATGTTGACGTTTCCTTTTGTGTGGTGTTTCTTGTGTTTAATAAATTTGCATTTGATTTTCTTGGCGTTTTTCTTTCCTTTGGCAGGGCTTGTCTTGATTTTTAATAATATTCCACAATTTAATTTTCAATATTTTTGCATTACGAAAGCTGTGGGTTATTGAAATTCCAGACCGGGTCTACACTTTGTTTGTCTTCTTGTTGTGGATTTTTTTTCTTGACTTGCTGTCGCCGCCTTTGGCCTTCGTTTAATATTGCACACAATATGCACAAGGTAGATACAGACAGGGGGGAAATAAGGAGAGAAAAGGTCGAGAAAAATATGGCAACTGTTTGGTGGCTTGCATTTTATTGTTGGAAACTTATCTGACACAAATGGGTTGGGTGATGGGAGAGTTTAGGGCAATGATTTATGCACTCTAAATGGCGCGTGATTAAGTGATGGAACAATCAAAGAGCTACAAAGGGTTTAGTGATTGAGGAAATGTAAAACTTTGATTTTGGTAAAATACGATGAGCATCTTGTATCTAAAGTATTGAATAAAAGCTGGGTATGACATTGCACGCCCATAGATTACTCTCTTCACAAGTAAGTAAGCCTGCAATTTTTAGCCGGCTCGAGGTCATGTAATGCCTTTTCACAGCATTAAACTTCTTTTCTTAATTAACAGAAAATTTTTTTGTTTTTAGACAGTTTTTTCTCAAATTTCGAAAAGACAACCCGGAAAAAGATTTTTTAGAAAATAGTTTCTGAAACTTAGAAAACTTAGGTTTATTTAATAATTTTTCTTGATTTTTTCCTAAATACTTTCTTAATTTAAGGGTGAATTCGCCTTAAATTAAGAAAAAATAATACATTGCACGGTGTCTTAAAACAGGGCGACTATCATCAAAGTAAAACGCAATATATATTATATATTAAAAAGCACATTTCTTAGATTTACGAAATCGAATTAGAAATTCGACCTAAAATATATAAAAATTATAATTTTCGGCAATTCACCCCAAATGTTTGCCGAAGTAATGTACTATTAAGTGGTAGAGAGAGACGGAGAGCGCCAGATAGCCAGTTGAAGTTTCCCTGAGCTCCCGAGTTCAAGTCCCAGACAAGGTTTAGTTAGAAAAAAAACGAGAAAGCTAAGCTAACTTCGTGCTCGCTTAAATATTTTCAAAAACAAATTATTTTCATACATCGACCGTTCGTATGGGAGCTATATGATATACTTAGTCATCCGATTTGGACAAAGAATTGTAGAAGTGGGTGAAAGCATGTAAAACAATTAAAAACTAAAACTTGGGATGCTACATTAAAAATAAAAAAGTTTTTCTAACTAAGACTGTTTTTCAGACCTATCTATTGTATGGCAGCTATACCACATAGATGTCCGATTTTCATTATAATTGGCAAGATTATAAAATGCATAGAAAACCTATGAATACAAAGTTTAAAAACGTTTCCATTGAAAAGAATAAGAAATTGTTCATACCTAGACTAGTTTACCGACCTATTGTTCCTATGGGAGCTATGAGATATAGTCATCCGATCCGGTCGGTTCCTACATAATAGTAGCGTACAGCCATAAGAAGACTCTGTGCAATATTTTAGCTCGATAGCTTTAAAACTGAGAAACAGACAGAAAGACAGACGGACGGACAAAGCTCAATGGACTCAGCTTGTCACCCTAATCAAGAATATACATATATCAGGGTCCGTAAATAATGATTATTTGTAGATTTTGAAAATCATCAACTTGGAGTACCCGCACAATAAAAACGAATCATAATAAACTACGGTTGTATTTCGCTATTCTACTCATTTCCTCGATGATTTTAGTTTCTTAATTTGTTTTTTATTGCTCAATCAATAATTATTATTTTTTGAGAAAAATGAATATAAAACAAAAATATTCATTAATTTTTTAAAATTTTTTTGTTTTTTCAAACTTTGCATTGGGTTTTATTGGTTCGACTTGATTCACTTACCAGGGATATGCGTCAATCTTGCCACAATTTCTTATAATCCACACAGAGAAAAAAAATATCAATATCAATTTAATCTGGCCTGGTTAATTTGACATTTTGGCAAATATCTTTTTTTTCATATTTCTTCGAAACTAAAATAATTTCATTTTGACCATAGAGAAAGGGACGTATAGAAAATTTAAAGTTGGAAAGAGACAAATGGTGTTTCATTTCGAAATATCAGCCAACGTAACGAATTATTTAAGTAGGCTCTGCGGCGTGTCGCCACACATGTGTCCGATGTTGCAGTCCGATAAGACGCCGTTCTAATCGTGTTAACAGCGAGAGGTCCAGAGTTCGATCCCCAGTTAAGGAAAGGTAAGATAAATAAAATAATAAAATTAATGTATTTGTGTTTTTCTGATTCTCTAAAATTATTAATAGTACTTAGCCACTAAAAGCACAGATTGAAGTTCTATATTCAATATATTTTTTTTTGTATTGTATCATAATGACATTATTAAATATCAATGTAATCTTATTAATATAGATTTTAGATTCTCGAAAATATCAGATGAATATTTTCGAACAGATCATTCGAAACTTTATAATATCGGCTTTTTATTGATATGAAAAAATATAACATTGAGCCCCAGCATTCGAGTGTGAGCCAGATATTTAAAATCCATTCGCTGAGACATTCTCCAATCAATTGCTAGATATCGTCAAAGGAAAATTTCCTGTTCATGAAAATACTGTATGAATAAAACTTCCCACCAATTTCTGCTCAATCATTGATTCGCAATTCGTTTCCCAATGTAAGCACGCAATACATAAATCATGCGTGGCTGGCAGATAGAGGCATTTTGGCAGCAAACAATGTTGGCGGCTTAGATTTGGGCATACCATGTTTTTACAAGGACAGTAGTTGTAGTTGATTAGTTAATATGTCGAGAGGGTACGATTCATCTATCGTTAAAACTGTGGTAGATATGAGGTTCTTTCCAAAATTCAAGGGCGGGAGGGTTCAAATTGATAATAAACTTGATCTGCCTGCAAGTAGAAGAAGTTGTTGTCCCATACTCGTCAAATCTCTATCTCTTACCATCTCTGAGATCTGTGCGCTCATACGGACAGTCTGAGGGACATGCCTATATCGACTCGGCTGTTGATGCTCTGCGTAATGTCCCTCTCAGTTGAATCAGAGTGCAGTTGCAGTCAGTAATTAAGTTAGAGTATCCGCCAAGAGATTCGGCCAATATTTAGTTTCGTTTGAGTTTAATGCCATTATAATTAACTATATATTTTTATCTATTCGTTATCATTAATTCAACATTAAGAACCCTGTAAACTTTACCCAATAAATACCTATAATTTGTGTAACCTACATACTTTATGGGGTCGGAGATGCTTCCCTCTGTCTGTTACATACTTAAGCACAAACATATTGTACTCTATGTACCTACGGTAAAGAGTATAAAAACTATTCACACGAACCACCTCCGCTTGGAGCAATGATCAAACATTCCTATTTTTCTGTCAAATACAAGAGGTATTAAATCAATTACTCGCGCTCATTAGGCCACACTACAAATCACTTTGATGCCAATTGGCAAACAGTTAAGCATTTTTCAACAACTTCCAGGGCTTTATAATCAAAGGGTATAAATCCAATTGAGAGCCGTCTCATTATAACTGTCGCTTACAAAAAATCACAATTTTTTCCATCATTAATAAAACAGTCAAAACGATTTAGGGGGACGGGAGGGGGCAAGTCAGTTGCATTAATGCACATGAAATGCAATTAATTTGTAGCGTAAAATGTGATTTACAATTTGAAGCGGTTGGTTTTTTTTTTGGTTTTTGGTGCTGGTCATAAATAACAGTTGGAGCGGATTTATAATCCATGTATTTCCCGTTGTGGTACACAAAATTGACAGCTCCCCTCCCCACCCATCCCGCACCAACACTTTTTTTTTTATTTAGCTTTTATCAAATTTGATTGCGTATTTTTTCGTAGCTATTATTGGCATGTTTTGCACGTTTTGTAAGGGAAACTCTGCGGGTTTGGTTTTATTTTGTTTGTTTCTCCTTTCGATACAATGCAATATTCGATTTGGCCAGCGAGTGCCATTGATGTGACCGCAAATCGTGTCAGGGATAACTATATCAATGTATATTTACAATTTTGGCATATTCAATTGTTGGCTCTTTGGGTCAAACATTTAAATTCAATTTAATTTTGTACACGGTTTGTTCTCTAATGCTGCGAAATTCGTGTTTTATGTGTGAATATTTTAAAGTGAGCTTGTGAATTGATTTTTGATTTGAGCACTTAATTATTGATACTCGGACACCGAGAGTAACAAATGCTTTAATAAATTTTCAATTGTTTGAGACTTTATTTCAAAATAATCCATAACGCTTATCATGCACAGTCTTGTCCATGTGGCTACACTATTTGTACATTTGAATATCGACTCTGTACAATTTTCAAACTTGAGAATTACAAGTGGCTTTGCCTAAATAAAGTTGACAAAATAACGAAATTGTGGGAAATTACAGCATCGCTATTGATGCACAGAAAAAAAAATCAGAAATTAATCCGAAACGGAATGGAAAACCGGGTAATACCGGAGCAGGCTTCAATTGATCCTGTTTTTTGGGATTAAAAAAATTGGAACGAAATCAATATTTTCAGGGGTCTGCTCAAGAATATCCGGGACTACCCTGTTTTCAATCCCGTTTCGGATTGAATTCTTTTTTCAGTGTGGGAAATCACATCTCCCGGAATAGAAAGGGACCAGAGATTAGACATGGGCGTGTTTCGAATAGTTTTAGCGCTCGGCACAACTTTAATATGAATACAATGTTTAAAATACGCATTGTCAAAAATTAAAAATTCTAAACACGACACATACGAATTTATTTAATTTGCAAATGGGCAATTAAACAAAATAAATATTGCAGAGGCGTAGATGGGAAGACTAAAGGGATCAATCCTCCCTATTGCGTTAAGAAATCGGAGTTCCGGAGGCAAAATCGTAGATGAATATAGACAAGTGACTATGCAACATGATTTCATTGTGCAAAGAAGATAATAAAATAAATAAGACAACAAATAACTAAGACTTAATCTACTCTGCACACACAAAAAAAAAATGGAGAGATTAAATCAAGCTTAAAAAAGTTCATTTTATCTCGACCGTCGGATTTAAATTTTAAGCAAGAGTCGAGTTAGATATATTCGTACTTGGAATGAGAAAGTTCGAGATTGACCGACTTCTGAGAAACTTTGCGTTTGATCAAAGATTTATAGATATTAAATATATATGACGCATGTGAAACAAAAACGATTGTTTCTGGTAGCTAACATCGGCTTCCAATTTCTGACTTCATGTGTCATCTACAAATATATATCTATATATCTTCGATATATCGCAGCAAGTGTTTTACCAAAGATTTATAGATATTTTAAATGACGCATGTGGAAAAAAACACGATTATTCCTGGTAGCTGACATTGGCTACCAATTTTTGATTTGTGCGTCAACTATAATATCTATAAATCTTTGGTTTGATTTAATCACGGAAATCTCAAATATCTGAAACTAATTATACTCTGTACCGTAGGTACATAGAGTATAATAAGTTTGTGCAAAAGTATTTAACAGCCAGAAGGAAGCATCTCCGACCCTATAAAGTATATATATTCCTGATCAGCATCAACAGCCGAGTCATGTCCGTCTGTCTGTCCGTATGAACGCACAGATCTCACAGATGGTAAGAGATAGGGGTTTTACATGTATGGGACATATGCTTCTTATGTCTGCAGGCAGATCAAGTTTATTTTCAATTTTGGACACGCCCCTTTGCCGCCTCCGCAATTTAGAAAAAACGTATTATTTCCCACAGTTTTTAAGATAGATGGGTCATTCCTTTTGGACATATTTAGTAATTAAGATAGCTTATCGATCCTCCAAAGGAATGGTGAAGATCGGATGAACCGTTGTCGAGATATGATCAAAAGACTGTTCGCTTCTGCAGCGCAGTAGCAGCGCTGCTTTCAGCTGCATCGAAATTTATGCTGAGCGTATAATTTCGTTGGTACAGCGTATGTTATAGTCGGGCTTGACCGACTTTCTTTCTTGTTGATGTTGAAATAGTCTATTTTAAATGATAAGTAGAATGCAGTTGGCCTGGAATATGAAAGTCTAAAACTTTGTACATGTATTCTGAAGCAAATAGATATTTCGCTTGTGCAAATGTACATATGTTGCAGCTTGTGGTGTGTCAGGTAGTGTGAGTGTCTGTTGTGAAAGAGATCGAGTGTTTTAATCTACAAAAAAATGTCTATAGAACATATTTTGTTAAAGACACCTCACAGCCGGTCATCTTTGTCAGATAGATGACATCAAAGATAAAACGAGTTGATGATTCGAAGCGAATTGGTGTCAGATCAAGTTATTTTAAAATTTTGAAGTATTTTTGGATTTTTCATCCGTCCGTCCGACTAGAAGAGTAAGTATTGTCTGTAGGCGGATCAAGTTTGTTTCAAATTTTGACCACGCCCCCTCCCGCCCCCGCAATAAAAAAAAATGTTGAATATCTCCTACAATTCGTAAGCTATTGAGCTCAGATTTTACAGTATAGTGCTTGTGGTCAATATGTACAATCTCACATATTTTCATAAAGATCGGACAATAAATGGCAGAGTTAAAAAAACGTTGCATACTTATCTGAGCCGCATGAGTATATTAAACACTAATTGCCTTGAGTAACGGGTATTTCGAAGTCGGGCACTGCCGACTTTAAATAACGCTCTCGTTTTATATTTCGTGCCCTCGAGAAGGGTAAAAAAAAGAGGTGTAGATTTTAATTACAGCTTACTTGTATAGTATGCTTCACACTGACACCTCATTTAACCAAAGTACAATGCATTCAGATTATCACCAGCAAACTCAACCTTAAACTTATTCTCATTATACATCATATTATACTGCATATTCGACCGCAAAAACACAACTAACATCATTTGCCACACACACACGCATTCCTTGTCACCATTTTGTGTGTCCTGGCAAAATGCAAATGACACGCCATTAACCAGAAAAAAACAACAATGGAAACTGCGGACAAAGGGGAAAAATGTGTTAAAGATGCTGTGGCCGATTTTTGTCATGACTTTTTGTTAGCTCTAATGGTTTTTAATTGTTTGATGAAATTGCTAAAATTGGGGGAAAAAAAAGTGGCCAGCCATACGCGGCGTATGCGCAATTTAATGCAAGCGCCTTGCTCGAAAAGTGCATTGCACCCCCAGGTGAAAAACAAACTTTGATAAACAAACTTTTCTAATTTTTTGTTGGGGGGTGGGAGGGAATAAATATACAATGTTTATGAGTAAAACTTCAACTGAAAGTTTTTGGTTTTTCTGGCACAATTCTGGGAATCATCAAATCAGCCATTGCCGGTGCAGATAGCCCGAACTGCTTAAACGACTTTCGTTTTTCTCTTTGCCTTCATTTGGCTCTCTTAGCGCTCTGACGCTTGCTCTCTGCTTGTGTAAATGTTTTTGCTTCGAGGTGGAAATCACAAACAAAATCGCCGCCATTGAGTAGGTCAAGATACTAACTCAATTTGCTTTTGTGATCTAAGCAAAAAGTTATCACTTTTTCTGCAGCTGCTGCACAGACAACGCATAACGACGAAGTGCTGAAGGGGAAAGGAGTGGGGCTGCCAAAATTTGAAGTAAAATTGCCGGAGCAAAAAACACTTAAAAGATTATGTAATAAAGATATAAAACTGGACACGTTTTTATCATTAAAGAATGTCTGAAATAATCTTTAAATTGAGCTGAAACTGGCTGAAACTCTTTGCTCATTTTGGATTGTTTATGTCTTCATTCTAATTATTTGTACAAACTTTAGTTTGCATAAAATGCTGATTTAAAATGGGTAGAATGGTTCAAAATTGAGAAAAGCTCAAGTTTTAAATGTGAAGTGAAAGTGAAATGAAGTGAAGTGTTTGAAGAATACATGGCAGATAATATTAAACGACAATTTTATATTTGTGAGTGCACTTTTTGAAAGCCAAAATGGAAGTTTGGAAAGGCGCCCTTATCGGATTCCTATAATTAAAAAAAAGTCAAAAAAAACATAAGAAATTGAGTTTTAATGGGTGCGATTAGGCCACAAAGTGTGATCTCTAGACCCAGTTCAAAATTTCAACAATGAAATCTGTACCACCGAATTTGTTTAAAATATTAAGACGAAATGAGAAATTAATAAAGAATACACTGGATTCTTAGTTGGCTATTTAATTTCCGACTCTAACGTCGAGGAGCCTATCTTGTAATAGGACTGTACTGTTTGTACTCTTATTTTTTATGAGGATTGAACGGTTTTCAATAAAAGAAAGTGTGAATGCAGTTAACCAAAAACTGCACAATTTATGTGGGGATGCCCAATCATCCGGGTCTCTTTAGCAAATTATCCAAATGCCTATCGATAGTTCGATCGCGGTCTATCGACTTATACGGATGCCTGCGACTATCTTTACAAACACCAAACACAAAGAGGTCTTTGGGAATATTCGAACTTTACTATTCAAAAGCTAGTTCTACTCTTCGGCAGAAACGGTTCTTTACATTACACAGAATTAAATCCAAATTTTATAAAAGAGTATTTAATTTGAAGATCCATGGTTGCTCAATTCTCCAAGCTAGCTTCGGGGATTATATGAACATGTTGCTAATCAAAGATTTCAAAATAAGTTCATCCTTCAACCTTTTCAACTAATTAAGCTTCGGGCATTGTGTCTTTAAATAATTATATTTATATTTGCAAATTATAGATTATATCAGAGTTTCCTTTGACAATTTGTAAGACATTTTGTTTGAAATCAACGCCAACTACATAAATAGATAATGATCAAAGGGCAACACTGCTTAAAGTTATATGAGAAACTTTGGAGCCTCAATGCGCCAATTAAAACAAAACTTTATTAATTTGATTTTTTTCTCGTAAAATATTCACCATTAACTTGTGCACCAAAGGGCGCAAGTATGGCCTCAAAATTTTCATAAAAAATAGAAAGAAAGTCGGACTTGAATATACTCTGTACCAGCGAAAGCGTATTCTAAGAAAACAAATTGATATGATCTAACATCCGAGAATCCGAAGATAACTAATTCATAATACTAATTAAATTTATTTACTTTGCCTCAAGGACTGGCTACCGATGTAGTGGAGTTTCATCGTATCATAATGTCTCTCTCAATGTTAAAAACCACGAGGCTCTAACTTGCAAATTGTGGATCTGACGGCTATTTAAATCTAGGATTTCTAGAGGAGGTCTAGGTTTTTTGGTGATAAAAGGGGGACGGGGTGGAATTTTTCAAATCTGAAACAAACTTGATCTGCGTACAGCATAAATCTACCTTCGTGCAAAAATTTGGTTCTCTATCTCTTATAGTCTCTGCGATCGACGCGTTCATACAGACAGACAGACGGACAGACGGACGGACGGACGGACGAACAGACGGACATGGCTATATCGACTCGGCTGTTGATCCTGATGAAGAATATATATACTTTATGATATCGGAGATGCTTCCTTCTGCCTGTTACATATATATGCACGACTTTAGTATACCCTTTTTACTCTACGCGTAAAGGGTATGAAGATATCATGATAGTTGCCCCTAAAACTATGCCATTTTCATTTCCTTAAATAATTCTCAATTTAAATAAGTAACTGAGATTCATTTATGTCTGCGTCATACATAATCTAAACTTAACATTCACTGAGATTGACGAAATTATTGATGGTATTCAAAATGAATTAGTAGTGTGCCAACTATAAGCATAGCATACTTTAAAGAGCATTTATAATGATAATTTTATTGTGTATAAGCAGGGTAATAGTTCGATATGTGACACAATATGTCTCTTTCCAACTTCTTATTTTCTATAAGTCCTTTTTTCTTTATGCACAAAATTGAATGGTGGAGTTTTGAAATGAAATGAAAATAATAATATTTGACTTAATATTAAATCCGATCCGATCAGATCTTCACCAGTAATGCGGCGGAACAATAAATATATTTGATTACTAAATATGTCCAAGTGGTATGATCCTTCTAACTATAAAACAGCGAAAGACTTATGGTTTTTCCCAAATTGCGAGCGCGGGAGGGAAATACGTACGGACGGACAAGGCTAAATCGACTCGGCTGCCGATCAATATAAATTTTGAGTTCTTCAAAAGTTAGAAAATTATTTCTTCTGGCTCTTACATACTTTTGCACAAACTTAGTATAAAGTATAAAAAGTGCGCTTTCTTAACAAAAACTACACTTATATTGCTCAAGTTGAAATCAAATTGAATGCTGTAGCTCACGAATTTTGTCGGTATTTTCTAAATATTCCTCTTAAAACACCAGAAGCTTTTGCTCAAAGCGAGTAGCGTGGCGGGAAGGCCGAGAGGTCTAAGGCGAAAGACTCAAGAGCTGTGAAACTCTTGCCCTTCATAGATGGTTGTGAAGTTAAGCGTCCTGGTCCTATCTGAGGCTGAGGGTTCGAATCCCAATAAACACAAAATAATTTTGTTTTAACAATTAAAGATTTCATCTCATTGATCACTATGCTTCACTATGCCGAAAGTTTAATACTCTTGCAATATTTTTGCAACAAATGTTTCATTTTACGGCCGACCCGTCCAACAAAAGCCATAAGATGTAGTAATTCTACCCAAACACAATTTTGGATCTCTGTTCCGTCAGTTGGTTCAGTTAACATCGGCTCTGCCAAAGATTGTATACCCTTCTATTACGTATTTCTAATTAATTTGAAGGACATTTTCACCGAAATCAAACTAGTTTTCCTCACTTAGAGTACTTTTCTGACTCTACTTTTCTGTCCGATTTAGACCAATCTTAGTGCAATCAGGGGAATGCATAGAAAACTAAGAAATACAAAGTATGGACCGGTTTTTTAATGAAAACTAACAAGAAAGAAAGTCGGTCAAGCCCGACTATAGCATACTCTGTACCAACGAAATTATACGCTCAGCATAAATTTTGATGCTGCAGTAGTAGCTGAAAGCAGCGCTGCTTCTGCGCTGCTGCAGCGAACAGTCTTTTGATCATAACTCGAAAACCGTTCATCCAATCTTCACCAAACCTTTGGCTAGTCGATAAGTTATCTATATTACTAAATATATCTAGAAGGAACAACCCACCTATCTTTAAAACTGTAGGAGATATGACGTTTTTTCTAAATTGCGGGGGCGGCATGGGGCGTGGCCAAAATTGAAAATAAACTTGATCTGCCTGCAGACATAAGAAGCATATGTCCCATACATGTCAAGCCTCTATCTCTTACCATCTCTGAGATCTGTGCGTTCATACGGACAGACAGACGGACATGGCTATATCGACTCGGCTGTTGATGCTGATCAAGAATATATATACTTTATGGGGTCGGAGATGCTTCCTTCTGGATGTTACATACTTTTGCACAAACTTATAATACTCTATGTACCTACGGTACAGAGTATAAAAAGAGTTTCTCACAAATACAAGTTTTCCGACCGATCATTACTATGACAGCTATAAGTTAAAGTCATCCGATCGGGCCGGTTTCCATAAATGTGCAGCATATTTTTACTACCAGACTTTGTGAAGAAAGCTTTCAAACTGACGGAGGTAATCGCAAACAAACAGACGAACGGACAGACGGACAAGACTAAATCAACTCAGCTCATCATGCTGATCAAGAACATCTATACTTTATGTGGTCGGAGATGCTTCCTTCTATACGTTACAAACATCAATCAAATTTCAATTATAACAATTATCTTAATACAGCGCGAAGGGACCTGCTCGCATCGATCCCTGGGTTTATATCAGGGATGCAAACCACTCGAAAATAAGGACTGGTTCGGTTCAGTGGTTCATACAGTTTCTGAACCGCCGGTTCGGTTCATTACGTGGTTTTTTGAGCTAGCTGAACCGCGGTTTCGGTTCGGTTCAGTGGTTCACAAAGGCACATTATGAAATATTTTGATTGTTGTAGTAATGTGACTTGTCGAACACTTTTGAAATTTAGTTCTAGTAATCCATTTAAATACTTTTAAAATCCTTAGAAAAAAGTCCAATGCCTATTATGTCGGATTTCCAGGAGTCGTCTATAAGTTCCTAGATGAATACTCTCGAAAATTGAGAATGTTTGCTAGAAAAGAATAAGTACTATGCATCTTAATTATTCTATTTCTCATATCCCTTAAGTTAGGCTCAGAACTGAATCATAGCTGAATCAGCTCAGAAATGAAAGGGCTGACCCTGAATTCATGACATCATTTTTATAAATTTTAGCCATGGATTTTACTCTGACATGTCCTACTACGGCATGACCTTAGTTGATTTTAGGCATGATTTCAGTCCGAGAACTGAACCGAACCGAACCGTTTTTATTTGTGGTTTTCGGTTCGGTTCAGCAATTCTGAAAGGAAGCCGGTTCGGTTTGCGGTTCGGTTCACCGGCTGGAATAAGCGGTTCGGTTCGGTTCAAAACCGGTTCGGTTCAGAAGCGGTTTGCATCCCTGGTTTATATACTTCTAGTTCTCGCACAATAGAAAGGGACAAGCTGAATCCGAACGGCACAGCTGCCGCCAATAGCTGGAGAAGGTGACTGGTTGTGGAAGTTTTTAAATAAAATACATTTTTTTAAGATATCCAGACGGATGTCTTGCACAGCAGATAAATACACTACCCGCAGCACCACAACCGGCCAAATATAAGCAACGTGGAGTAAACGGCGACTATGGAAATGATCAGGTAAATAGCGTTCAAGATGATTAGTTTCTAGACAAGCGAAAGGGCAGGCTCAATTGTTTCAGCTCGTTGTCTTTTAAAATTTAATCACGGCTAAGCTAATGTCGGGTACAGAGCAGTGTTCTGTATATCATAACTGAATCAGTCTGAAATGGAAAGGCCGGAGTTTTAAAAATAAACTTAGCACAGACATGTCCTTCATGACCTTAGCCGATTTCAGTACTAAGATCATGGAAGTATTGAATGCATGCCTGAAATCATTTCAATATTAACATATATCAATTTATGTTAAATCAAGGAGAAACCTTTCCGATCCTATGCAAATTTAAAGTGGGAATCTAGCTGTAAGATGTCCCGAGGTGTTGCACAGCACAGCTGCATCACACTCGCCACACAACCCACATCGAAAGTGTTAGTAATTTATGCCAATTCTATTCCTGCATACAGTAGTCTCGATTACGTAAACTAAATTTCGGAGGCAGAACAGTTGCATCATTTCAGATATCAGTCTTCCCTTCCGTAATTCAGCTTCAATATCATTAAGCCCGCTTTGACTTAACCATTGGCTGTTTATTGTTTTGTCCTTCCTGCATTTCCATCAACTGGGACATGTCCTCGTCACGTTCTCTGTCGACTTGTGTAATTTGAGCTGGCTTGCTTGTAATTAGCACTTGATGGGCAACTACTCAATGTTAATTGCATACACACGAAAAACAGAAATGTTAGAAACTCATTTGACTATCGATTTGTGCCAGCAACTTCCTGCAAACGATAGTTTCTGGGTGAAATTTGTGTGTGAAATCTGCTTGCTAATTGCTGCCTTTCTAGCTTTAATTTATACACACTTTATGCATTTTGTTATTTTTTGGTGACAGACAACTGACTGACGTTGAGATTTCATATTGTGAAAGAGTGGGGGACGAAATGCAGACAGCAGCAAAAAGCAAAACTGACAGAAAGCAATGTTTTGTGTAAAAAAATAGGAAAAAGTATCTACTATTATGATTGTTTAGTGCTGTCGCCGGAAATTTTATTCAAGTGGAAGGACAGACACAGACACAGACAAACAAAAGCAACAAAACCAAATGCAAGGCGACAAAACTGCAGCTTTTAACACAGAGACAGAAGAGAAAAACAGCAAAAAGGCCAGGAAATACGTGAGCGAACTTGAAGTACGGACCAAAAAAACTTATGCTCCAAAGAAAAAATAAGAAATGACGGCACAGAAGTAGCAACAAGACATCATTTGTTTTGGATTTGAAACCTACAACAAGTTTCCATTAAATTGTATGACCAATTCTGACCAAAATGAAATGGTTTTAAAATTCACCACCCAGCTTAGGCTTTTAAATACATAAATTGCTGGTCCAAAGTGTCTTTGCATACGTGACGTTGGTCCTCAAACTGTGACTGAGAATCCTTTAAAAAAAAACTACTTTTGACAATTTTCCCACCCATAATGCACTTGCAGTTAAATGGACGAAGATGGAATGTAACTGCATCTGTGTGTGTGTGTGTGTGTGTGTGTGTGTGTAAGTTGTATCTGAAGCTGTTGCCAGCCATCTGCTGCTGCTGCTGCTCTTGCTCGCAGTGCAACCTATGAAAAGTCGCTTTGCATATTTCATGACACTCTGCAGTGGCTGAGTTTCATATGGAGGCAGAAAGGATGTGTACACTGATACAATTGCCAGAAATTTCAACATTAACTCATCCAACATGCAACAACCTGAGGGGAATTGGGGACTTCTCTCCATTTTCGTCTCTCTTGCTCACTTCATCAGTGTCTTTTGCTGTACTTTGTTTGCTGTAACAGTTTAATCATTCGCATTACATGCGTGCCTGTGTGCAGCCGGGAGGGGGGAGCGGGAAGTGGAGTATCCACTTGAGTTGAGTGTATGAATTATACGCAGATGTGATATACAAGTCGAAAGAAATCTGGGGGGTTATTCGAGATGTTTGATAATTAAGCTTGGAGATTCGAATTGGAATGGATAAGAAACAATTGAACAGGTGAAACTATGCACACATTGATTTAGGATTTGCCTAGCTACGATCCGGTTAGATCCACTATTTACCCGTCTCATCAAAACATCATCATAATTTATCATTAAGTTAATTTTGCGATTTCTTTACCCGTCTTAAAAGCATGGAAAACCTTTAAGTATGGGGGGACTACACTCAGGGAAAAATGCTGTTATATTTTAATATTTACACTTTGCTGTTACTATCTGTTTGCACCATTGATATAGCGTTAAATATGATTCTTCGTATGTCAAAAGAGTTCACACTTTAAATTTCATATTGTGAATTTAACATGGGAAATAGTTAATAGTTAATAGGCCATGACATGATGATAACCAATACAACATGAAATTAGTATTTCTCAGGTAACCCTGCGGTTCTGAAAACCACTCCAGGCCTAGGTCTTTGACTAGTCCGTATGGGCCACCCCTAGTCCACGGATAAACCATTTAAATGCAATACTCCTATCCCATTTTATTAGGGCATTTCATTTGAGCGGACGTCTCCACCGCCTTGCATCAAGCAAGACTAGTCCATGAGCACACTATAAGGACTTGTCAGTGAGTAGGCTATTAGCACTAATCCATGACAAGACTATAAGGGCTGGACCATGTCTAGACTGCGCGAGCTAGTCCATGCGGGTCAGGCTATACCTAGGCCATAGGGGATTAAATAATAAAGACATATTTTCACCAAATCTAATTTTAATCAAATAAACGAAAAACAGCAGTGTGCCTCCATGACAAAGATTGAGATACTTATAACTATTCATTTACATAGTGTATGCACATGTGAATAGATTGCATTCATGGCCAAAATTTAAGCTTATTAGTTAATTTACATCAAATATTTATATTATTAATTACTATAGTTTTTTTTTTCTGAGAGCTCGTTTTTTTTGGAGTGCAATTGCCTTTCTAATGTGCTGGTCTGCCATACCGCCCGGACTGTACTTGTTCTTTGTGTATGTATGTCATGCCCCGGTCAAATGGAGAGAAATTAAAAATATGCCCATCTCTCTCTGACACACAGTGATGATTGTCATCGGCAAGCATTCAGTGTGAATTGACTACAGACTTCGGGCGCCAGCTTCTCTCTCTTTGGTTTCACGAGCTCCTAAAAAAACGAAGCGTTGCGTTGTGTATGCAAATGTTTTTTATAGAGAGTCTACCGCCTCTGCATCAGCATTGATTGATCCAAGACTAGTCAACTATATATATTTATATTTCTATATTTCTTTGCACCAGCTTACCCTAGCCCTTGACTAGGCCATTTGAACTAGGCAGTGGACTAGTTTGTGTAAGCAAGTAGCCCTTGCCAGAACCACAGGGATATTTCAGACACATTAGGCACACTGTATATCAACTAAAAGGGGCAACAGGGGAAATGCTGTGTGAGTAGATACGATGTGCTTAATAGTATTAAATTTACATGTTTTTTTTTTAATTTCTGACACTTCTGATGACGTCACAAAAATTATATGATATAAGGGATAATATCCAAATGGATAAACCAGCAAAAACTGTGGGTGTAGCAATTGATTTACAACGTAAAAAAATTAATGGTAAAATTCAATATTATACTTTGGGCCTTAGAATTGGTGATAAAAATGTGCAAAAAATATTTTTTAAATCGTGTTATGAACACTTACAATATATATTTAGCTCAACCAAATCGGTTAAGCTTTTCTTGAGAAAGCCCAGTTTTTTCCATTTAACTTTCCGCAATCATAACTCCACTCCAATAGCGCCTATCAGACTAAAAATTAAGGAGAGTGAGGTTCTCATTGATGGTTATCACATATTTAAATTTGGTACTGATAAGAGAGGGGGCAGTTTTGGTATGCTTTCCCAGACATTTACTTGTATGGCCCCTACTCATTTTGTTAAGTTCTCAATTCTTTGGTTTTGACCGTCATAAAAACAACGATTTGATTGAATGCTTGCTGGTCGAAGAGAACGAGTACAATTTTCTAACTACCAGCAATGGGAGTCTACGAACATTTTTGTGTAAAACTCGATTGTGTAGTTTAGATTAAAGAGCCAACTAAAGAGTCACCCCTCGCTGCCCAGCTACGTAGCAATAAATTAATAGTAGTATTAATTATGCATGCCGCGAATATGTGTAAAAATTGATGTCTGTTTATTTTTCACTCGCATTGCCGAAGCGTTCAAGCTCCTCCGTGCCGGAGAGTGTGCAATGAGCCCGGTAGATTAAACAACGGCAACGGAATCATCATCATCTCAGGTACAGGCATTTGCTTAATGTTGCATGATGCCAAAAAATAAATTACACGAATGATGGCGACAGCAGAGACTGATGGTTCAACGGCCACATTCGGTAAGTATACATTTTGGCCTAGGAAACTGACACTCACAGTTTTGGCTTGATTTATTCGGTTGATACTTTCTTGACTTTCATTAAAAATGCACCCTCCGCAGGCCGACAGGGCCACCCTCCGTGTGCCTTATTCTTGTAATTTCATTCACTGTAAATCTCATGTGCATCCACTCTGTCTCTCCCTCTCTCTCTCTCTCTCTCTGATGTGTGTGGTTTGTAATCATTTTTAATGAAATGCAAACGTGGCGTATACGCAATGTATATGATTAAAAACGCAGGGAGCAAAAGAGCAGGCCACATCTGGCTCATGTCTGTTAAGACTTTAAGACACCCGTAAAAATGGCCAACGATTATTAATACCAGAGGGTGAACAAATAAAATTAAATTTCCGCAATAAATTGAAGCAAAGTAGCTGGCAGCAACAGAAGTTAAAGCCGACGAAGCGTAGTTCAATTAAATGATGACAAACAAATCGGCAGGAAATCGTTTTTCTTTTGCTGGTTGCGGAAGTGACCACAAAATCAAATCAAATTAAGTATTTAGCCAAAAGACAGGAAATCTCTGATTAGCGAGTTCTCCTTTCCGTTTTGAGCATTTGTGGCTCTAATTTTCAGTTCATTTCTGCACCCACCAAACATTAGGTTCAATTTCAGCTGTCTTCAGAAAATGAAACACCAAAATCATCCAAACGAAAGCTCAATGAATGAAAAGTCAGGCAACTTTCTGAAACTGTAGTCAGCCTGGTGTGTGTCGGCCGTGTGACTGATGGACTGACACGTCAGCTGCTGACCCACTCAGCAATCTCTTTCCCTCCTCCAAGAATTGTGTAAGTTGTGCTTTGTCCATTAAAAGAGGGAGCGCGGGCCTAAGACACCCTGGTAGAATGTGAACAGAACACATTTCCACACAGCTTCCCCCCTTCCAAATGTCATTACCATTTTCATTTGTGACCCACGCACAAAGGAAACATTTGTCTACTTGAGTTTGCATTTTACGGTTTGTGTTTTTTTTTTTTTGGTTTATCGAAACTGAACAAATTGTATACATTAAAGTTGACCCTGCCCACACTCCCTCGCCCGCTCGCATTGTCCACTTTTCTCATTACTTATCTATTTCTTTGCAAATGGCCTTACTTATCATCTCATTTATTATGTTCTGCAATCAATTAGGGGGCGACTTTAATGTGCGAAAAGCAATTTTATTGCGCGCATGTTGAGGTTTTCTCTGTGCCCTGCGCCACGCCCTGGCAGCGTGTACGCCCCTTTTTGGACACTCGATGGTTTTAATATATAACTTAATTGCTATTCGCGCTGTTGTGACACATGTGGATGCCATAAAAATCAAAGTAAACGCCTGCCCGTAGCCATAATAAGTAAATGTAAGCATGTTCGTGGGCGTTAGACGCACCGTCAGTCCGCCTGTTTTTCATACCTTGTGGCTACGCAAAGCAAAGGACATTTGTCAATATGTTAAAGTTATGAGAAGTGGCCATCGTGGACCAAGTAATAAAGTGATAGGATGGAGTGACAGATTGACAGGACATTTATAGGTGATGCCCATGTTGGGTCATTGATGGTCCATTTGTGTGGGACAAATGATGCCGCATGACACTGGACACAGATGAGGCGCAATTTTCTGATATAATAATTTATGATTAGATGTCAAAAATGGAATGCAAATATCATTGAGATTAATTTGCATAGCTTGCCAATAAATTTGGAGCGATAGGAAAAGCATTTATGTTTGCTTTCACATTCCAAATGTTATTAAACTTTTTTAAATTGTGGAATTTAATGACTTCCTTTGCCAATTAGCTGATGAAATGAAGCCACTCGACACCAATTTAACATTTCAATTGAAAATACTGCCACTTGTGCCATGCTAAGAGGATTTGTAGTTAAGGGGGTGTTTTAGTCAAGAAAAGAAATTTTGAGAATTTCATGTAAAATTAATAGAGAAAACAGGGGAAAGTTAACTTCGGCTCGGGTATACAAAATACGCTTGCAGCACGTTTTTCTAATTAATTTGAAGGACATTTCCTCTGAAATTAAACAAGTTTTTCTCACAAAGACTACTTTTCTGACTCTACTTTTCTATGACAGCTATACTATATAGATGTCCGATTTGGACCAAACCTGGCAGAATCATGGATAAGCATAGAAAGCTAGTAAATACGGAGCTTGGAGACGTTTGCATTGAAATCAAAAAAGTTTTTCTCACTGGAACTAGTTTTTCGACCGACCGTTTCTATGGCAGCTATATGTTATAGTCATCCGATCCGGCCGGTTCCGACAAATGTGCAGCGTATTTGAGCCAGAAGACTTCGGTCAAAGTTTGGTTGCGATGGCCTTAAAACTGACGGAGGAGATAGCATAGAAATAGACGCTCAGACGGACGGACAAGGCTAAATCAACTCAGATCGTCATGCTGATCAAGAGTATATATTCCTTATGTTAATTAGTCCATTGGAACTTGAGACATCATGTCAACAGTGAAGAAAAAACTATAATCGAGAAAAACGCGCTTCAAGTTTCAACTGTACACTCAGAAAAGAACGACGTTCCAAATCCCAGCCCAAGCGGACTCCTTTTTGGAACCATTTCGTTTTGTGAATATTCGTTCACATGACACGCCCGACGTTCACAGAAAAACACCGCCGTGATTTTTGCTCGCTGAGTGCTGAGCCCTATGGCTGCATTCTCCACTGTGATTTGAGGTCGCCGGTGGAGTCGGTTGAGATGCTGCCTGTCGTGTAAAGCGTGAGGTAACTGGTTCGATCCGCCGTCGAGAAACGTCGTTAAGTTGTTTATTTCTTCTTTTCAAAAGCAAGCACAAAATTGTTTTAGAACATGCCCAATGCCGTTCGAAAAAATGTTCATAATATGAGAACCACTGTTCACGAATTACAAAAAAACCGGAATTACTCTACTTTTATCTACGAAAGTTCTTGGTTTCGGTACATTTTGAGCGGATTTTTTTCTGAGTGTACTGGAAATTGATCTGTTGCTTCTTTACAACTTTGAGTTTTACTTTGAAAAAATAGTTGCCGGGTTGACATGAAATTTTCTGTTATGTGTGAAGATTACTAAAAAAAAAATTAAAAGATATTTTTTGTTTCATATTCTAGACTAGAATACCCCTAACATCATTTTCCAAATTCTTTTTCATGCTCTACCAAGAGCGACATACTCCAATTGGGATGCAAAACCTAATCTTATGGAATTTCCTTGATGAGCATTTTTAATGTGTAAATTTTTAGTGGAATATCCCAAAACTAATTGAAATTTTGTCGTAGTGCAAAATCCATTGAAAACTTTCTGGAAGATTTTCAAAAATCGATTTAATTATGTTATATCAAAGATTTATAGATATAATATTATAGATGACGCATGTGAAACAAAAACCGATTATTCCTGGTAGCTGACATTGGCTACCAAATTTCGATTTGTTCCAGATGCGTCATCTATAATATCAATAAATCTTTGGTTATATTGAGCCTTGATCCAAAAATTTATTTGCAGTGTCTTTGCAGTGTTTGGATTTTTTATACCCTGTACCCATTGCAAATGGGAAAAGGGGGATCATGAAGTTGTGCGAATGTATGTAACAGGGAGAAGTAAACATTTCCGACCCCATAAAGTATATATATTCTTGATCAGCATGAACAGCCGAGTCGATATAGCCATGTCCGTCTGTCCCTCTGTCCGTCCGTCTGTCTGTCCGTCTGTCTGTCTGCATGAACGCGTCGATCTCAGAGACTATAAGATATAGAGCCTCAAAGTTTTGCATTAGGGTAGATTTATGCTGTACGCAGATCAAGTTTGTTTCAAATTTGAAAAATTCCACCCCTGGCCCAGTTGTTGCCCACTTCTAGAATATGTCTATTGCTAAGATTATACACATAAAAAAATTACTCGTAATAAAAGCCCCTTAAAGTATACTACGCTTCTGAAAATTAATGATTCGGAAGAACTTTAATTGTATATTTGACATAAAATATCATTTTTTTTAGCATCTTAATCCGTTCCGGCCATCTAAGCATAAATCGACTGATTACTGATGATTATCAGTGTCTATATTTATGCAGTAAATTGTAAAAAGAAGCAAAGGTTGTATACTTTTAAGCTTATTTATCTAGGTTAATTTGGTGTGTATAAACAAAGTATTGATCGACTAGAATGTCTGTTTTCCAATATTCACCTCAAAAGCAATTTGGAATCTGAGCACTTTAGCCGCTTCCACATCAGCCCAATACAACTTATTAACCAAATTAGCAATAATATGGCCACAAAAATGGCTTAAGATCTGGCAGGAAAAGTTGCATAAAATTGCAAATTGTCCTGCCAGGCCAGGCAAAAGTTTTGCGAGTCGGATACAATAATTTGGCCAATTGATTTGTATTTGGCTTCGGTCTCCCTCCCCATCCGCCACGCCCTACTTTGTCTGTGTGGTCGTGCGTGTTTGCGGTTTAACGCCGGCTATTCAATTGACCTTCGACATCGGCATTTTGCCTGCGGCTTGCCCCAACATGTCAAAGCAATGGACAACAGTTGGTGCGGCCGCTCCCCGGTGCTTGTTGCCCTTTTTCACTGTCAGTTATTTACCAATTTTATAACCAGCCTTAAATCAACGTGGCATGAAAAAAATATAGACAACAAAGCGGGCGCGAAGGGTTTGTTGTGCAAATGGCAGCGGCAAGATAAAATCCAATTAAAATAGCGTAGAAATTTAAAAGAGAGGGAATGTTGCTTAGGTGAGTGAGTTGGTTGACTGTGGAATCCTCTGTTTAAGAAGTCGTTGGACAGATTTTTCACAAATTAAAATACCATTCAAAACATTGTTTAATTGGGAAGCTGTAAAGCGTTAAAATTTAATTTGGTTCATTTTTGAAATTGCACCTTCCGCCCCTGCAATTTGAAAGAAGCGAATCTGTATTATTTATCGATCCATGAAGGAGAGGTGAAATTTTTAACTCAAAAAGTGTAGCTTGCATTGTATATTTTCAAGTTATCGACGTGATTTACTATAGTGCATTAAAAGATATAAACCTTAAAATACTTTCAGTAATTTAGTTCATTGTCTGGAAACAGGATTGTTACGAGTCAGTCGCACCAAATAACAGATGAAGTCGGTAGACAGAAGGTACAATTTATGTGTCCGTTTCGTTGAACCGAACCGAAATTTTGGGTTCGGAACAGGTTCGGGCTTAGCTTTAATTTCTAAGGAGGTTCGGTTCAAGGTTCGGTTCATAGTAAAATAATAGCCGGAATTCCGGGTTCGAACCGGTTCGGTTTAAAAGCGGTTTGCAACCCTTGTAAAAACCATCTCTCCCTCTGTGCAGACAACGGGAGGCACGCTCGACTTTAAGAGCGAAATTCTTGAAAATTTAAGAACGAATAAATATTTTTTCAAGATCGTTTTTTCTGGGTGTATACTTATCGAAAATGCGGTATCAGTAAGTATTATACTTACACCACAAAACACCGCAACACCGCATGTACTGCATTTTTTGACTGTATGCATATATTTGGTGCATCGGGTGGTGTGTGTGTGCCTGTTGTAAATATATGTATAAATTTGCCTTTGGTTTAAAAAATGCGGTAGTAATGCGGTGTTTACGATATTGAAATGCGATAGTAGGCGGTGACATGATATTGATAATGAAGTATCAAATTGTTAGAATAAACAGACTGTGATTTTTGCCCTATATAAATGCGTACGCGTTATATTTTGTCCGGGAATATAAATTATTTCAATATTCATAAGAAATTTGTAAATTTGAGGTCGAAAAAAATTGGGAAAAAAATTTTCGAATAACTGATATCCAGTTGAGGTAAGTAAAAATAAAATTGTTAAATGTTATTTAAGAAGTCATCAACGATGTCTCCCGTGCCACCGCGCCTCCAACCCTTCCCTTCTAGATTATGTTAAAGTCTTTCAAATTGAGCTCGAAAAGGATCAGTTTAAGTCAGGTCAGGCAAAAACAGGAATCGACATTTTGATGATCCCTGTCGGGTTCAATGTAAACCATTCCGGGATCAATCCATTATTATCACCGCTTTGTTTTGAGCGGATCCCGAATGGCTTAATCAGTTTACTCTAAGCTTTGCTTGTTTTGTGCTGCCAAAATTTAAATTCGATAGCAAAAAACCTGGCACTATGTAAAATCCACTCTCACTTTGTATACCCTTTCAATGCCAAGATACACATAAAAATAGTGCAAAAAAATTGAGTGTCGAGGTTGAAAATAAAACAAAAGCATAAAATCTATTTGCAGCCGGCGGGCAGCGGGCAACAAAAGTTTATGCCATGTAAATAACGACATCATAAATTTGGTTACGTGGGTTCCATATCTGCATATAGCTCACCCACACACGTGCAGCCACTCACACATATGCGGGCAGCGCAACATTGGCGGCTAGTTCCGTTTTAGTAAGCCATTTTTTGTTCCGCGCCCCTCCCACCATTTAACTGTTTCAGCTTTCACGGGCACCACTCGCGCGTTCCTCTTTGTCATAAAAAACCGGCAACAATGGAGGAAGCCTCCTCCACTCCGTTTTCACGCCGTTCTCGTCAGGGGAAATAAAAGTAACGTTGACACGGACACCAAGCACTTTTGGCTTGCCCCGAAGTCACCGACCATCGCCCATTGCAATCGCAGAACATTTTTCTGTGTGTTTCGCAAAGATTTTGCCTTTTGTCTGTGAGTGGATGGGTGGGTGGGTTTTGGGTTGGGTTAGGGGAGAGGAGGAAAGTGTGTAGGAAATTAAAACGATTTGCGCTAAAGAAAAGGGAGAAGAAACCAGCTAAAAGTAAACGCATACTTGAGCAGAGCTCAAGGCAAATGAAATACGCAATTTGAACTAAATGTTTGTCTTTGCTTTGGGAATGAATCGAGAAATGAGAGAACGATTTAACTTGGAGATGGACAATGCAATTGGAGAGCGAAGGGGATGATTAAGTTCAAAGAGCTCAAATTAGGTTAAGGATTAAAAAACTGTCGTAGGGCGGAGTTAGCTAAGGTAAACCATGACAGTCTCTGGTAAACTATGATAGGGTACAATACAGAACCGTAAATATCAAAAGCCTTGAAGCTTTGTCTGCTTACATAACCAGTTTCATGCAGGATTAAGTTGACGGAGATCTTTTTATTGAAATTTTTCTTCAAATATATTCGATAAAATTTCTCCTGCCACTCGAACAGCTTAAATGTTTTGTTTTAAGCTTTGCTTCGGTTTGTCTTTCGTTTAGATTCCAATTAGATTGAGTGGCAATCGCATGCCAAACATGCCCCTAAGACAGCAAACACTTCTTCGGCACTCGAACAGGAACTTTAATTGAGATTTACAATGCAACTTAAAATGCCAGCAGCAAAAATGGGAAATTTGTTTTTGCTTAAGCTTAACCTTATTGTGGCACCCCCCTGACCAGATAAGGGTGCGGGAGGGTCATAAATTTTAGCTAGTAAATCTTTTTTATAGTCAACGGGGGCCGCCTGCAAAATCTGTTCGGTTCCGGGAGCGGGGAGTGGGTGTGAGGGGCTCCCAAAAACTGTGTGTTTATTTGTTGAAGTCGGTTTCGTTTGCCCGTTTTTCGGTTCCCCGTTCTCATATTAAAGTTAAATTGCGTTTAAGTAGCTGACTTTTATGGGCCTGGCCTGCAGCCCTTTATGTACATTCAACAGTTGTTGCCCTGCCCCTCCCGGTCCTGGCGGCGGTTCCGTGTTTTCGTTATTTGCAAATTTCTCCGAGGGAAAGAGAACTCGCACACGAAAAACTGAATTGGATAGCGAAAATATTCGGGCACATTTTTTCGCTTTGGTTCGCCTCTCAAGAGCTAACGAGCTGGTCTGCAGAGGAACTGGTGGGCGGTGGGTGGTGGGTGGTCCGCTGTTTTTGGTGCTGTTGTTGAAATGATAAGCATGTGTGCAATTAAAATGAAAGCGTGCTCCAACATTTGGTCCATGGCAGTAAATGTCGACCGTCAACCCGAAGGGTGGGGCGGGGGGATCAAGTGGCGGGGATAAAACAAGTGGAACAGCAACCCATGACAATAAAACAAATGTTGCCTATTTTACATAAACGTTGTGTGCAAATTTGTTGTCCTGTTGTTCTTGTTGTTGTTGTTGTTCTACCCGAAAAATGTGGCAGGATCCACGAACAGAAGGATAGAGGGAGGGCAAATGAATGGTCAGCATGGCCAGTGGCGTTATTAAGGGGGACTTCAACTTAATAACGTTGAACCAAATTAAAATACCCCAAAATTGCCTAGTATATTAGATGGGTTTGACTACACTAAGGTACAAGGATTTTTGGACTATAATTTAGGTGACCCATTGCCTTTCGGTCTCAACTTTGACGAAATTTGTGGCCTTGAATGTGGGCTATTATATAAAGACCTTGTCCTTGAAGACCTTAATATTTTTGTATAAAGCACCTGTATATCTTATTCATAATTACCCACAGTTCTAGTTTATTCTTGATCCTAAAAAAATGGTGTATTATTCAGGTACCCTTTCATTACAACTTAATTTTTATTAGTTCAACAAATAGTGGTTTTCATTCCATTTGGATAACAGTAGTCCACAAGGTACAGTGAATTGAAGGGTCAGTGGTGATTCTAGATGATTTTCTTTTGCTGAACACAAAGCTGTTGTTGGAAATGGTTCATTACTTCCAGCTTTTGTTTATTTAAGGAGAAAGGTGATGAAACAGACACAAAAATGACCTTTTTATTTGACATTTGTAGAGAATACTTTCGTTTGTTTTGACTCACTTTGATATTATCTTAAAACACTCTTTCTTATCTTTAAAAAAAACTTCCCGGACTTTAATGATAAATTTGGTAATGCAACCATTAGGACTGCAAACCTAACAAATTTTTCGGCTCTTCGGCTCGATAGTTCGAACCATAATTTACCAATGGTTAAGGTTGGAAATTTCAAGATCGAGGTTAATGGGCAAATGTTAACGCAATATTCATATAAAACGAGAAAGCAATGCCAAAGTTTTTTTACCCTTGCAAGTCCTTGCTTAGACATTTTGAAAAATATGCTTATTCCCCCTTTTCCGACTAATCGTTCGTAATCGTATTATTATTATTATTATTATTTATTTTAATTACAACAACGTCTAAAGGACACAGTTACAATATAATATAACTTAAAATGCATAAAAAAAAGAAAACAAAGATTAAATTAAAATCCTTCTGATCCGTTGGAGGTTCTTTATTTGTCGTAATGACCAGCTACGCCCCTGCTCGCAGCATTGGTGATCAGAAGGAAGTTAAAAAAAAGAAAGAGTATTGAAAGCTAAGTAAGGGCAAGATTGTAAAGAATAAAAGACCTAAGGCCTTCATCAGAAATGATACCACTGAGAAGAGGAAAGATCTTATTTTAATCCCTACACAGAGTGCGAAACGGACAATTGGAGGCATATAATGAAAAAGCCAAAGGAAGCCTCAAAGGTATAAAGTTCCGTGTTTGTCTTGATGGGACATTAAGCAGGTACTCTGCGTCGATGTTACCGTTTATAAGTTTGTGCAGAAACATTATACCCAACATAGAGCGTCTATGTTCAAGAATCGATAAATCTAAAAGTTTTAGTCTGGATAAATAAGGGGGTAGCCTAAATTGTGGGTCCCAACTCAAGTTGCGAAGGGCAAACAAAAGGAACTGCTTCTGGATAGATTCAATGCGCTTACAGAGGGTTAATGATTGGGGGTTCCAAATACACGACCCAAACTCCAAGATAGGTCTCACTAAGGATGTATATAAAAGCTTAGTCGTGTAGGGATCATTAAACTCTTTAGACCAGCGTTTAAAAAACCTAGCAAACCCTTTATTCACATTATTTACAGAAAGTTCAATGTGAATGCTAAAAGATAACTTATGATCAAGGGTAATGCCAAGATCATGAAAAGATTCGACCTGTTCAAGCTGATAAGAATTCAATAAGTACTTATTCAAAAGGTGGGTTCTACGATAAAACGTCATAGAATTACACTTGTCCCTGTTTAAATGCAATTGATTGTTAGAACAAATATATGAAGTTCAAATCAACCTGAAGCAAAGCAGAATCGTTGGGCGAATTGTGGCTCAGGAATATTTTTAAGTCGTCTGCGTACATAAGTGCACCAGAATGCTTAATTACATTAGGCAGGTCGTTAATGAATAGCACAAAAAGAAGTGGTCCAAGATGACTGCCCTGTGGAACTCCAGAGGTCACAGATACTGGATAAGAGCTACAATTAGTAAAAACCAACTTTGTAGTGATGGATCTATTTTTGAAAAACCCGTGCTGGATCGGTGAGATAAAAGGGAAACATGAGTGTTGAAGCTGACTGGCTATAATTTACTCAAAGAGTATCATATTTTTTTATTTATTTACTGATCTATCATCCTAACGCTACAAGTCAGTGGGAGACATATAAATTATCGCGTTAGTCACACGTGCTAAAATAACATTTAGAAAGAAAAAGAAAACAATTTGTAAATAAAGATTATATAAATTAGCTTAAAATCGATATTACTAAATTAAACTAGAGGTCTATTCGGTCTGTCAAAAGGAACAGTATTCGCAAGATTCACAAAACAATTACAAAATATTAGACTTGAATGAATTTAAAACATACAATATAATGGGATAATACAATATATAATGATTTGATACCTAACTCTTTCCCTTTCCATTTTAGAGGTCTACTACATTTGCAAGTGTGCTATTAATTGGAATTTAAACTGCGTGGCATTTGCTATGGTTTTTAAATTATGAGGGATATTATTCCAACTGCGAACAGCATAAATGAAAAAGTATCTTTCAGTACTAGCTAGCTTGTATTTTGGGCAGATTATTTTATAAGTTCTTCTCGACGCACAAAATCTCAACATCTCATACAGATACGAGGGTTCGTTTGAGTAAATAATTTTTTGAAGCATTACCAAAGCTCGAAGGGTTGTCCACGATTTCAAAGGAAGATCGAAAATTTTTACTGAAACGTCAGAAATTCTGTCAAAGCGAGCACGATCAAATATGTATCTCGCAATGTTATTAAAAGCTACTTTGAGTTTGTGTTGGCTCCTTGAGTCACAGTTACCTATGACCTCAATGCCATAAAAAAGTCTCGAAGTTAAGTGGGTCCTAGCAATCAAGAGTCTTAATTTAGTTGGAATAAAGTTTTTGGTGATAAAAAATTGTCTGAGAAGTCCGTACATTTTTCCAACAGCAGCATTAATATGATCGTTCCAAGTCAACGTTTGGTTAAATATACTTAGGCATTATATTGGCCTATATTATATTATATTAGCGCTGGCCCGCGCTACATAATATACTGTCGAATTGTCAATTTCAAGTTTTGGCAAGCTGGTAGTTTT
Source organism: Lordiphosa andalusiaca (assembly GCA_035044965.1). Taxonomy (NCBI): domain Eukaryota; kingdom Metazoa; phylum Arthropoda; class Insecta; order Diptera; family Drosophilidae; genus Lordiphosa; species Lordiphosa andalusiaca. Next base: position 16,749 of record JAWNNM010002354.1, on the reverse strand, counting down.
TATGATTTTATTACTTATTACCAGGCATTTGTAGTCCGATTGTCATCAAACTTTGCAGAATCATTAAAAAAAAGCATCGAAAACCAATGAATACAAAGTTTAAAGACGTTTCCATTAAAAAGAATAATGTTTTTCTCACTAAAACTAGTGTTCCGACCGATTTTTCGAATGGTAGCTATGAGATATAGTCGTCCGATCCGGTCGGTCTGTGCAAAAATTAAGCATGATGGCCTTAGAACTGAGAGACTAGTTTGCAGACGGAGAGACAGACAAAAGTCAATTTGCTTGGATCGTTATCTTGAGTTAATGCGGTTGGAAACAAGGCTGCAAACCGGTGCGAACCCGAACCCCTGAGAACCGGTTCGGTTCGGCTTTTTTGGGGTTCGCGAACCGGACCATGAACCAGGCGTCATACATTTTTGACACCTCGAACCTGAAACCGAACCGGACCACTTTTTCTTTTTTTCCTTTTAAAAATGGTCCAAGATTACATCCATCGACAAATGCTTCAACATTTTGGTAAGGTCATAATAACAAAGGCTTATAAAATATTCCTTTTACTATACTAGCTGTACCAGCATCTCAGGTATCAGTTTAACGAGCAGTTAAGAGCTAGTATAGATGAACAGCTCCTGGCAGATATAGTGCCAATTAACCTAAACTAAGTCGATTCTAAAAGCTGATAATTGAAATATTTTAAGTAAAGATCATTATGATTAAGCATATGGATAGAAGATATATATGTTTAATTTTCAACGTAATTATGATTCAAAAGTGAAACTATTCTTCTATGTGCAAGCGAACCAAGGTTCGAACCAGAACCTTGGGTTCAGGGGTTCCAAGAACCGGTCCGCGAACCGAACCTTGGAATTTACAATGGGTTCGAACCCGCGGACCGAACCTCATGGATAATTTTAAAGGTTTGCAGCCTTGGTTGGAAATGAATATTTCTATGCTCTGCAAACATTTCTGGGCAAGGGTATACGACCAGAAAGTCGGTGCGCTGCAGCAGCGAATATACTTTTGTTCATAACTCGACAACCATACATCCGATCCTTACCATTTCTTTCGATTCGATTTCAGATCGATTTATAATGCTGATTACAAAATATGTCCAGAAGGTACGAACCATCTGTCTTTAAAACCCTGGGAGATATGGTGTTTAGATTATGATAAAATCTTGATCTGCCTGCAATTATAAGAAGTTTTTGTCGCATCTCCGAGATCTGTGCGTTCAAACGGACAGACAGACGGACATGGCTATATCGACTCGGCTGTTGACAATGATCAATAATATATATAAAGTTTATGGGGCCGGAAATGCTTTCTTTCTTACTTATACATACATTTTGCACGACGAATAACTATATACCGTTTGGGAGTCACGGCTGTAAACTAGAGTGGACCTGATAAGTATGCAATTTTTAAGGTCATAGTGTCACCCTACGGGGCGATTTGGTGTATAATAGCGTAAAAAAATAACCTTTAAAAAGATGCTGATTTAAGTGGCGCGTGAAGGAATTTTAAATCACTCATTCGCACTGTTGACTCTTTTTAAAAATTAATTTCATTGATAAATTGTTGGCGTTGATTTAATTTAAAAAGTATTCGAAAATGAAAAATAATAAGAGAAATTTTCGATGTATACGAGTCGTATACGTAATTATAGTAATTCGAAGAGTGAAAAGGGTATACTAAAGTCGTGCAAATGTATGTAACAGGCAGAAGAAAGCATCTCCGACCCCATTGAGTATATATATTATTGATCAGCATCAATAACTGAATCGATTTAGCCGTGCCCCTCTGTTTGTTAGTCCGTATGAAGACCTAGAAGTCAGAGTATAAAAGAGCTAGAGGAACCAAACTTTAAGGTAGACTAATATTGTCTGCATGCAGATCAAGATTATTTCAAATTTTTACCACGACCCCTCACGCCCCCGCATTTTCTACAGACTCGAAAATTTTCATAAACGGCAGAGTTAAAAAAGAGGGCAGACTTTAACTTACGTTCTCGTTTTTGCATAATAATTGAAGCTTGGCTTGAATACTTCCAAGGGAGCGCCTCTCTACTGTTAAGATTGCCCGTCTGAGGGAACAAGAGATTATAAGAAGTTCTCCATGGAGCGGATTAGACCAGATGGCCATAATATAACACGGCCATATACACAATCGGTACAACTCACTCAGGACAATTGGCTAATGTGTTGGCTGCTTGGATGTCGAAGACTCTTTGGAGATGGATACTGATGAGCCGCGCCGGATGGTTAGGTAACTCCAACTAGAGGCAGCCTTTTGCTGATTATGTAAAACGTACATTTGTGGGCGGTAGCCGCCAGAGGCAGAGATGGAAGGGAATGTAATTTAAAGGTATATTTAACTTAATTTAGTGAGTTAATAAAAAAGAAAGTGTACCTTTACCACAGCTTTTAGGAATTATCACACAGAATTCCTACCAATATCTTTTCAATTTCAAACAGCAATGGTAAACAGCAGTTCTTGCTTTTCAGGAAGGCATCCCTCAAAGTATTTTTTTATCTTCAAATAAAAAGGTATCAAATAAGGAGAGCGGGTTCAAATGTTCTCTTAGTTTTTTTACTTGCTGCCCTCGTCTAAAACTACCAAACTCAGATCGAGCTTAGCTCAAGAATATATCGTTTCTTTCAAGAGCGTGGGGATGACCAAATGTTTTGAACAGAGCTGGACGGTGGCAGAGAAGGCGTGGTTACGTTCCAATTCCTCCCTCCCGTAAGTCAAGCCGACTACGAGATAAAATCATGCTCTAGGCGTGATCCAGACAAGAAAACCCACAATTAACCATAGACAGAACAATTTAAACCCCCATCAACTTCAACAGGGGCGCCGCTGGTCCGCCAAAAATGTGAGTGGGTCCAGTATGTAAGCGCGACCTGCACATTAAGTGTTTACAACCGGCCTCGACGAGTCAGCGAATTTTTTTCTGTTCCTCCCGTTGATATGGCACCGCGGGGCCGTGGAGAAGAGTCATAAAACCGTTGTTGCAAATTAAAAACGCATTAAATTTGGTCGTCTGCAATCAAGAGTCGTCCAAGTGTGGGCATTTGATAGTCAGCCGGCGAAAGCAATGAGCATAAATTTACCAGGCCTGAAGCCAATAATTGGGGCAGGCGAAACCAAACATTGATTTGGGCTAACCCCGCATGAAGTACAAGTCGGCTGTAAATGAGCAATTAGATGCAATAAAAACATCAGAGGGGGGGAGGCAAAATGCGACGACGACGACGACGACAACGCCGACGACGTGCACTTAATTCAAATTGCAAAAACTTGGCCTCAACATGAGCACACGCCCCAAAACCAACAGAGAGAGAGTGAGAGTGGGAGTGGGAGCGAGAATGCTTCACCCACACAGGCGTAAAATTAACACACACTTAGGCCAGACAGGACACGGCCACAGACTCGGAGTGCTCTGACAGCAGCAGCGACAGCTTAGACATGCAGCAAATGACCGAGAAATGGAAATCCAGAATCGAGAGGACGATGTTCTGCAAAACGTTTGAAATTAAGAATGAAATTTAACAACTTATGGGAGCAATAATAAACTTAAAAGTGACGAAGCGTTTCAATTAAAACATGATTGACTTTTATAATCGTCAAGGCGCTTCCTAGAATCGTTAAATTCCCGCCAGTTAAACTAAATCCGTATAAATATATGTGAAGCATTCAACAGTTTCGTGAATTTAGTGTAAAATATAAATTCCGGAATTCCCTCAAGCCGAAAATGTGTCTGAAAAACGCAGCTTACGCCGGGTGGGCGGTTATTTGCCTGCACTCGGCTCTGATGTACTGCCTTTACCAACAAGCAGAACATCAACAGACCCTTAGACAAACAGCCGCAGTCACACAGACGTACAGACAGTCAGACAGCAAGATAGACGAGCAGGCAAACAGCCAAAACAAACCAACTAACAGACTGCAAAAGGACAACAACGACGACGACGACGACGACGACTGCAACAGAGCCGGCTCTGACTCTCCGTTTAGACAGGCGTCATGTCAAAAGAAAAACTTAACTTTTTCCGTTGCCTACTTTTTTGGGCAACGGTTTTTTACTTACGGACTTTCATGTTGATTTTACCTGCCGTCGCACCTGCTGCTGCCTATTTGTCAGTAGTCTTTTGCACACACATTTGCGTTATTATTATGCTTCTTATTTCTTTTTACTGCAAAATAAAGGGCACAGCAGGTAGCAAGTAGGTTTATGCCACTCGGTGTTCGGATGGTTAAGCCCAGTCGGCAGCGGCAAGTGGGTGCGGGTGTGTGTGTGCCTGTCAGGACGGGCAGCCAGCATTTCCGGGATCAGCGGCGACGTCACTTCCAGCCCACACACATTTGACAATGTCACGTGGTGCTATTTACATAAATAAATAAAACCAGGTGAGCATATAAATTCAGGATACAAGGAAACGAACTGATGAGCCTAAGACAACTAAAGATTAGATGCCCTGCAAATGTAACAGTTTATTGAACTTGGGACAGGGACACAAAAATGCTAATCTGCTGATTAAGGAGTTGCTGCTCGGAAAGCCAGAAAACACCAATATGTAATTCATCGAATTCATGTAGAACTTGGAATGAGAAAAGCTAAGGAGGTGGGTTCCGGAGCCAAAAGCCGCTCACAACCGCATCAAACAAATAGGCAAAATTAAATAAGGGCCAACATCTTCATGGAATTAAATCTAAATAAGTTCGTCATGAATTCTAGGCGTTGGTGCAGGAAGTCATGTTGAAATTGTATTTGTAGAATCGTTTGCATGAAACTAGCCAGTGCACAGGAACTGGTTCATTCATCACATTCAGCTCTAAGCCTTTGACATGATTTAATGTTTAAACCTGCAGCTAGCTAAGCGATCATCTTAAGTTGCTTCTGTTTTGCCGCGATCTCTCTTCTTAAATCTATAGGGAACTTAGCCATCCTTGGTCTTAGGGCGAAAGCGAAACTGAAATCGCGGCTGTCTTGAAATCGCGGCTGTCTTGGGTCTCCCTGCACAACTTGATGGCTAGTTTGAAGCTTCAGCTAACATTGACACCGCAATTCGGTCTCCGAACTTGAGTGGTGAGAATTTAGTAAGACCCCAAGGATAGCAGGCTGGTGATCTCCATTCTTATTTTGTGACAAATGTCCCTCGCCAGTTGGCAGATCAGGCTGACATCCTGACTAGTTAAATTGTAGATTGTTTTAAGTAACTTACTCAAGGCAAAACTTTACCAATGAAGTCCTAGGTTTTATTCTGTTGGAGGACACTTATTGGTTCTTTTTTCCTGAAGAAAGGGGTTTCGTTCTGGCCCGCTGGCTTGTATGGAATATTTACGTTCATACTGGCGCCCCTTGTTCCTCTAGTTTATGGTGTATATTTAACTAGAAAAAAAGTTATAAAAGTTGATTTCCAACAAAATGTTAACGAATTTTGAAAAGGATACTCGCATTTGAACTTAAGTTGGCAAAGCATAGGGCGATTTTGGGGAAATTTTTTGTAAAGAACCACGAAAGAAATAATTTTTGAGGGCGACAATTCAAATACCCAAATTGACGCATTCTAAGAAAATAGCCGCGATCAGCAGAACAACTTATTCCCTGATCAATAATGCTTTTTCCTGATCTTTCTGCAGTAACATGATAGACAAATTGACGCATCATGATAGAGGAGCTTGTATTGAGAAAAAAGTATGCTGCTTTTAAGTGCCGTATCACCTACAGTTGCAATTGTATATCGATAGGATTTTTCGATACCGATACGCGCATCTTGGTTCATTTTGTGCACCGCATTTAAAAACGAGTTTTTTTGTGGACGATAAATAGTTTGAAATAATTTTAAAAAAATATGGAAAAGCTTGCGTTTGACATCTATTATGCAATATCAACGGATCTTCGACAATGGCGACGCCGCTTTTAGAAGATTAACTAAGACTTGGTCCAAAAATGTAGCACTTCGTTCAGCAGAAAGTATTCGATGTCAGCGATCAATCCTTCTGCTGAACACGGCCTATTTCTAATTTTAAAATGTTGGGCATTGATGACTCCATAAAATGGTTTTAATTTTACAACAGAACTATGTATTCTTTTTTCCAAATTAGACTTTAAACACTTGCATGGGAAATATTTTTCCATCATGATGTTGATGTGAGTTTTGTTATAATGCAAATCTAAAACTTACACCCCAAATAATAAATCGCCAAAAACCCCAGAAAATATCCTTAAATTCATGTTGGCGGTGCTTGTGTTAAATTTCTTCTTTCTGAGCCACGTTAATTGGGTCCATCTATTAATTTTTGTAGTTTTTTTTGTGGGATTTTTTATCAATGAGTTTATTTCTAGTAATATATGACCTCACATCTTAGCATTGTTAGGAAATTAACTCACTAGAAAACACCACAAAAAAAAAAGAACAAACTAAAAAATAAATAAGAAATCTAAAAAAAATGTAAATATATTCACGCCTGCAGTGTGACTCCAATCCACAACCTCCATCTTCTAGGGCGACGCTCTAACATCTGAACCACGCGGCCTTTTGTTTCTTGTTCATTTTTGTTGAAAATTTGAGAATTTAATTGAAATTGCTTGCAAGACTTTCCTAAATTCACCACTCGATCCATGTAGCACAGATCTCATTATTAAAATGTCGATTTAGATTATGGATTTAGTATGGGTTGTTTTTAGAGCAAACTTTTTGGCCTCATTGCACGAATTTTTTTGTTTGCTTAAAATTTGAATGCAATAGGAATCTTTTAAGGTCGGCCATTCTAAATTGCAATTTTGTCCTTAAAAACACACCCGGGTTTACATTTATGTAGGACAGGCAGCAGCATAAACTGGCCTCTGATAAGGGTACATTGTTGGTACATCTTGATTTCAAAGATTTTTAAGTTCAATAATAAAAATAAGTAAATAAGTACTGGTTCGGATCAGTGGTTCATACAGTTATTGAACCATCAGTTCGGTTCATACCATGGTTTTTGGAACTAACTGAACCGCGGTTTCGGGTTAGTTTAGAGGTTCACAATGGCCCATTATAAAATACTATGATTTATATCGTAACTTGATTTTTCGAACAATTTGAAAATACGATTCCTAAAATTTATTTGAATATCTTTGAAATCCTTAGAAGAATGTCCAAAATGTATTATGTCAATAAACTCCCAGAGGAATGCCTTTTGAAAACAGAGAATATCGTCTTGAGAAGAATACATATCATGCATGCATGCCTAGCCGACTTATCATATTAAATAAGAAAATAACTATACTGGTTAAGATGGAATTAGGTAAAGATGTACTATGGAAAAGGGAACATATTGACCACTAAGTAGAGGAAAAAATACAGATTGATGACACTTATGGTAATTTATCGGTGGGCAATCTTAAATTTTTGTCAAGTCACACCTAAAAGCTATATCGATCTGGCATAGCTAAGGATGTAGAGGATTCAACGAAATGTCGTATAAAAATTATCTTAGGGAAACGATTCAAACTCCCAAATATATAATAAGTAACATTGTGTAGAGGAGAGCGATTCACGCCTTAATATTCGTCAGAGAAATGAACCGAACCGAACCATTTTTATATGGTATTTTCCTAGCACGACAAGAATTATTCTTATAAGTTTCTGTGCTAGTCATTATTATAACAGTTTAAAAATCATATTTTACATTAAAGGGAAGAGAGATCACATTTTAAATTAAGTTACCACATTTAAATGTCAAAGTTCAAAAAAAAAAAGAAGAAAAAAAAAGAAAATTAAAAGAAAGAGTTTAATTGAATTTACTTGTATTAAATTAAATGAGAATTTAGCTTAAAATCTATAATATTATATACTAATTTAGATTATTTTAAATTATTTCAAATGGTGTGTAGGTGAGGTTTTTCTTAAATTTGGATGCGCTTGTAACTGCTTTTAAATTATGTGGTAGCTGATTCCAAAGACGAACGGCATAAATAAAGTGCTGCGTGTCAGAGCTGGCTAGCTTAGTTCTTATACATATAATGTTATGTGTCCTTACTGATGCACTGAAGCTTAGCATTGAATATAAGTAAGAGGGATTATTTATGGTTTTCGGTTTGGTTCAGCAATTCTAAAAGGAAGTTGGTTTGCGGTTCGGTTCACCAGCTGGAATAAGCGGTTCGGTTCAGAACCGGCTTGCATCCCTGCATAATTGCAATTTTTGAAATAAAAATGGAAAAATAGTTTTTAAATCAATTTGAAAATAACACTTATATCCAAATAATATAATAGAAATTTAAGTAAAACTCTTTAGTTATAAATATACTTTGGCTCAAATAATAAGAATTAAATTTAATTTATTTTAAATAAGTTTAAAAAAAGTTCATTCTGTTTTTGAAAAGCTCAGCTAAAAATGGTATTAGGGTTGTCTCTGTAATCATTCAAGATTTCGACCAACTTGATCCAGAGTCGGAGCTTTCATATCAATTGAGTCACTCGAAAAGTCACGTATGTAGGTACATTCAAACGGAATGCAACTTTTATGCTACCACTAGACTCAATGACTTTTGTTTGACAGGAAAACAGCATTTAACATAAGAATGCAGAATACTAAGTATTAACAACTTTTTGCAAACGATGCTGCACTTGTCACACTCGACTAAAAAACTCACCTTGACCTTTGGGGAAATAGTTTTTACTGCAGAAGTGCGATTTCTGGCATTGAAAACTATTTCTATGGCTGAAAATATAAAGGAATCATTTGCCCTTAGGTCTTTCTCTTTAACTGAAACCAGTTTTGACATCAATAAATTCCGAAGTTAGGCCTCGTCATTGCCAACAAAAAGAAATGGGCAAATTTCGCTCCAAAAATGATTCTACCTTTTGAAATAATACCCAAGAAAATATGGCTAGTTATTCACTCTGAGTGCTTCTCAAACTATTGCATAAAATATCAGAAAAGACAGTTCTTGCTTATCATCACGAAAAACTTCATCGAATATGCCAAATAACATTAATTTCTTCTTTATTTGCAATGTGTAATTTCAGTTTAAGTGGTTTTTTTTTTCATCCAAAGTGATGCGCAAGTTTCTATACCTTTTAGCTGAAAAGGGCAACTGAATCATACAATGCAAAGAACTGTCGCTTCCCACCAGCAGGCACCCTCCTGTTGTGCCGTGTTATGAACCAGGCTTTTTGTAAGTTTGCCATTTTTCTGCATTTTCGTGGCTGCCTTTCGTTCTTTTATTCGTTCAGTCTGTTGACTGCCCTGTGCCTGTTGTCATTTGTTTGTTTGTTTGCCTATTTGCGTGTTTGTGTGGCTCATTTTGAATGGCAAACGACAAACGGAAGTTGCTTGTTTGCTCTGAGCCACAGTGCCGAGTCGGAACGGCCTTTAAGTGCTTACGTGGCGTATTAGTAATAAATGTAATGTGCATCGAAGTGTCAAAGTTTGTTCTATGTTATGTGGCGGCTGGCGCCGTAAAAACAAATGTTTACAATGTGTTAAAGCTGTATGGATTTTTACGACTTTATTCAGAGGCAGAATCAGAGGCGCTGGCAAGGCCAGCTTGGCTTGTCAAGTGGCCGCGTCAAATGCAGGCACTTAATCAATCAAAGCCACAGGGAACGACGAGCCTTATTAGAGGGACGTCTATCTGCAAACAAAGTTTTTCTTTTTGCTTTTGGCAGCACAAATTATGGGAAAACATTGGGCCAGTCCATTTAGTATTTGCTGGTCTGGCCAGGGACTTTATTTCGAGAACTTTCATTTGAAAGGAAGGTTGGGGGCGTACATTGCTCGGGTGTGTGTGTGGCCACAGAGAAAGCCCAATTTAATGCATTGACCCGGTCGACTGTTTGCTTTAAGCTCAACTGTTGTGTTCGATAAGCTTTAGAAACATGTTTGTGGAGGATTGATATGAATATGTTTATTCCCAAGATCAAACTGAGGTGCAAATTGAGCATATTTTTGTGGGATAACTTGTCCACATAATGGAAGGTAAACAGCAAGGTGATTTCAGGCAGGTGAAGTTCTAAATCAAAGAACTTGCTTTTTGAATGAAGGAGCATATCAACAAAATGTACAAAATTCAACGATTTGTAGTTTCAATTAAATGGGTGAAAATTTGCCAATATAATCATTAAAATCCAACACAAACCGCATTCAAGGCCATTACATTTCCCCCCCAAATCAGTTTTAATTTCCTTCTCCCGCACACAGTATTAAATATAAAATGTAACCCGCCACACAAACTAAATACCTTTGGCCATGCTTAAATCCTTATGCAATTTCCTGCACAGCTCATAAAGTATCATTACCCTAAAGGACTTGCGGCAACCCAATTAAAAAACCACAAATTGTAGCCCGCACCATTCCCGGCCCCAGTTTTTCAGTACTCGTACTTATTCCCAACAGACATCCTTGAGCAGTATTCTATTATTATTCTTTTCCTCCGTTTTTTCCTTTGCCCAAACTTTATAAATTCATTGCAAATACTTTACGCTACTTAGCGTTTATTTTTGTTCCTTTTGAAAAAGGGTTTTCTTTTCTTTATTTCTGGCTATTTTTAATTAATTAAAATATACTTTTTTGGTCTAGAATAAATTTGCATGTCCTTTTTTGGGGGGGCCCAGACATAAATCATATTAAATTTGATGGAAAATCAAGTTTTCGCAAACTTTTGGCCATTTAAATTTGGAGCATGCTGAGTTGTTGGGGAGGCAGCCAGCCAATTAAGCTCAGTTAAAGCATTCAGTGAAGTGCAGGCAAAGGAAAAGCAAGAAAACAAAAATTACATGAAACCAGAAATAATATGAAGATAAATGGTTGAAGTTGAGTGGTTCGAACTGGTGATATCTAGTAAAATTCGAGAATTGAAGTGATATTAGATTGATAAAGCTCTATTATGGCAATGGGGCTTAGTCATGAAATCCTAGAATGTTCAGCAGAGTGGAACCCTTTATAAGCCGTAGTTTTTCGGCATTGGGGTTGCCCCCAATGGATTTGGATTGTTCGTTGATTCGGACCATCACAATTTTAATTAAGGATACCTACAGAAACTACACAAGAACTGAATGCGAAACTCCCTAAATACATTTATCGACCAGGCAAAGCAGCCGGGAGGAATTTGATTACACACAAACAGCTTTAAATCTTCCCTTAATAAACCAATATTGGTGGGGTTTAAGCTGATTTTGGACAATCGCTTCCTTCCCTAACTATGTATGGGTATTTCCACAGAAAGGTCCACCGAACCCCAAATTGAAAAAGAACTTAAAAACACCATTTATCATCATTTGTTCATAGGGGAAGACTAAAAAAGACTTATTTAAGCTAGTTTAACAATAATTCAATAAATCAAAGTCGTGCCAGCAGAATTTGTCTTATTTGGGAACTTCCTTTGGAAGATTTTGCAAAGAATTTCCTATAGATGAGACTTATATCGTTGTAAGGGTACAACTAGTTGAAAAAGAATGAATATGAAACCATAACAAACTATGTGATTGCAATCAATTGTTACGTTTTGCTTTGCATTACAAAAGAAATCACATAAATATACTAATGGAAAAACCGATCAAGTGCCCAATGTCTCATATTCTATTATATTTTATTTCGTAAGAAATGAAATAAAGCTAATGTTTCAATAAAACTAATTGTAAGATACAATAAAATTGCTTGATAACAACTTAAATAAAACAGCACCAATAAATTGTGACAGTTTCCGCTGAGTTCGGCACTAATATTGATAGTCAAAAACACCATTTCCATTTTCGGTCACGTGCGAATCGCTTTTAGATTCATTTTATTTTGGAACCACCAGAAGGTCTGCCATTCACTTTACTACCAACTAAAGTGCTTCGAAAAAGCTTTAAGTTAAAGGAGGGGACAAAAAACATAATAATAAAGGATAATGCAGGATAAATGCCCTTTGAAGTATGCTACACTTAGGAATATTTATAATTCAGGAAAACAATTAAAAACTTTGAGATTTATTTGAAAAAAAGGTTGCAAAAAGAGCTCGAAATGTTTGAGCATTCAAGGCGAAAAATTCAAAATTAAACAACGTTGAACATGGTATATTAAGTAAACAGCACTTCAGTAATTAATCAAGGGGGATGTTCACTTGTGGCACATAACGACAGTGGATCACGACTGAAGAGCAAATTAGCATCTGATCTGGCAGGCAACATCAGGCAGCACTTTCAGCGAAAAAGTAGGATTGATCAAATAAGTCACTTGTATTGAGATCGACTTTCGTGTAATTCTCATGAGTCGAAAAAACTTTGTTCAATACCTGTACATCTAAGTGCTTGTTTCAAAATACTTTTGATTAAAAATATTAATTTCTCCATTTTTGAAAAACTTAGATGAAAAATAAATTAACAACAATTTAAGGGCCTCTTCTGGCCTTTTGGCAACCATTATTCCATTTTTAAATTTTTATCAAATTTCCGTTTTCCGTTTTGCTTTCTGATAATAGTAACTCACGGAAATTTGCGAACCATAAACATACCTTTATTTAGAGACCCTTCTTTGGAGGCCGATAGCTTTTCAAACAGCCCTCGCATTGACACATTTTAAATTCTGTTTTTTATACTCTGGACCGTAGGTACACAGTATTATAAGTTTGTGCAAAAGTATGTAACATCAAGAAGGAAGCATCTCCGACCCTATAAAGTGTATATATATTCTTGATCAGCATCAACAGCCGAGTCATGTCCGTCATGTCCGTCTGTCCGTCTGTCTGTCCGAATGAACGCACAGATATCAGAGATGGTAAGAGATAGAGGTTTGACATGTATGGGACATATGCTTCTTATGTCTGCAGGCAGATCAAGTTTATTTTCAATTTTGGCCACGCCCCCTGCCGCCCCCGCAATTTAGAATCATATCTCATATCACCTCATATCTCCTACAGTTTTAAAGATAGGTGGGTTGATATATTTAGATATATTTAGTAATAAGGATAACTTATCGATCAGCCAAAGGAATGGTGAAGATTGGATGAACGGTTTTCGAGTTGTGATCAAAAGACTGTTCGCTGCTGCAGCGCAGAAGCAGCGCTGCTTTCAGCTTCTACTGCAGCATCAAAATTTATGCTGAGCGTATAATTTCGTTGGTACAGAGTATGCTATAGTCGGGCTTGACCGACTTTCTTTCTTGTTTTTGTAATAAATAGTACAACAAAATACAAAAAAAAAAAATTACATTTTTTTAAAATTTAAGAAATGTGCTTTCTTAAATTTAGGCCGCTTAACTTTGTCCTACTTTAAGACACGTGCAATGTATTTTTTTCTAAATTCAAGGGCCAATTCGCGCTTTATTTAAGAAAGTATTAAGGAAAAAATCAAGAAAATCGAGAGCGTAAGCTAAAGTCGGCCTTGCCCGACTTCGAAATACCCGTTACTCAAGGCAATTAGTGTTTAATAACCTCATCCGGTTCAGATAAGTATGCAACGTTTTTATAACTCTGCCATTTATTATCCGATCTTTATGAAAATTTGTGAGATTGTACATATTTGCCTGCAGACAATACTAGCTTACATCTTAAATTTGGTTGCTCTAGCTCTTCTAGTCTCTGAGATCAAGATGTTCATACAGACGGACGGACGGACGAACGGAAGGACGGACAGACCGACATGGCTATATCGACTCGGCTGATGAAGAATATTTATACTTTACATTTGCACGACGGTATACCCTTTTTACTCTACTAGTAACGGGTATAATTACCTTAAGTTTCTGAAGAAATAAATCGATTTTCTAAGTTTAAGAATTTTTTAATAAATCTTTTTCGGATCTTTTTTTTCTGTTTCTAAGTTGTTTGTCTAAGTAAGAAAAAACTATCTAAAACAAGAAAGGAAATTTATTTTAGAATGACTTCCTAAAAACTAGAAAATAAATTTTTTTTGAGTGTACACTCAGATAAATCCATATTACAGACATTTAGTGCTTCTTAAAGTGTGCGTAAATTAAATGTATGAAAAGAAACAGGACATTCAAATAGGATAGTCACCAGATTGATTATAAATCTTTATAATTTGACAAACAGTTCAGACGTAATCATGCGAACACCGGATGGGTGCACTCTTTGGTCTAAAGGAATGATGGGTGCTAGATTTTTTATTACTTACTTATTATTATTACTTAAATAATGATTAAAAATACACAGATTTCCGAAATTGTTGGCGGTGCATTCTTTTCATTATCCCTTACTGTTACCTAAAAGATTAAGAATCTTCAACACAAAATGAAAGCACTATAAAACAAAAACCCATATTATAAATGCAAACAAATCAAGTTGAGCTGAGATGTTACTGCCTCGTTCACCTCAAGATACAATATTGTATATTGTTCTGTATTAAATTGTATTGTATCAATGTTGCATATTGTAAGCCACGCAGGAGCAGCTGTGCAGCAAGCTTACTTGTGCCTCGTAAATGGCATTACAAAAATTAGGAATTAAATGAAGGAATTAAAAACAAAAAACAAAACATTGTGCTGAATTTGGTCCATGCTAGAATAATTTAGATTTAGAATATGTTCTCGAGGCAGTGTATATTAGTACGAGTAGCTCAGTATATCATGAGGGAACAAAGTCATTAAAGCTGACTGAAATACCCAATAGCCTGTGTGTTTACAACACACCCAACATTTTAAAACCCCAGTCAGGAAATTAAAAATGAGCATCCAAATGTGTTTTGCAATTGTTGTTAAGGATCTCAAGTAGCTGCTTGTCTGGCTGCTTAACAAGACTCACCCAAAGGCTTCAAAGTTGGCAATTTTGTTTACGGCAGTCCCTGAGAGTTAAGCCAATGCTTTCATGAATTTTATGCCGCAGACAAACCAACACATTGAATGCCTGTATTTTCCCCCGCTTACAGGGCGTATGCGCAATTTCATGGACTTGCCACCCAGCGAAAGCTTAAATAAATATTGGCGATTTTAAGGACATAACAGAGTATAAAAATATAAGAATAGAAAAGATTATTCAAGTGCAATGGAGCGTATGGGTGATATTTTTAGAACTTTAAGCTGCAAAAGGAAAGAATATTATAAATAAAGTGGCTTACACAAATAAACAATACAAAGTAAGTACTTTAAGTAGAATCAGCACTCACAAATTTTGATTGATTTGAAGCTGAAAGATTAATGCGTTGTAATCCATTTGGGTGAAACCCAAAAAAAAGTTAGCAGAGCATGAAGTTTGGTAACTCTACGTGAGTTTTGCCAAATGTAAGTATAGCGTATGAACACATGTGAATATTAAGGAAATATTTCCAATAATTTCTCCACCCTCACGTAGTTGCACCCTTTGAAAGCTGTTTAACCCAAATCGAGTTGCCCCTGCCGCCAAATTCCCTTCCCCCAATTCACAGTCACGTTTCCATTTTCCACTTTCATCCGCAAGTTTTCCTTTCGTTGACTAATTGTCCGCACGTGTCACTCACATTAGTCTCCGGGAAACTTTTGCTTCTTTTGTGGGCGTCCATTTCAAAAGTCAACAGACTGAGTGTACATGTGCCTATAAATTTTCAGCTGGGAAAAAAAACATTACAAATAAAACTGTCGAGCAAATTGGCCAGTTTATAAATATCATCAACACACGAATTTGGCCAGAAAATAATGAAATATGCGCGCATAGAAAATGTTTATAAATATTTATGCAGCAATGCAAAAATTTGACACTTTGTTTACAAAATGGCACTGAACGTTCAATTTCATGGGCACGTTCCCCCCTGCCTTATCGTTCTCTCAACTTTTCTGACCGTTATAAATGGGCCAACAAAACGGCGACCACATGCAAATGCAAATAAGCTGAAGGAAAACTGCCGGTAAAAGTAGTCGGTGAATGGGAAAAGATTGATTGTGTCGGGATATGAATTATGGGGCAAAGTTGTTGTCTATCTGTGAGGAGGCGACGTGGCCACACGACGCCTAATGAACGCTTATAGATAGGTAGAGCACAATTAAATGCTGCAAAGTCAAAAATGCCTGGCAAAAAAATACTTTCGAAATGACCTACCGCACGCTGGAGAGAAGGTCGAGTATAGCATTTTCTCATACTTGGATTCTCTCTAGCACCCCCAAAATCGAAAGTTATTCGTTTTTTGAAACATTTAAATTGAAATTACAATTTTGTATAACCTTGGCAATTCCGATAGCAACGAGAGGAACCTAAAGTATTAATTTCAATGGCGAAATAGAAATCTAACCTCGACGGCTGAGAAGTGCGGGATACAGATGTGACATTTTCGATGTTTTTTTTTTCAAAATATCCACTTTGGCCTTCACTGTTTGTACTATTGAATTATATGTAATTTTCTTGTAAGTTGTACTATGATAGCCCATTTAATTCTCTGTTGAACAGATGTAGTTTCTACGAATTTGGTTACTCTCTGACGACGTTATTCGCATATTTCTAAGTACACATCGACTATTTAGTATTTTTTTTAGGTCTGCCTACATATTAGAGTGTACTTTAACTTGGCAAAGTATGCCATGTTTTGTGTGGCGGCAAGTTTGAACAGAGGGGTGAGCAAGCACACTCATGTTGCTTTGGAATTCCCAACCAGTTATGGCATTGCTGGCATGGAACGACGGCTGTGCGACTGCCAGTTGACAGGCAAAGACTGATGCTGCTTTGAGGTGTTGTGTATTCCTGGAGCCGGCTAAAACTTGTCACATGGTTTAATAATTAGTTTTCTATTCAATAAATTCAAACAAAGTGGAAAAAAACAGATTTTGAGTTGTTGTATGCTTGGAATCTGTGAA
>JAWNNM010002353.1:0-76112 GCA_035044965.1 Lordiphosa andalusiaca | reverse complement strand
GTTAATGTATATTGATTTAAATTTAAGGATTTCATTAATACTTTGAAATTATATATTTTTATGACTAGTGCTTTTATCATAAGTTTCTAATAGCTTTTAGCACTATGAAGAAAGTATGTTAAAAATAAAATGAAATAAAAATAAACCTGCAGTTTTCAGCCGGCTCAAGGTCATGTTATAGCCTACTCACACTACAGTCCATCTTAGCGGAACGATGAGAAGATGGTGAAAAAATGAAGCTCGTGTTCGTACTGTCACCGTCCACCGTCTACCGTCAGTGCCTTCTTCTTCTTCCCCTCATAACTGAAGCATACGTGTCACTCAAAATAAATAAATAATCTAAAATAATGGAAAATAGTTCATCTAGTTTGGTTGTTTTGTTAGCCGCTCAACAGCAGCAGATGATAATTCAACTATTTTCCGAGTTGGAAATTGGAGGATACGCGCAGATACAGACATCAAAAATATGCTTTTGATGGTCCTGCTGAAGCTATAAGAACTGCATGAAGCAAAAAGTGTTTAAAGCAAAAGCTAATATTAATTCCATCCATTGGCTTTATTTATTAAAGGCCTGTTCCCAGGACCGCGGAAAATTTAGGACGCGAAATTGCAATTTATTAACTTAGCATCCACATAAATTTTTAGTATGGCCATATATAAGGCAAAATGGGAAAATAAACAATCGGCCACATTGGTGGTCAGCTGTTTTTCGTTTACAAAAAAAAATAATGAGCAAATTCCCAGTCAACATTGTCCCTAAGTTATGGCTGCTCCAGCTGGCAGCCACCGGCACTTCCACTTTTAGCTTACTTGCCGCGATGATACCTCAGACTGTCTCTGAAAGAATGCCAAGCGGTTTTTCAGTCATTCGCTGAGAGGCATTTATTAATTAATGCGATTAAGTCCAATACAATTAACTAACCTTCTTTTATTATTTCAGCGCCAACACTTTCCCACGCACTCTTCAGTTTTATGTGGTCAAAGTGTTTTTTGTCTGTGATATCCCATAGACAAGCTCGGAGCTCAACTGCCTTTATAAGAGCAACTTTGTCCTCGCGGTTGAAACTTTCAGTACGCTGCCTTTTCCGCTCCTGCTTTTTTCCCTCCGTTGTTTCCATTTGTGACTATAAAATAATTGACTGCGCTTTATTTTGTTTCTGGCAACTGCTGTTTTACTCACGATCCAAAGCGCTATCGATATGTCAACTATCGATAGGCTAATTGTGTATTTATTTTTGCTTCCTTAGAACATAGAAAATAAAAGGAGCGGCGGAAACTTTTCGCCGCTGTTTTTTTTATATGGAGTTCGTCATAAAAATTTATTTTCCGCGGTCCTTTCAACAGGCCTTAAATCAATAAATTTTTTTATTATCTAATAAATCTGAAAGCAAAGTTGAATCAGTCTTTTTATTTTGCTTAAGCAAATTCTATTGACTGTTTTGAACAGAGGCGTTTTGGGTCTCGTTTCCCGCAAACTGTTTCAAAAATGTTCTTTTCCTAGCCATCGATATCAGTTCCTGGTGGATGCCAGATTTCGTCCTTAAAACAGTCCAGTGATTTTCTTCTTTGCTCTTTGCTCCATTAGCATGGCCATCTCGACCAGGATGTGGATATTTTTCCTGCTCCCTCTGAGATTGCCGATGCTTTCACCCGAGATGTCCACCAGTAGGTTCTCCATTTCCGAGGTCCACAGAGTGCGCGCAGACGTTTTTCTGTGGATATCATTTTACATATTAACTCGGATTTTCAGAAATGTAATAAATGAACTTAGCTCTTTTTCAACAGTCGACATTTGAAGTTTGGCATTCACTTGTCGCCTGTACATTGTTTACGTTTTCGCTGCGAATGTCAATTTTCTTAGAGTTGGACACAGAAATATCGCATTTATGATGAGTGAAACAGCATGAGATAGGAACATCCCCAGCCGAGGGGGGAATATTTTGAGAAAATTTGGCACGACAAGTTCTTACATACCGTCTTTGACGTCACACGGTAAACAGTAGATGTTGGCTAGTGTGAATTGGCTATTATGCTTTCGCACAACTTCAAACAGAGACACAAATTTCGAACGGACTTCAGCAAGGCACCGTGATCTCGCCAACACATTTTAACATATTCGTTAACACGCCATTAAGCACAATGGAGAAATTATCGCATTTGCTGATGAATTAGTTGCATATCACAGTGGTAAGTCAATTGAAGAAACAAACCACAATGTTCAAGATTTGTTTGAAAAATTTCTTTCTTTTAATAAACATGTAAGCATTCAAATATCTAAATAGATAGATAGATATATTATACAAAACACCATACCAACACCTACACCAACACCTTTAATACGCAATCTGCCTAACTAATGAAAACAATAACCTCATATTAGCTCAGGCACAAATGAAACATATATCAAACCTACTTTTCAAAATGGTTGTTATCAACCGAAACATTTTTATTCCATGATAGAGCTGGAATAGTCCAAAACAATCAATACTGTACCATATTGATCTCAATAATGCCATAACGGCTAATGAAGTGCGTTTCGATCAAAAAATATTGAATAGGGATAATCTAGAATCAGCCTTAAAGTTATAAACTTAGGAGCTAGTAGGGGGTACCTGCGGCCTTCAGCTAACTGTTTAGTTATATGTACATTTTTATATAGGTATGTAAGTTATGTTTATGTACAAAGTGTGAGTGAAATTGAGTTTGAAGTTTGTTATGGAATATACGTGATTTTGGATTTGATTTAATAACTTTTTTATAATTTTTCTTTTTTTAATATTTTGTGGTAAAGGTTCGAGTTTTTGAGGAATTTTAGTATGTGCTTAAGGTTATCAATTGATGGGTTCATTAGGAGGTCTATTGGGTTTTTGTTTTAGAGGTTTAGTGTTCGGGCTGGCGTTAAGGCTGGACATTCTGTTAAGATGTGTTTGATGTCTATATTGGTATTGTTTTGGCAAAGTGGACCATATTTGGAAAGGTTTTTGTCTATGTAGTGTTGGTTTGTGATTTTTGTATGCCCAAGTCGTAATCTTAGTATTTTTATTTGGTCTAGTCTAGTAATTTCTTCTTGGTTCGTAAATTTCATGAAGTGTGAAATGTTTATCTTATTTGGAGATATGTTTTTGTACCAGTCTGAGCACGATTGGTAGTGTTGTTCCATTGTGTTTGTTTGTTGGTTTTTAAAGTATCTATTGATGTCTGTTGTGTTAGTATTGATAGTGGTGGTGAGTGGGAATTGGTTTGCAGATTTAGCGATCGAATCGGCAAAGTCGTTTCCTTTTATGTTGGTGTGGCTTGGAATCCACATAAGTTTAATTTTATTTTGATGTCTAGTTAGTAATGTGCGGATGGTACTTGGGTAATAGCTGTGGTTTTCTATGTTTTTTATGGCCTTAAGTGAGGATGGTGAGTCGGAGCATATTATAAATTTGTCTTTTTTTGATTTAATTTGATTAATGGCTTCGAGAATTGCAATGATTTCAGCCGTGAAGATGGAGAAGTAGTTGGGAAGGATCCCTCTTTTAAGGACTGAGTCTTCTGTTGTAATAGCGAATGATGTTGAGTGAGTTGATTTGGAACCGTCTGTGTATATGAGGTGGTGTTGGGTGTGATTGTTTTGGAATTGTCGGAATAGTTGATGGAATATTGCTGGATTAGTCGAGTTCTTTGTATATTTGAGTAAGCTTGTGTTTATTACTTTAGGGTTGAAAAGCCAGGGGGTTTGTTGAATGGAATGGCTCGAACTATGATTCAGTTCATGCTTTATACATTATTATTATTTTTTTTTGGGTTCTATGTGTTCTAAAAATCACTTTCGACATAAACTCTAAACAAATTGTATGGAGATCGCCTGGGTTTTTGGTCCGAAATCAGTTGGTAGAATATATGGGAATATTCATTTCGTAGTTTTCGAAGAAAAATGTTATATACACAGGCCTGCAAAATTACCATCTTAGTGAGGTGCAGCCTTGTCGATGTAAAAATATGATAACTAAATGATTAGTGATTTCAAAACTGGTTTCGGTTTAGCTCCATCAGCTCTAGTTTCCAAGATATGGCGGAAAAACAGTTTTGTCGAATTTTTGGCACTTTATGAATTACGGAGGCCACACTAGGTATAATTATTTAAAAAAAATTTGGGAGGGAAATTTTATTTCGGAATTTTAAAGCCACTGCGGAACCACTTCGGAAGTCTTAACTTTGGTTTTCCGTTACGGAAACTACACAGAAAAAAAAATGGTATTATCTGGGGCTCAATGTTATATTTTTCATATCAATAAAAAGCCGATATTATAAGTTGAAAATGACCTGTTCGAAAATATCAATCTGATATTTCGAGAATGTAAAATCTATATTAGTAAGATTACAGTGATATTTAATAATGTCATTATGATACAATACAAAAAAAATATATTGAATATAGAACTTCACTCTGTGCTTTTAGTGGCTAAGTACTATTAATAATTTTAGAGAATCAGAAAAACACAAATACATTAATTTTATTATTTTGTTTACTTTACCTCTCCTTGACTGGGAATCGAACTCTGGACCTCTCGCTGTTAACCCGAAAAGAATGGCGTCTTATCGGACTGCGCCATCGGACACATGCGTGGCAACACGCCGCAGAGCCTACTTAAATAATTCGTTACGTTGGCTGAAATTTCGAAATGAAACACCATTTGTCTCTTTCCAACTTCAAATTTTATATACGTCCCTTTCTCTTTATGGTGAAAATGAAATTTTTAAGTTTCGAAGTAATATGAAAAAAAAGATATGTGTCAAAATATCAAATTAACCAGAAAAGATAAAATTGATATTGATATTTTTTTTCTCTGTGTAGAAAATATTACGAATATTTTGAGCTTTGAGCACCAGAACATTTCCAATTAAATATTTGTTCATATAGGGAACGCTCAGTCTAGTGTACGCAGGGGGAAAAATCGTGTTTAGAAAATAAGATTATTTCTGCTTAAAATAAGAACAGAATGTGCTCTCAATTTTTTGAAACCAAAAGTTCCGAATGTTCTTTAAACGAACACAATTCACATCAGCACCGAAAGTATAAGTACACAGAAAAAAAAATTCTGAAATCAATCCGAAACGGGATTGTAGACAGGGTAATTCCGGAGCTGGCTTTACGTGATCCTGTTTTATGGAATTAAAAAAAAAGTGTGAGTGCAATAAATGTTTTTTTCTGCTCAGCTTAAGAACATCCAGACTGATTTCTTTTCTTTTGAGTGTATTCAGTCAGCCGCAGAAGTCGGCAATTGTCCCAGTAAGTCTTAAAAATATGTATTTCTTTAATTAATTACCTGAGGCAGGAGGTGGGGTGCTGTAAAAGCGATGTCTTTTCGGACCTAGACCTGGAATTAGATCGAACCTGGAACTGGACATCTGGACTGGATCTTGGACCCTGGACCTCAAATTTGTTTTTGAGTTTAAAACGATTCAACTCACATCATGATTTTGCGTTCTCAAGTTCTTGAAGTGTGAAAATCCGTTCATGATTAGTTATTGATAGCGAATGTGTTCATATTGAGACCAATGTTCTCGGTCGTTTTCCTCTTTTTTCACTTTAGTTTAACGTCAATAAATAATCAAAAATGATCAATAAGTAGGTTAATAGAGAAAAGACAGACAATATGCATTTAATATCCCAGGAATCATGTCAGAATCTAGGTGACTAATTTGAGAGAGCTGGTTCTAAGCCAATATAATTCATTTACATTTCATCATATTTGGTAAAACAAATTCGAAACCTTTACGCTTACTTACAAATGCTTCAATGCTCCAGAAGAGTATATATATCTGGATTATCTTAGATCTGCGGCCTGCTACCAACCCAAGCTTCTACAACCCCACAGGATGCTGTTAGTTCCTCCAGCAAGACTCTTCAGCTGTTTGATTTCCCAAACGGAAAATTTGTTGCCACCAACATTAACATGCAAAACAAAAGTTGGCTTAAATTAAGGCCCCAGGACCAAAGGCTCTCTCATCAGCTGCTGCTGCTGATGCTGCCGCCGTTTCGCCGTGTGACACATCAAAATAATCCTCGACAGCTTAATTATGTGCGGCTCATTGCCAGGGATACACACAGGCAAAACACACACACAGCCACACTCACTTGCATGCACAACAATAGCCCACAAGCAAACACATCCTTTCTTTCATTCCTCTTGCTGTGTGTGAAAAAGGATTTATGCCACCCGCAAAACCGTCCGCAAAAAAAAAAGAAGAGAAATATGCAGGCCATGTCGGGATATGAATTTTCATAACGCTCGGCTGAGTGGCTTAAACGCTGTGGTAATTATTTCCAAACAAAACGCGGCACAAAAAATGCTCACAATTTTGGGTCCAAGCCGCAATTTTTTAATGAGAAAAGCGAGCATGAAAAAATGTAAATAACTCTTATCATTCTGGCACTGTCAAATATCACACTTCACTGCATCCGCCCGGGTGTGGAAACTAACACCTCGACTCGCGCGTCTCTAATCGGTGCGCAGTTAAAACAAATGGTTAGGATCAGAGGACCAAGAGACACCAGCATCACCCACAGCCCAGGAAGTGCTCTTATCACCAACAAATGTTCCGACTTTTGCGTAGGTGTTAGACAAATGTTTAATGGAAGCATTTCAAGCTAATCCCCAAGACCACGTGATAAAAATATTTTGGTTTTTTTGTTGTATTTTTTTCCTTTTTTGTTTGTTGCGCGAGTGAAATAATAATAGCTGACATTGACATTGCTGCTGAGATAAGTTTTCCAGAGTAACACATGTCGGTAATGATTGTTGTTGTCGTTGTTGTTGCTCAAGGGAAACCTAAGCCCTATGTATGATAATAAGCAAGTGATATACGCGCTTGAAGGCTTCCAAAGTTTCCTTTTGGTAATTGGTTGAGGTGTGTCATGTATTTCTGAAGCTTGATAGCCAAGCCACTTTATCCATTGAGCTTGATGTGGGCGAATTTGATACGATGATATGTTTGACAATCAGCTGTGGCTCTCACATGTTGAGTTTCATGAAATTGATTTTGTTTTGAAATACAATTCTCATAGTAGAGAAACTCAAATCGTAGAATAGTAATGGGAAACACGGTCAAAATCAGTTATAACTTATATTATAAAAGTACACACTTAATAGTTATTTAAAGAGTTTAATTTTATTACTCCTAAGAATACATTTAATGAGGACTTTTATATTTTTTCTCAGAAAAATAATAATTATTAAAGAGTTTTATTTTTTGATTTGGAAAATAGTAGTTATTCAAGAGTTTTCTATATTTTTCACATAATAAATGTTTTTAAAAAAGTTTTATATTAAATGTCATTAAATAACAGTTTCTCAAATACTAGTATTAAAAAGTCAGTTGATAATAATTATCAAAGACTTTTATTTTTAAACTATGAAAAGAAAAGTTATCGAATGACTTCGATTATAAAATTCAGTAAATGAAACTCAGCCAAAAACATTAATTTTAGAATTAGAATGTGCTGCACACTACTAATATGTCGAGACCGACCGGATCGGATGACTATATATAGCTCCCATAGGAACAGTCGGTCAGAAAACTAGTTTTAGTATGAAAAACTTTTTTCTTTTCAATGGAAACGTCTCCAAACTTTGTATTCATAAGTTTTTAATTCTTTTTCATAATTTTGCCAAGTTTGATGAAAATCGTAGAGCTATATGGTATAGCTGCCATAGTCTTAGTTAGAAAAACTTTTTTGTTTTTAATGGTAGCATCCTGCAATTTTGTATTTGTTTGTTTTACACAGGGATGCAAACCACTCAAATATACCGAATACTGGTTCGGTTCAGTGGTTCGCACCGTTTCTGAACCGCCGGTTCGGTTCATTACATGGTTTGTAAAACTAACTGAACTGCGGTTTCGGTTCGGTTCCGGTTCGGTTTAGTGGTTCACAAAGGCACATTATGAATTATTATGATTTCTATTGTCATGTGACTTTTCGCACAATTGAATTCCTGTAATCCATTTGAATTTCTTTAAAATCCTTATTATGTCGGAAATAATAGATTCTTTTATTAGTTCCCAGAGGAATGAATTTCGAAAACAGAGAATGTCGGCTATAAAAGAATAGAATAGAAAAGAATAAAAAGCTTTCGTGGCAAAGACTAAATAAAGGTAAAGAAATTGAACATATTGTCTACTAGAGGAAAGAATGTAGATTGATGGCAGGTGTATAAAGAGATCGAAAAGTAATTGCAGAAGACTTGCAAGATTACAAATTCTTTAATTTTCGTCAAGTCATCCCTAAAAGTTAAATAGATCCAACACCGCTAAGAATGTATAGAGTCGAACGAAATGTATAAAAATTATCTCCAGAAAAGGTCTAAAATATCAAAATTAATAAGTTTTATTATCAGAACCGGTTTGCATCCCTGGTTTTACATGCTTTCACCCAGTTCTAGAAGTTTTTGTCCAAATTGGATGACTATATCATATGGCTCCAGTACGAACGATCGGTCGGAAAATGGCTTGTTGTGGAAAAGTTTGTTTGGAAAATATTTAAGCGTGCACTTGCAAGGGTATAAAAACTTCGGCACAGACGAAGTGAGCTTAGCTTTCTCGTTGTAGTGTGCTTTGGGAAAGAAACAAATATCCAAAAGCAGAAAGTCTAAGGCTGCCACGTCCAATTAACACAAATCTAAGAAGTCAAAACCTGTCAATGATCTAAATCTACGTGCAGAGTTTGCATTATTCAAATAAAATCATCTAGATTCTAGATAATTGTTTGAATTCAAATTTTATTTATAAAATTTTATTTGTAATTAATTTAAAATAAACAACGATCATTCAAATGATTATCTTTATAAAAATATTCGTTATTTAAATAAAATAAATCGGCAAATAACACTTTGAATAAATTATTTGTCTACAAATTGACAAATTTTTCCGATTAAAACGAATAAATCTAGCTCAGATAAGAAGGTGTTGAAACCCCCAAATGACAGGATGACAAAAGAAGTCTAGTCATACATGCGTATCTGGTTAAACGACCAGGCTTAGGAGAGAGGCCCTCTCTGGCGCTACTTGTTAGGGAAGATGAATTAGTGTACCCTTGGGTTTTGGACATGCCGAACTAAGCGTAATATAGTTAGTATAAGTTCTATGGGCTTATGCAGCTATAATAGAATATTTGATATTCGTTGAAAAATTATTCTGACACGAATAATTTGTCGAAGAAATGAACTTTGACTATTTTTATTTGGAATAAATGTTTTTGAATTTTTTTGAAAAATTATTCGTTATCCGTATTCGAATAAAAAAATGCCAACTCTGTCTAAGTGCTACATTCTCATGTTTTTAAAGCTTCAATATCTCTTGACATATTCGAACAAAATTCCCTGGACTTTTTATGCACTTCCTTTTGAATGCCTCCCCCTCATCCTATAAATATGTTTTTCAATTTCTTCTTTCTGTTCTCGACACCCCTCCATTAATATCAACATAATTTACAACAAATCTGTTATTGTCTTATTAACAAAATCCTAAATCCTAAGCGCCATCTGGTGTCAGCTGCTTAACAAATTGAGTTAAAAATTGAGAGATGACTTGCCACCTTCCTGTGCGAAGGAAACCGCATCGCGACATGAACATAAATAAACGAAATGAAAAGCATATCCAATGCGCCACAGCTGTGTGGCAATGTTCTGAAAGGGAGAGGCTGTTCAAACAATTTGCAATGCCCACATTTTTATTGCACAATCAAGTGTTGCAGCCTGATGGTGGTCCACACCCACTTCACGCATTTGGCCCGCGCCCACCTTTCCTACGAAAATGTGCGGCACTTCACACCGGCGGATAGAACTTGCGACGCCGATCTGTGTTACGGTTTGGGGGGAATGACTGTGCCTAATTCGCCGCCGCACTTGAGCTGCGTTTGGGCATGTTCAAGTTCGGCTGATGATGATCATGAAATAAATTGAGAACAAAAGGAACGAACTAGAACCGAAACGGCGTCTGACACGACTTCATGCTTAATCAGAAAGTGTAGGGAAGGGCTCGCCTCTACGGCGGCATCCTTTTGAACTGCCCGGGTGCTGCAGTGCCACTGTAATATTTAAAACCAGATCGTTCCCAGCTACAGTTTAGGTATTCTTGGGGAGAAAATTATCACAGCTTTGCTAATGAAAGGCAAACGAATGAAATTTTAACGAGCCCACAAAACGTAGGCAGAGAGTAAGGACTGAAATATCCTTTTTTGGTTAGGTAGGAGACCTCCTGCGAGGATTGTCCCTTAAAAGGTGCTAACGCCGTGGAGCCGCTGCTTTGAAGGCATGTAACGAATTGAGAATTTATACGATACTGTCGATTACTAATGTCTTGGAGAGGATATGGCCAGAAAGTGATGGGAAATTTTAAGGGAAGTTAGCTGAATTCTTAAGGAACGTGCAGAAAATACTTCCGGCTTACGATCACAAAACGTTTACTCAAATTCAGTTTGGTTTTTAGATCGCTTTGACAAAATGTTTCCGGTTTTATATGAAATGCTCAAGCCGCCCTTAGAAAACTTAAGATTTAATTACAACACCCCTTTCCCCCTAACCACCAGCAGCCAAAGAAAACAGCTGAAAAGCAGACATGTGTAGAAGACTCAAACAAACATTGAATGCATTTTCCTTGGAAAGCCAAAAGCTGAAAGCCTAGACAAATATTTACCATTGGGTTAAGGCAGCCTGCCTGCCGCCTTACTGTGAATGCCAATGACAAATTTATGTATAAACTTCTAGCTGCTAAAGTGCCACTAACTAACCCGCTGCACCTCCCCCATCCATCAAAGAGGAGGACGAGTGCATTGGCACGGCGCCTAGATGTATGCTTTATGCATTGAAATATCTATGAATAGAGTAGGCTAAGCACTTACAATAAGCACTCCCACGTTGATGACTATTAAAAGAGCGAGGCCTGCTACGTTTTTTTTTTCTCCTTCTTTGGATTGAATGAATGCATGAAAACGCCGCTCTCTGACAATGTCAATGTGCCCTCTGAGCGCCCAGCTTTTTAATGATTTATTTGAGAAAATTTACACGTGAGCGCCAGGGGACGAGCCAACAAAAACCCAACCGAAAACCCCAACACAAGATGAATGGAAACGGTGCCCTCCACATGCATATATGTGTGTATGTACATATGGACTTGGTTCCTGGTTGAATTAAGTTGCCAGACCATGAAATGCTTTGGCACGTACCTAGCGCCAATTCTACGAAGCTTTTTGCATAAACAAAAGGTAAAGTGAGAATGGTGGTGCTGAGGCTACGCTTTGTTTTCTCCTCCTCCTCCTCCGGCAGCGCCAGCTCCAGCTCCTCCAGCTGATGCCGCTATCTACCACCTCTTCTTTTTTTTTTGTGTGTGTATGTTATTTCAGTTACAATTCGCGAGTTTTTCATATTCCTTTAACGATTTATCATGCGAAAATTGTCTGGGGCCAAAGCTCTACGCTCACTTTGCATATATGCCAGGTAAACGCACAGTGGTTCAGGCATGGTCAAAAAATAGCTTGAGATTTGTATGCATTTCTATAAGGTTATCTTCCTTTTTAATCCTAACCATAGTCGACGACTCTGAAAAGCCCCCATCTAGGTAGCAAAAACCGAGCTGCAACTGAACCTCTATAGCAGGGGTACCAGCGATATATACGCTACAGGCGCATTCGTTATAGTTTCACTCATTATGAAATTGCAGCAACAACTTGGAATGTGTCTCTCTTCTTATTGTCTGCCATGCCTCTAGCGAAATTGAAAGCAATAAGGAGGCCAAAATTCAGAATCTTCTTCAGAACTGATTCTGTTTCAATATGCAAGATTTGGTCGGACCAGTGAAATGTAGAGAAGATCGGCGTCTCTTGATATCTTGATGAATCCAAGCACAGTTTTAGACTTATTGCAAATTATAGAAATTTTACTGTCAAAGCCAGGGATGCAAACTGGTTCCAAACCGAAGCGAACCGCTTATTCCAGATGGCAAGCCGACCCGGCTTTCTTTCAGAAATGCTGAACCGAAACAAAAAACTACAAATAAAAACGGTTCGGTTCAAATCTCTGACGAGTTTAAGCAGGAGTCGCTTTGCTCTATCCAACGATTTTTTTGGAATTCAATTCGTTTCCCTGTGATAATATACATTTCAATCGACCCTTTAAATATATAACGATGCCGCCGATCTCTTAATGTCAAGGCTGCAAACCTTTAAAATTATCCAAGGGGTTCGGTTCCGGACCGGTTTGCAGGCTTGCTTAATATACCTGCCGTCAATGTGTATTTTTTCCTCTAATAGACAATATTTTTATTTTTTTATGGTTCTTCCTTACCATAATTCAATCTTCTCATATAATATGATAAATATGTTAGGTAAGATGCATGATATATATTTTCTTTTCTAGCTGACTTTCTCTCTTTTCAAAGGTCATTCCTCTAGAAAACTGTATACGAATCCTGCAAATTTGACATAATTTGGACATACTTCTAAGGATTTTAAAGATATTCAAATGGTTTATAGGAACTAAATTTCAGGAGTGTACGAAAAGTTACATTTCTATAGAAAGCGGAATATTTTATAATGTGGCTTTGTGAACCACTGAACCGAACCGAAACCGCGGTCCAGTTAGCTCTAAAAACCAAGTAGTGAACCGAACAGGCGGTTCAGAATCTTTGTGAATCACTGAATCGAACCAGTGCTTATTTTAGAGTGGTTTGCTTTCCTGATTAAAGATTGGTTTGATTGGTTAAATATTTTTAAATGAGGATGGCAAAGAAAATCGGTATTTTATCTTATTACACTGCTGGGTAAATAGTTCTGTGAAAATGTAGGCTTTAGTGCCTTTAAATTTGGCAAAAGATAACCTACTAGAATTGATTATTGGAGGGTTAATGCATTTAGTTTAATATTGTAAGGATGAGTGGGTGTAGCTTACCTTTTCCCATTCTCTCGAGTTTAGCCGACATGCTATTCGCATAGCCTGACTGAAATATCGCCTTGACCATGCCTTTTCTTATTCTTTCACCTTCATTCGTTTTTTATCTTATAGATATGAAAAAGTACCATACATATCCATTTGGAATGTATATTTTTAAATTCTCTTCTTTTAGTATTAAAATATCCCTTTTCATTTCGCTTGGATGACTTTCAGTTCTGTTGGATGAAAATCTAAAATAACTTTTAACATTTAATGGATATTTTAATAAAATCATTAAAATGAAAAATAAGAAAATGGATACCAAAATCATTCAATTTATAATTTGAAATATCCCTTTTAATCTCTATGCAGTTATATCAAATTTTGCATATTTCTTTCTCTCAATGTTATTGGTTTTCTATTTGTTTTATTAATCTCTTTTCAATTTCTCTCTTTTATGTTTTTTTTTCTATAGACCCATTTTCATACTCCTTGCATTTTTATATTTTTTCATAGTTCTGCATCCTCGTTTATTAGTTTCTTAAGGACAATTTCTAAAAGACTCGCGCAGTTTTTTTCAAAAATTCTGACCCACCCGCAAACCACTGTGCCAGGCATATATTATTGTTTTACAGCCCGAGGGCGTTTTTCTCTTCTTTTGCACTACGTAAATTTAGTCACGTTGTTTAAATAATAAACTGCAACTCACACAAACACACTGCCACCTATGAAATAATGCAAAATATATCTCAGACACACAATCAGACAAAGGGCAAAGTTATGATGACAATGAGCATACGTTATGCCATTTATCCCACGGTTTGGTTTGGCTTTGGTTTTGGTATTTACTGCATATTGTCCAAAGCCGACGGAGAAACTGATGCCAGATAGGCTACAACTTAATCAGTGAAACAGGCAGGTTGCTGGCAGTTCGTAGGCTACATACCATTAAAAAAATTAAGCGCAATTAATTATGGTTTATCGTTGAACAAATATCTTGGCAGTCTAATTAGCATGAAATATAAGAAAAAATCTACGATAAAATGTGTAATTTAATGGTCGTAATCAAAAAGGGGAAAAATGGGGGAAAAAGGGTGAAATTGGTTTGGGGAATAACCGTTAAAGTCAAGTAGCGATATAGATCAACTTGTTTTTGAGCTGAAATGACAACAATAAAACTGGTTTAATCAATGCTGAAATAAATGTGCGTTAGTTTAGGGCTTGATGAGGCACTTAAAGATGTAAAATCAAAGAAATGATAAGATGAAAGTGGGGGAAAATGTTGAGTAATTTGGTCTACAAGTCGACATTGCCTAAGACTTAAGCTTTTAGTTCATATCACTTTCCCTTGTCAAAAGTATGCGATGATAAAGATCCCTCGAGCGAGATCATGACAATTGACATAAGGACTGTTACATCATAAATATCTTCTGCAGTTCAATTTGTATCCAACCGCAACTTTGAACTGACTAAATCACATTTGTGCCAACCAAAAAAAAATAAATCCCTGCACATAATTAGCATTTTCACTTCAGCACACACACACATATGTGGTACATTTCCATACTCCCAGAACAATTTGTTAACCCCTTCCTCCTGCTGTGACCAACTGTGGCCAGGAAAATAAAAAACAAAAACCAACTTTCAAACAACCTACTTTCGTTCCCCCCCACCTCCCTGACAAAAGGGTTACCAAAAATAGCAAGGCCTGGCCATATAAAGCCCACAGACTACAGACATCCTCCATCCTCACATAAGGCCATAAAATAGTTGTCGCAACCTGACGGCGGATAAGCATCTGGCCTCCACTCTGGCTGGAGTCTGTTGCTTTCTGATTACTTCGTTAAGTTGCCTGTAGAAACAAATTGTTTCCAAAGAAAGGCAATGGAAATAAAAATTATTACCCCCTTTAACCAACCATACTGGTGGGGCCAAACGGGGTTAAAGGTAATGCCCAAAAACAAACACAACATGAAAATTGTGAAAGGTGCCCCAATTCTAGTTTATGTTGGATCCTATGATCTTGCTCCAGTCAGACACATTCATTCTGCCCGTCGAGGCTCCTGTCAAAATATGTTTTCCACTCTGTCTCTTATCGGTGGATTGTCATCAGAAACAACCAATTTAAAAGCCACTGGCTGCACTCTGCTGGGAACTTCATTAGAGAAGAAAGTCCCCAGGGGGAGAGACATGGAGAGAGAAAGAGAGATGATGACCTGAGACCCTTTGACTACTAATTTTTAGTAGCTTCGCCTTTTTGTTTTGGAGAGTGTTTTGTCAAAGCTAATTAGTATGTTAAAGCATTAACAATGAAATGCCCAAGTGATGAATATATGAGCGAGTCTAAGCAAAATAGAAAAGTCAAACTAGAGATGGTCAAGTGAGTAGGGATCGTGATACACAATATTTTTGGTGGTAAATATTTGCTGAAGAAGCACAAAGTTTATTTGCTGAAACGGAAAAATTATGTCGTTTTCATCGCATTATATTATATGTATTTCCGACGCAGGTTGTGGCCTACTTATTGTGTTGGCAAAATGTAATTCTTCTTTGAAAAACTAGATCTCGATCCATTCGCATTATCCAATTTAGGATTTGTGGGGCCTCATTTCAGCTATAATATATTAAGATTTAAGTTGCTGTTTTAAATACAAAAATTGGACTCCTTGTGTAAATTGCACATAAAGCAATTTTCTATGAAATAATTGTTTAGTATTTTTTTGTGATGATAAAAATTTAATTTTTTTCTTCTGTACACGGGAAAAAAGTATTTAAAAGAATCCATTTGGAATGGATATTTCTTTAATATCCTTTTAAACATCCAGCGCAGCTGAAAAATCATCCAAATGAGCATATTTTTCCATATCCTTTGGATGATTTTAAGCTCCCTTGGATGATTAAAAGGATATTAAGGACATATCCCATCCAAATGGATCAACGTCATTAAAACCCAATCCCACTTTATGAGCATTCCGTAGGCAGCGATGGATTTTGTTGGGCACAGACCCAGACTAATTTTGCTTAATATTGTTCGGTCTTTGATGTATGCAGAGCTGGTTGAAAATATTTGGTGATGGGTTCTATTTTGAAATTTCCCTTGCTACACTTGTCACATTAAAATCTAAATGCTGCTATAATATAACGAAATTAGAAATAATCACTATATGGACATCGATATTGTCAAAAATTGTAAAATTGATATCTTTTATGATATCAGAATGACCTCCTCTGAGTAGACGGAGACTTAGTACACTAGGTCAACCTCTTCTACTCAATCTCTCGGAGACATCCGAGCTAGAGGTATCAGCTCTACTAACATTCATTCTGTCCACACAATGGCTCAGTACTGAGGACGCGCCTCATTAACAGGAAAAGGGATAATAGCGAACACATATGGCATCGCAATGGGCCCAAAAGGGTCTAAGTGGGAGGGCGACTTGTAGCTCTCAGCCATCGCAACCTAACCTTACCTAACCTATGATATCCGAGTGAGATAAGAACAGGTTGTTAAATCATTCTACAGGTTCGTTTTTATGTTCCTACAAAAGCGACATATCTCAGTTGTGCTCTACACTTGCTGGGAAATTCATACTTGGTTCAAGAATGTTCGATGTCAGAAGTTCGAAAAAATGAAAATTCTTTATCCACGTATAAATTTTTGATCCTGTTTTTCATGATCCAAGAGCTTTAATTTTTGATCCAAGTATGAATCATTCTCAAATCAAGCAGAATAGTTCTTAAATCAAGTGCATAACATTTTAAAATTCAAGATTGATCGTTCTTGAATCACGAGCATACTGCCTTGTCATAAACCAAGAATGTTCCTTCTAGTATCAAGAGCTCATCAAATTCTAGATTTCACAGATTCCAATCACACAACAATTTAAGATCAGTTGATTTTTCCATTTTGTTTTTTAATTTATTTTATAGAAAAGTAATTGTTAAACCAAGTTGCACGTTTTAGTCACCTCAAATCAGCATCAGTCCATTACAATTGGATCGCTTTTTTCTGTTTGCTTGTGCTTTCAATAAAATCTGAAATTGTGACTGAAAGATTTTATGTTAAATACAGTTATTTTCTTGCTACTAGCATATATTTCGAAATCGTTGCTTCAGGTCTACTGACAAAGATGGTTTGTCTGATTTATTTCACATAATATGTACACATCGCACAAGTACTTCAACACTTTCATCACTCTAAAAACGCAATTTTTAAATAGAAAATTTTCACATTGCTATATTTTATAGCCAATGGTTCGTCTTCATTCAGCCAAATATTAAGGTTCGAGGTTTTTAAGTAAAGTTTATGGCTCGAACCTTGGCTCGGCTTAAGTTTTAACGTAAAACCAAATAATTTGTTTAAACTACAAAACATTGCTCCAAATTAACTAATAATTGGTAATGATTTTATACTTAGACTTGAGTGACGATGCTGAAAAAGGATGGAACTCTTAAACTAGATCAATCATTGCTTTTTTAAACAAATTAACCTTGCACATTGCTGAGTTCAGAAAGTACTATTAAAAGCTTACTATATATTAAAGTCTTGATATATGTCACCAATGTTTTGTTTAACTTCTTGCTTTTGAATCTATTCAGTATACTAAGAGGATCATACTCCTTAATGGGTGCCAATCTATACCTATACCACTGATTTTGCCAGTTAAAAAAAGATATCTCTAGGAGAGATATGTTTGTGAAACGATATCTAAATATTGGGTTCGGAAAATGGTCAAGTTGAACAAAGTAGTATTTCAAACTTGTTTAAAGCTATAAGACTTCAGTATGCAGTGACAAATATGTTGGATTTTCTGGTTCGACATATCTCGGTTATGCTGCAGACGATTTCCATGCTAAGATCCTCCGATTTTTTTTTAAATGTCATATTTTAGATTTCTTTTATGAGCACTTCAGTCGTAAATATTTTACTAGGTATACTGAAAACTACAAGAACCATTTCGCTAGGTTAATTTGTAAACTTAGAGTGCAGTTTTTGAAAAAGGGACTACTTTGAGTTCTGACAGTGTTGAAGTAAGTGAGCGATTTGAATGTGCAATGGCTAAGCCTTCCAGAGAAACGTTTCAATACTTTTAACCCTATCACCATGCCATCAGGTCACTCTGCCATCTCTAACCACGACTTGCATTTCAAGTGTGAAAAGCATATTTTGTTGTTTTTTCTTCTGTATTTTTCTTCAAGTCATTATGACATTGGCATTAGCATAATACGCGTATTATGCGTATTAATTACAGCGCAGACATTTGCATTTAAACGCCTATTTTGTACCACTGGAGGTACATGGTGGTGGGTCTCGGGCTGTGGCTCCGGTAGCCGAAAGCTTGAAACTACTACATAATTATTGAATTAGAAGACAATAGAGCCCTTAAAGAGGTAGGGACAAGATGCGTACGTTTTGATACTGCAAGACCACCCGAGCGTAAAAAAAAACACCGAGGAGATGTGAAATTTTGTTTGGAAGATGAGACCCAAAACAGAAAGAGTTATTATGTGGAAATTTGCATAAATTTCACGCCTAGCTAAATCAAATGAGGCAAAGAGGAAGCACGGCTGCCGTGGAAAGGGTGGCTAATAATTTGTTAATAGGCGTTGGATTTTCTGGGTGCGTGTGGTCTTAGTTCAATAAATATTTTATTACCGTTTTTTAAAATTCTTTTTATTTCCTTTCCTCAACCCAACATATTCAGAAATTCACTGCCCAAATGATGTACATCACTGAAATGTTCCAACAAAGATTTCGTACACTTTTTATACAATTTATCACAATCGCTGCCAGCTTGACCCAAATGTTCAGCCTGCAGATAATCATTGTCAGAGTGTTCGGCTATTGAATCCACAGAACTGGAAGGACTGAGAAATAATACCAAAAATTTAGGTAAGCCAAAAATGTTAATCCCCTCTATACTTACGTGAGTAGAATATGTAAGAGTTCTCCCAGAAGACCATTTCTTTCATCAAACGGAGCCGCAGCACTTTCACAAATGCTCTTTAGCACACACTCTCGTCCATTCAGTTTCATACGTATGGCCAAAGTCTCAAAACCCTGATATACTGCCCAGCGATAACTATCTAGGACAGCAGGACTGGGTTCTTCCACCGTTCTGGTACCAAGTTCTGCACCAGACTTAAATATAGTTTTTTGAAATATGGTAGCATTATTGCTTAATATACGTTCGGTGATTTCTTGCACATCCTTGGTGCGCAATTGTTCGGCTCGGTGGGGTAACGGATATGAGGCCTTGAAGACATAACCAACGACAACAGCTTCCCCAATCAAATCATCCACCGGTACACCAAAACCTGAAATGAACTAAGAAAGTGTTTAGTATTCAATGGCAAGTGGAAAGCCCTTTGTTAAGCCCTAATTGCACATACGAAATATTAAAAATATTAAAAAAATCTGGTCACACTTGATTTGCATTCCTCACCTAATTGCACACACCAAATTTTTATATCATTGCAAAGGGTTTTATAATTTTGACCAAAAGTTTGCAACGCTTTGAAATATTCATTTCCGACATAGAAACTATACTAAACTATGTATATTCTTGATCAGGGTGACGAGCTGAGTCGATTGAGCTTTTCTACGCGAACTTATCTTTCAGTTTTAAAGCTATCGACCTGAAATTTTGCACAGAGTCTTCATTTTGCTGCACACTACGAATATGTCGGAACCGACCTGATCGTATGACTATATCTCATTTCGGTCGGAAAACTAGCTTCAGTGAGAAAAACTTTTTTCTTTTCAATGAAAAGTCTCCAAACTTAGTATTCCTAAGTTTTCTATGTTTTTTTTTATAATTCTAACAAGTTTTATTAAAATCGGACAACTATATGGTATGCCATACAAAAGATAGGTCTGGAAAACAGTCTTTGTTTGAAAAACTTTTTTGTTTTTAATGGTGGCATCCTGCAATTTTGTATTTGTTTGTTTCACATGCTTATGCTTACATATATTTGCAAATTTTTGGACAAATCGGATGACAATATCATATAGCTCCCATACGAACAATCGGTCGGAAAATGGGAAAAAGAGTGTTTTTTGAAAATATTTAAGCGAGCACTTGCAAGGGTATTAAAACTTCGTTACAGACGAAGTTAGCTTAGCTTTCTCGTTTTTTAAAATCTGGTCACACTTGATTTACATTTCTCACTGAAGAATTAAGTAAAGTAAGCGCAATTAAATGCAATCTAATTCATTATTCAAAATTTTTCTTGATTTCAAATAAGTAGATTCGATTAATTACTTACTTGAAGTACAGCGGGTCCTGTTTTGGGATATATCAACGGTAGCCAGCGTGCTTTTCTCACCAAAAGTTCTCTTTCACTATAAGCCCAGGCGTTGGAACTTAGCAAGATCAAATAAACTAGATTTAATACCTTCATAGCTTAAAAGTTTAAATCAGACTAAATGCCAAAACATAATATACTGGACTTTCTTTCAGCGAAAGTGTCAAATGATACCCAAAATATGGCACAATATTATAGACGCCACTGTACATTCAATGTGTGGGGAACACAAAACTTCGCGTTCTTTCAATTAGCACTTGACACTTTGCTTTCACCACAGAGTAACTTGAGCTAAATTTAACTGAATTCTATTTGTTTTATTGCAACTAAAAAAAGATTTTATCCAAATTGTCATGGAGTTCGCTAAAGTGTTGTAACAGACTGCGGCGACACTCCTTGAACACTTGATGGCAACCGGCGCCGGAATGTCCCATCTTTTCGGCATAATAATACTCATTATCTGCATGCTCGGATAGTTTATCCACTGACGTTGAGGGTCTGCAAGGAGAAGCAAGTTGTGGCTTAGATTTCTTTGAAACTATTTCCCTATTAACTTACGTCAGCAAAATGTGTAAGAGTTCAGCAATTAAGCCGTTCGTATAATGAAATGGTTCTTCGGCTGCCTCGCAAATACTTTTAAGTACGCAAATCCTTCCTTGATAACCCAAACGATTCGCCAAACCCTCCAGTCCCTTGTACGCAGCCCAACGATAGCTGCTCAGCACTTTATTCGTACGGGTCAGTAGTTTTCTGGTATTCTTACCCAGATCATCCACACCCACTAGAAAGTTCTCGAACATGGGTTTTTCCCTGCGTGCACCCGTAATACCCGGTGTGGGTACTTGATTCAGCGGTAAGGCTGTTGGAGTACGCAAATCATCTGGTGTGACGGGTAACCAATATTCTACTTTCAAAACATAACCCGTGGTAACAGCCTCATAGGTGAGATCCTCCAGAGGGAAACCCAAGCCGGCAATAAACTGCCAGTAGAAAAGTTTAACATTTTTTAATGAAATCGGTCCACCTTTTTCACTCCACTCACCATAACACGCGTGGGCGAAGTTGTTGGAAATATCAACCAGGGTATGGGTGCTCTCTTACTCCGCTCATGCTTTGATAAGCTGCCCCAAGAGGCTTTGGCCGAGTTCAGTAAGCAGTTTATTACCATGTAACCCACTAAGCTTACTGCTATTCTCAGTTTCATCTTTCTTAATTTAATGTGTGTGTTCTTTTCGACGATTTGACTCTAACTGAACTAGAAAAATATGTTCTTAAAATTTCTTTGGAATTAATCTAGAATCAAGAGAAATGTTACACACATTCTATTAATTAGCACCTTCCAATTGACGCGTTCCACTCTGACGAGACGATGCCGGCTTGGCGAGGTCATGTGGAAACCGCTGTAAATCTCGCATATTCCAGTTCTTGACTGTGGCGCTGATGAAAAAGTAATTAAGAGAAAACTGCAATTCTTTTGTGTTTGTTTCCTTGGCAACTTATTCATGACTTTGGTTTCTTGCGGCCGGGAATTGTGAAAACAAAAATCACAAAAGAAAACACTTTCAACTTTCTTAACATTTTGCATTTGTATAATTATACATATGAACTCTGGTTTTGGGGTTAAAATTTATGAATATGAATACCTTAACAAATCAAGTCCCAAATATCCAAGTCCTGGTACAAAATTTATACATCAAGTAAATGTCAGCACTTCTCATATTCTATATAGAGCTAGCTATCACACAAACTTACAAATAACAGATTATGTAGATTAAGTATTACTGTTTATGTTGATTTTGAAAAAGAAAGTAGTAAGTCCACCGATTAGCTTAAAGCCTGCAGTTAATATCATTAAGTAGGGGTTTATTGGCAATCTCAAATCGCAAATCAAGTATCGCTTATCGGAATCATCTTTTTAACTAAATCTAACA
Source organism: Lordiphosa andalusiaca (assembly GCA_035044965.1). Lineage (NCBI taxonomy): Eukaryota > Metazoa > Arthropoda > Insecta > Diptera > Drosophilidae > Lordiphosa > Lordiphosa andalusiaca. Next base: position 53,962 of record JAWNNM010002353.1, on the reverse strand, counting down.
TTTAAGAATTACCCAAACATAAGTGCTTGTACGTATTTACTGAGTTTGGATAATAGTTCAATAGTAAATAAATGAAAATTTTATCATTCCTTCAGAATCAAAGTGATGGAACCAGTGCTGAACTTTATTGGCAGACTCGAATAAAAGATGGTCTATCTTAGAAAACTATGTTAGATTAACAAAAATTCAAAAATTTAAGGACACAGGGAAAAAAGGATAGTTGTTGATGATCCATTGGGGGATTTGGGTATCCGTTTTGACTTGATATTAATTATAGGTAATATCCTTCTTTGTACAATAAAGTATCCCTTTAATGCAGGGCCTGTAATCATAAAAAGATTTATTATAAAAATTGTAAAGTAATGATACATTTTAATTTATATTGATACACTTACAAAATAATGATTAATTTTGATTGATACCGTATAAACTTAACCAATAATCATTATATTTTGATAAAATATATCATTTCTGATATATTGAGCATTTTTCAAGTTTGTTTTGATTCTCAAATGTATGACTTAACTTGTTATTTCGACCTTTTTTTAAGAGATAAGGGCCAAAAATTATATATATTCATAGTCAGTATTGCAAAACAAACAATAATCATCAATTTTTGACTGAAAAACAATTAATGAAAGAAAAGTATTTCTTGGAAAACAATTGTTTTACTATTTAATTTTATTTACTCAATAAAACATGTGAATGGCTTTTCTGTGACCTTTATACTGAGTAAACCCTCAGTTTTTAGCCCGGTCGAGGTCATGTTATGCTTTCGCACAACTTTAAACAGAGACACAACACAACTTGATTCAATGATTTGTGCTCTATTTTTAAAACACAAACGATCGATTTCAGAAAAATGTAATATTGGTATATTTCTCGCTCAGGAATCACTCATTACAAATATTGCTCAAACACCGATTACTGCATAAGGAATTGTGGCAATGTGATGCATATCCCTAGTAAGTAAATCAAGTCGAACCAATAAAACCAAAAAAAAAGAAACATTGCCAAGTTTAATAATATATTATAACTTAAATCCAATCTTTAAAAAACGTGCTGATAATTTTTGTTTTTTATACACAGGGTATAGCTTCAAAACTGAGAGACAAGTTGGCGTAGATACAGACAAACGGACGGACAAATCTCAATCGACTCAGCTCGTCACCCTGATAAAGAAAAAATATATATAGTTTATTGGGTGGGAAATGAATATTTCAATGAGTTGCAAACTTCTGGGCAAAATTATAATACCGTTTGCAAGGCTATAATAATCATAGTCCACTGAGCAAAAAAAAATTAAAATCATTGCGGAAATGCTTAGATTAGCGAAATAGAATCGAATTGTATTGTAAAACATTTTTTCATAGGGCTACAGCAAATTGATAATTTTTATACTCTGTACCGTAGGTACATAGAGTATTATAAGTTTGTGCAAAAGTATGTAACATCCAGAAGGAAGCATCTCCGACCCCATAAAGTATATATATTCTTGATCAGCATCAACAGCCGAGTCATGTCCGTCATGTCCGTCTGTCCGTCTGTCCGTCTGTCTGTCCGTATGAACGCACAGATCTCAGAGATGGTAAGAGATAGAGGTTTGACATGTATGGGACATATGCTTCCAATGTCTGCAGGCAGATCAAGTTTATTTTCAATTTTGGCCACGCCCCCTCCCGCCCCCGCAATTTAGAAAAAACGTCATATCTCCCACAGTTTTGAAGATAGATGGCTTGTTCCTTCTGGACATATTTAGTTATTAGGATAACTTATCGATCCGCCAAAGGAATGAAGAAGATCGGATGAACGGTTTTCGAGTTATGATCAAAAGAAAAGAGTATGTTATAGTCGGGCTTGACCGACTTTCTTTCTTGTTTAGGATGAAAAATCAATAAATAATCAGATTGAATTTTGGTCCAACAAGCGAAATTCTCATTCGATTTTATTGTTCTTTTCAGAATAAATAAATATTATTCCTCGCGTGATTTATATATAATATTAAGATATGAGTTTAACTTATTGACCGTTTTTTTGCGGTTAACGGGGGGAGGTGAAAAGTTTCCAAGTATGCACCAAACTCGATCTGGTTATGGTAAACACCTACCTGTATCTATCCTTGATAGTCTTTGAGATCGACACGTTCATACAGACGGACGGAAAAATGGACATGGTTATATAAACTCGGCTACTGATGTTGATCTAGAAGATCAAAATTATTTACTATTGTAAGTAGTTCGCTTTTCACTGCATAATTTTCAAATTATGAAAAAAAAAAAATGAATATTATAATTTAATCATAAAGCCTTGCCAAGTTACGAGTAACGATTACTTATCAGCCGCCCCATGCATCTAACAATTTCCTTAATTTGTTTACTTAACAGCTATTTTTCTGTTCTTCCTCAATTGTTCTTTACCCATTTTTGCTTTTCAGTTCACTTAGCGCACTCTTCAAGATGAGTCCCAACTATTCGCAAGTTTGTTACTTTTACATCTTAGCCTCAAATCTGGGCCTGGCTCAAGCCATACTCTTCTTTCCACGCGGTGCTTCTTTTGGTGTAATTATTTCAGAGCTGAAAAGTTTTAAGCAATTAAATTGAGTTTCCATTTCTCAGTTACTAACAGCGGTGGCCATTCCCTTGGATTTATCCAGGCAAAATGTGTATTTGTCTTTTAACTTTGAGTCCAACTATGCTTTGCCCTCAAATGATTCGTATAATCAATGGATTGACAGGGTAAGTCAAACGAAAGAGTTTGCAGAAATTTAACCAATTGGTTCTCTTAGTGGGATCTGGATGAGCACTTTTTGGGCGTGGGCAGTAATGTTACACCCATCAACGGTCGCCTTGGTGGAGCCTATGACGCCACTGATAATGACTTGAGAAAGCGTTCGGCACCTCCGCCCTTGAGGCGTTATGACTTCTATCGCAGCATTATCAATTACTTGGCTCATTTCGGCTTTAATGGCACCGCCTGCCTGCTGCGTACGATTTGTGAGGTCAGTGAGAGCCCCCTGGATGCCCACAATGGCGTATTGGGTAGCATAATTCAAATTCTATTCATGTAGGTGAATGAGGTGGACCAAGTGAGGCGCACAGCTAATCCATTATACGTATCTCCCTTTTGCAGGCCCTCAACAAGTGTCGAGGAAATGCATTTGCAGCACGTGAATGGCCTGTACGAGGCCTCCCATGTGGGCACGCACGGATTGGGTTGCTCAGATTACGTGGCTAACTGCGAACATAACTTGCTGGACCTGATAAGCATTGTGATCTGAGAATAAATTACCGGGAACAGGATGCTACCAGGCAATATGCAATAGAAGAAAATCGAAGAAATAAGCTTTAAGGCCTGAAAACAAAATATATTTGACTTTGTGTGGAACAAAAATTTAACACTAATTCTAAGAAGGAACTGTTTTTTAGTTAGTAAGATAATGAACAGAATCAACAATTTCTATATTTGTTCATTGCTTTTTGCATAGAACAACTAATCTGCTTCAAGGTTATGGCAAAGTTTGTAGAAACGGAAAGCACAAAAATCTCTTTAGCAACTACAAAATGATATCACCCTTTTTAGGAGAACAATACCTAAAAACCATGTGTGCATTTCTATTACTCTTCATCCTTCCCCCACCTTCCTCTTAGCCAAGCTTATTATGACTACTCAAGTTTCCTTCAACCTTTCTCAACCTTTGACGGTCATAAGCACTTCAGCTTCGATGCCTTACCATTGTTCCAAATCATTTGTCTTCTAATTATGATTTCAATAGTTTTTTTTCTTTCCTTTGGACAAAATCAAAGAAGGCGTAATTCGCTCTCACCAACCGAAAAAACATACGTTGAAAGGCTCCTTTTTATTTTTGAGGCGGCAAATCGAATCAAAGAAATAACAAACAAACAACCAAAAAAAAAAAAAAAGGAAAAAGTTTGTATGTGTTTCGCACATTGTTGACGGACCGGAGAGACCGCAAAAACACAAAGAGGCTTCCACAAAAGAAGCGGAAAAAGCGATCAAAGAGGCAAAGAAAGGAAAGAAAAGAAACCGCTGGCAGCTCCTGAACACACGCACGCACACATAAACCAATATCCAGGCGACCAGCTTAGGTCCACATATCCTTTGTTGCCAGGACATTGCATCGTCTTAAGCGCTTTAAGCGAAATTAAAACATTTCACGCAGAGAGGGCCAAAGCAAAAGTGACAGTTATGCAAAAGTTTTGCTGCTTTTCGCATAATTACATCCATGGAGGCAAAGGGAAATGATAGGGTGATTGTAAATTAGGCGGCTTTAATTTACTTTCTTAAAACTAAAATGCTAAGAAATACTTATGAAAAGGCTGCAAGCGTGTAAAATCCAGTTCAAATCAGAAGCCCGGAAGTTGGGCTCGTATTTTACAGTGAACCGAACCTTGAACTAAAATCATCAAATAATTTTACATACTGCATAGCGACTTCTTCTGTTATCTAGTCGATTTGGGCTGCTGAGTACTAAAATCGGAAGAAAAGTTTAAGAAACAACTTAATTTTCGCTCTGAAATGCTATTAGTGTCCCCACCCAAAAAAAGCAAGATCTTAACATATGAGCATTTCCTGCTTTACGTACCTTACATTCTTAAGCATATATTTGCTCATTTCTACCGAGCTAAGCGATATATCATCAGTGATTGGAAAGGTACTTATTATTTTCCAAGGTAAGGTACAAGGTAAATGGTTAAAAATATACCTAGGTAAGTTAATAGGTATCCAGAACTTTCAGTTACCAGGTACCTTTACAGGTTCATCCATTATCATTATTAAAATCAAAACAAAAATAATTACTTCATAACAAATATTGATAGAGTCATATATTGAAATAAAGAAGAAGAACTTAAATCCAAAAATGGGATTTGAAAATGGAACATTTAGATTTCATTTGATCTTTTATTACTAAATTGTTTTTTATATACACTCACGCGTTTTTTTTAACATAACAAGAGTTTCGAAGATTTTGTCACCAAGTCTGTTTCTTTTTGGAGTAAGTATTTGGCCTCCACAGCTAAAAATTCTTTCCACAGAGCTAGGCAAAATGGTATTATACATATAAAAAACAAATATTTGTATACTTAATTAGAGATTCTAAAGATTTGCTATTATCATCGGCAAGATAAGTTAAGACTTCCATGACAATATTAGAATTTTCATAACAATTCTCAGTTTTGTTCAATGTTACATTATTGGAATCCTTTGAATTTGAACTCTCATTAACAGTTTCCAAATATTCCGTTATCCGTTAAACTCTTTACAATTTTTTTGGTTTTATTTGGAATCCGCTTAAATTTAAATTTTGGAAGTGTGTAGTGGACAAAACAATAGTCTTTGTCTCGCTTGAAGTCAAGTTTTCAATAAAAGAAAATCGTTTCAGAACTCCCTTTTTAAGAGCATCTTTAAGTGGATCATAATATTTCAAATTATTCAATTATTCTATTTTAAGTATAACTTGATGTAAAGTGGGAAGCAAAAATCCAAAACAATAATGGTATTCGCCCTGCAGAATATCAATAGGCTTTCTTTATTTTCTTTCTTTCTTTATTTGCATTTTTCTTGTAATAGCGTGAGCGAGCCACCAAATTAAGTGTGACCGAAAATCCTCGAAATACCAAAAGCGTAGAGATGACGCAAAACAATGATTGAAATCGATCCGTGGGCACAAAAAAAAACCCTTACGAAAATATACCTAATACCTTACCTATTGACAAGGTAAATGAAAATTAGGACGCGGTTGATAAACTCATGTCTATTATTGACCAGATATCTAAAAAATACGTGTAGATCGTTTGTATTTTTTTATACTGCTATATTTTGTTCGTACGTTACAGAATTCAAAGAGAACTGTTTCTCGAACCGCGAGGCACTTTCACACAATATTTTTTTCAGCTTCAAGAGAATAAAAGCTATGTGTAAAATGCAAGTTGGTTGCAATAAAATTTTACTCGTGAAATTAAAAAGCCTTATTTTACGTTACGTACGTTACACAATTTAAACATTCAAATAAATTACAAAGCCAAAGAGTTTTTGTTAGTGTGTTGTAAAATAAGAGTGTACAAAATTGGTCAAGTAAAAAGATGGTATAGGTAGGGAACTAGTTTTCTTAGTATAATGCTACTTTATAGCCGTTTAAAAATCGATTTTTTGTGTAAAACAATATATTTGTTCAAAGTAGGTGAACATTTGTGCTGATATTGGAGGTGCTAGAGGTGGTCATAAGAGAATGTTTTTAACATATTCCTATAGGTACATATGTGGCATATGTATACAATATTTGTTTGATTGCGATGGCCCAACTTTTTAAATTGACTTCGGATAGACCTTTTATATAAAATACCCATACCATAAATACCCATTATTTCACAGTTATTTTTAGTTTACCTTTTTCTGTTGTTGAGTATCCAGCAACATGTGCGAAATCCACAATTTATATCGATAGATTGACTATCGATATAGCTTTTAGTGAGTAGATTCAGAAACAGCTGATCCACAGCTCAGGAATATATATATATTTCGGATGTACGAAACTTTCAGAGGTACAGAGTAAGTTAAAGTCAGGCTTCAACCACTTTCTTTTTAGTTTGATATTAATTTTCGCGCTCTTTATTAAGCTGATATTAGTAAGCTTTAGCTTAGATGTGTGTGACAAAAAGTTCTAAGTTACCAGATAATACATTTCAACCAAACCTGTTAAATAATGATTATTAATTGTCGTCATTATTAATTAGATTATTTTTGTTTAAAAGTGGAATTAATGATTAAATTGCGATTATTTTCGGTTTCACACAATTATTTAATGATTAGGATTACAAATATTCAAAAATAATGGAAAATTAGCATAAATTATTAAAAATAATTGAAAGTAATGGAAAACAATCGTTTTAATATTTTCCATTATTTTCCATTATTTCGACTATTTGAGACTATTTTGAGAGAAACAAACTTTTTATAAAGTAAGTTTAAACAACAAGTAGATTTTACATTAAATGTTTTCAAAATAAATAAGCCGACTGGTGCAAATGCAATACAACGTGTTCACTTGTTATTAATAGGCATTAATTTAGCTTATATGTTTTTGAAACTGTTTCACTTTCAATACTTACCAAAAATTGTATTATACTCACAATTGATAATATACAAAACTTCACTTACACAGAAAATTCACAAAATTCAATTAAACAAAAACCACTTCAAAATTAAACTCAACATATGAACGTTCAAATATAAAAAACGAAATGTGTTCAATTTACGCGTGTTGAACTTGTAAATTCTCTCTCCTAAACATATGATCGAGCTTAACGGAACCGCGATTGCAGCGCAAGCTATAAAATCCAATAAGAATTGGCATAGGCAGCGAACAGACGACCAAAAAAAAAAAATGAATATGTTTAATGTTTGTGTTTAATTTAATGTGAAAACATGTAATATTTAATACGATCTTGTTAATATGTTGTAAGCCAATCTCGTACAGAAACATTGTTGTTATTAAATGTGATTTTGAAAATAATTGGTTTCTCTCAAAAAAGTCGAAATAATGGAAATTAATGGGATATAATGGAAAATATTAAAACGATTATTTTCCATTATTTTCAATTGTTTTTAAAAATTTATGGTAATTTTCCATTATTTTTGATTCTTTGTAATCGTAATCATTAAATAATTCTAAATTTTTCACCAGCCAACTATATAATCAATACGACTATTTTCTAAAAATAATTTAATTGATTAGTAATTCTAATGGCAACTTAACAGGTTTCATACCATTTTAACACACTGGATAGAACTGAAATGAATTTCGGCGTTTAGATTCCTGTGAACCAAACCTTGAACCGAACCTCATTAGAATTTAAGGCTGAACCCAAACCTCTTCCGAGCTTAAAATATCGGATCGGTTCAAAAAAATGATAGACATCAGAAACTTGAGCGAATCAAGAAAAATGTGTAGAATTACTTATAAAATCCCCACCCATACACTTAGAAACATTCGCCCCGAAAACTAGAAATTCTCCTATGAAATACGTCCTAAGGCGATTTACCATAAATTTAAGAAAAATATTTTCTCAATAATGGAAAAATCTTCAAAGTTTCAGAAAGTTTTTCCATAATTTTTCTTATTTTTCGTGATTTTTAGAACACATGAATGATTATAAATTACATAAAATTAAACACGAAAATGATTAAAATTGTATAACCAAGGTTTCATCCAAAACTTTCTCCCAAAAACCGCGAACCTTTAATTTCCGAACCTTAACCATTCGTTAATTTCGGTTCGTATTTTTATTATTAAAGTTAAAATAGCTTTTGAACTCTTCATCGACTAACTGCAGATATAAGTGATCATTCTTCCAAATAAAGCAACAAGAATGTGTGGAAAATTCAAGGGTTTGCGTGTTCAAATCGCAAAAGTAAGGTGAAAATGGTAGAGCAGATGTATGTGCAGTAAAACAGAATGCAGAACTTGATCGAAATCGGATGACTGTGTGTTACAGCTGATTTAGGACCGATAGGTAGGGTACCACAGATTTTGTTTTTATTGTAGTCTACATGGATTTAGAATTCAACACTCTGAATCATAACGATTGTAAATTCGTCATAACACGTCATCTATTTCGTATCGTTGAAATCAATGTTTGGGCTTCATTACATTTTAGTCCCATAAGTCAATGGCATTATGCCTTTTTATGTTTTTTATATGAGCTACTTGCACTTGCTTTCGCAAGCCTTTTGTGAAGAAAATCTATTGGCATTGCCGCCACAGCCGTGATAGATAAAGAACTTGCAGACATTTAAATCCGCATGATATGACCAGCTACGTACATAAGCGAGACACATGTTTTGGCCATTGCCATTAACAGCAGCGGGTAGTTTACAAACTGCGAGGGAACAAAGTGTAGGAATTAGAATCTAATCCAATGCATCCCTTACCTTAAACTAACCCGTCTTGGAGGCCGAGTTTAAGTCGAACAGGGCGCAGAAGACACAAATGAGAGAAAGTAGTTTCATGTTGTAGAACTGTTCCTTAAGGGCTGCCAGAGAGAAAACTAAGACTGTGCCGGAACGCATCGCAAGTTTTATACCAAATAGCCTCAACTTATTAATTATGTATAGTTCATTAACAAATGCATTAAGCGGTTCCATTACTGCACATCAAAACAAGATCAATATCAATTTGTTATGGGCTAGTGAATTTGACATTTGATTCAGTGGGTAAGGTAGTTCCGGCATAGATATACATATTGTCCTTAATTAAGCCGGGTGTTTGTTTTGGGTGCCATTTTGAATTGGAAGTTCAGGAGGATCTTTGAACTTCTGGTGATTACGAACAGATGTTTGGGGGCTTCTTGGTGTGCAGATATTTCAGTCGTACCCTGGCAATTCCTGGAAAGACACAGATCCTATATCTGTATCTATATCCCAGAGTTTCTACACAGAAAAAAAAGATCCATTTGGGAAGGATATGTCTTAAATATCCTTTTAATCATCCAAAGGTGCTGAAAAATCATCCTAAGGCTGATTTTAATACCCTGTTCCCATTGAAAATGGGAAAAGGGGGTCATGAAGTTATGCGAATGTATGTAACAGGGAGAAAGAAAATTTTCCGACCCCATAAAGTATATATATTCTTGATCAGCATGAACAGCCGAGTCGATATAGCCATGTCCGTCTGTCCGTCCGCCCGTCTGTCTGTCTGTATGAACGCGTCGATCTCAGAGACTATACGAGATAGAGCCACAAATTTTTGCACGAAGGTAGATTTATGCTGTACGCAGATCAAGTTTGTTTCAGATTTGAAAAATTCCACCCCGTCCCCCTTTTATCCCCAAGAAACCTAGACCTCCTCTGAAAATCCTATACCTAAATAGCCGTCAGATCCACAATTTTCAAGTTAGAGTCTCGTGGTTAGTATACATCAAGCTAGGCCCAATATCTATCTATTCTGAAAAGTACAATCAGATCGGACAAAAAACACCGGAGCTATAAGCGAAACAGTTGAGCTGATAAGAGCACCCCCCTCCAGTTTAAGGTCAGGACTAGAAAAAAGTGTTGCCTACATTTAGGTTGGAAATTTTGTTACAAAAACAAATAAATGAAAACAAATGAACAGGGTATTTTGTGGTCGGGAAACTCGACTGCAGCGCTCTTACTTGTTTTTATATCGTTTGGATGATTTTCAGCTTCGTTGGATGATTAAAAGCATATTTAAGACATATCCTTCTCAAATGGATACGAAAAATCCGCCAATGGATACTTTTTCATATCCTTTTTTTTTCTCTGTGTACGACTTCAGGTCTCATACATTTCCTACCAGTGTCCACAGTCGACTTGCCTACCTTTTTTAAGTTAGCAGAGGCTTGGCAGTGACCTGTTAACATGTCTATAAGAAAATCTGTGGTTAAATTTAACCGATATCTTCGGTTAAAACTGCACTACCTCACAAAATCGATCAAATGAACCAAATTTTATATAAACTATCACGTAGACTTTACTTAAAAAGGACTATTGCGATATTAAATCACATTTTTTGTAATTAATACCATTGTTTTCAGTAAGTAGCTTTTCTTACTATGTACAATGTACATAGTACATTTCACCAGAAAAATAGTAAATTGACAGTTTTCTTGTAAATATACCGAAAAATTTGAAGTCTATTGTATGTCTATAGAATGACTATATTAGCTGTAAAAGTTCAACAAAATATAAATCTAACTATTTGTAGGGTAAGTAGGATAACAAAATTAATAGTGTATTTTCGATGTGACTGTTTAGTGACGACTGTACAGCTGTTTGAAGACCTTTCAGATCTTTCAGTACCAGTCTTCGCCTATATTCCGCAACTCGGCAAAGGCCATTCCATGCAAGCAATCCTTTAACTGTTTGGGAATTCCATGTCAACTCCAGAGCAAAAACCAACTTAAATGGTATTTCTGATAAATGTAATACATATTATGTTTCAACAGTTGGCTACTGAACTTGGAATGCTACAAAGAAAAACTTTGAAATCACTCCATAATTATTTTGAATATTTTTTTTTCATGGAATCTAATAAACTATTAATTATTCGATCTTTTGTTTGTAAAAAAAAACCACAATTTTACAAAAAAACGTAACTTTTTAACCAGAGACGATACCATGCGTTTCTAATGTATTTTCGGCTGCTGAATTCAAATAAATTGTACGTTTTGCATAAACGTGTGTTGAACGAGGTTTGTTCACAGTTTTGGGTCCTGTAGCCATGTTAACCCTCTCATGCCCGCTGTTGCATATACGCAACATTGTATTTACATGTAAAAATCATCCGATTTTTACTTTTTCGCGAAATGAGTCTAACGTTGTCTGTTTGACTGTTCAGTTTTGTGAATTTTAATGTTGACACAAATTAGTCGGCTGCAATGAGTTCTTAGTATAAGCATCGCAGTCATTTCCATAGCGCGAAAAATTAACTCTGTCAAAAATCAGAGAAAAAAGTTAATCTACATATTATTAATTTCTATGAAATCCATTGGTCTGATTTTCAAAAAACAAAGTTTTTTTTTATTCGCAACTATAGTTCAAAAAATATATAAAAAGCTTTACGAGAGAAAATTGATTAGGTGGTTTTCAGGAATTTAGAAAGGTTTTTAGACATCGTTTTCGAAAGGACAATCTAGGATACGTGGATCTTTAAAATTCATATCAGTTATCCTTTGAGGCCATGCCACCAAAAATATGAAGTGAAATATTTTTTAGGTCCACCCATCTTAACTTGGGGTTGAAAGGGTTAAATTACCTATTCCAACCACACTTGTTTCTTTGTAAACTTAGATGAACAACGATCACGAAAATCCAAACCCAACGTTTTTATTTTTAATTCCTAAGATACCATAATATTGATTTAAGTATGAAAAATGTTATTTTTCCCATTGAAAATGGGAAAAGGGGGATCATGAAGTTGTGCGAATGTATGTAACAGGGAGAAGGAATCATTTCCGACCCCATAAAGTATATATGATTCTGATCAGCGTGAACAGCCGAGTCGATATAGCCATGTCCGTCTGTCCGTCCGTCCGTCTGTCTGTCGGTATGACCGCGTCGATATCAGAGACTTTAAGATATGGAGCTACAAATTTTTGCATGATGGTAGATGTATGCCGTACGCAGATCAAGTTTGCTTTAGATTTGAAAAATGAATTCAAAAAAATTCAAAAACAAATAGATGAAAACTAATGAACAGGGTATTTTGTAGTCGTGGCACTCGACTGCAGCGCCGCCCTTACTAGTTTAAAATGTTTTGTGTGTACTAAGATGAAGAACCAATGCATCCGACTAAGTGATAGTCCCCAAGTACTGCATAGCATCTTCTGGAATGTTACCCTTTCATAGGAATTTGATTGATTATGCTTTGGCGTTAGTGATCTCCCGTTTAACTTAGGTGGAGTCCATAGCGGTAACTCGTATCTCTTGGTAAAGAGATCGATTATCTTTGGTATCTAAAACTTCTTCTAAATTAAAATGGAGTTTTGCAACGGATAAGTCTTAGAGACAAGTTTATGTACCTTGTGTATGTTATAAACATTTAATCTCAAAATGCTCCTCATTTCCTCTTTCGACCATATCTATCTAGTTTATTCCTGCTCATACGTATCAAATGTAATTGATTCATCTTTTGGCTCCGCAACTTTTATGACTTTGTTGATTTGCTCGACTTTCAACACTTTATTCCGTACTAAATGTCAGAGTGAAAGTCGTTTACACTGATTTATGGACACAAAATGTTCAGTTTGACATTGATATTTGCTGTGCAAGTACAACGTGTTCCTAATAAAATTTAAAAAAAAAACATAAGCAGGTGTTGAGTGTAGCTCTTGCGGTCGCCGTTTCCTGTGGTTAAGGCTCACGGGAATCGGGGGGGCCGATACAAATTGATTTGTAATTAGTTGCAGTTGCAGTCAACAGTATGATTAACTTGCTCGGGGAGCAGATTGCAGTGGGATGGTGGAGTTGTCTAAGGTTACAGGGCCACCAGCTGTAGGCAGGCGTGGCTACAGACATCACTTGAGATCTGGTCATGCATAAATTATATTATCCTAGGCAATTGACAGTTTCCTTAAGTAGTCGAGCGACTCAATGACATCTGAGCATATGCACTGGTGAGGGAGAGGGGGGCGTTTCGGTGAGTTGTAAACGCATCTTAAGGTTCCTGTGGCTTACCATTAAATAACCTCAGCCATGTGTCAACAACTGTCCCAAAGTATCGCTAACAGTTGACAGTTGTCTGCAGTTCGTGCTATAAATCACCATTGGGGATCAGTAGCTCCTATTTCCATTTGGAGTACATTTTGTTGGTTGTTTTTTTTTTTTTTTTTGTTCGTCCAGTTATTAAATTAGACTTAATCCAGTTGACCATGCTTCTATGAACATTAATTGAATTCATAAATGCGCAGTTTATATGAAATTTATATATTAACTAATTACCGTGTCATTTGATTGTTATTTTTTGCTTTTCACAATTGGATTAAAGTCCATAAAACGTAAAATGGCATTAAAAATGCTGCTTTTAATAAAAACACGCTTCGGCATGAAATCCATTTGACTGGCTGGGCTTTTCGGTTTATTTTAATTAAGTTAATGAAATGCATTTGGTGAGGTTTTTTTGTGCTAAATATGATGAAATAATCGAATGGATTATGTGGACAAATTGGAAAATGAATGAGATGGCTTAAAATATTAACTTAGAAATATACAAATATTCTTAATGTGAATTTTATCAAGAATTAATCAGAAAGTGAAGCTTTGAACTAGAGTAAAATGGTTTTGAAGATTATGATCATAATAATTTAACTTACTTTAACCATTTTTGCATGGGTTTAATGTGCAGAGATTTTGCAAAAAATAATTTTCGATTTTGTTTATAAAGAAATTTTCCGTTCCTGAGGCCGGCATCAAGTGGATACTCTTTTCTTCTGATTTGGAAAACGTAATACAATAACAATTGCTCAAAATATGAAAACTTTTGCTATGATTTTGCACACCAAAGATATCATGATTAATACGTTTAAAAGAATGTAGCCCTCGCTTCTTTTAACAACTTTCTATTTGAACATAAACATTGATAAACAGTTAAAGCAGCGGTATGTATTAATCCTTACAGTATATTCACTCAGATTGTCTGATCAGCTATAGATGTACAAAATATTATGTTTGAAGACAAATATATAAGTTTATAAAATAAAGTAAAAAAAAATTTTATATAATTTTTTTAACTGCTTCAATTATATTCCTGAAAGTACCATTCAATAACATTCAGAAACAATCTAAAAGTTCTACAACTTTGTATAACATTATCTATCTTTCAACATCTTCTTGAGAGTTCTATTACGTTTAAGAACTTTCCGGAAATTTCTCTAATAGCCAAAAACTTTCTGGTGACTTCAATAGCATTCTACTATTTAGATAGTTCTTTAACATTTCTTTAACATTCTAGAACTTTCTATAGCATTTAATATATTTCTAGAACTTCAATATGACTATATTGACTATAACATTCCACAACCTTTTAGAAATTTCGACAAAGTTCTAGACCTCTGCGCTATATTGTAAATATCTAGATAATATTAGGGTGAATCGCCTTAGGACGGATTTTATAGAGAATTTCCAATTTCCAGGGCGAACTTTTTATAAGTGTAGAACTATACCCAAAATTTCAACAAACTTCAAGAACTATCCATTATTTGTATACCTTTGCAAAGTGTATTATAATGTTGCCCCGAAGTTTGCAACGCATGGAAATATTCATTTCCGACCCTATAAACCATATATATTCTTGATCAGGATGACGAGCTGAGTCGATTGAGCTTTTTCCGTCCGTCTGTCCGTCTGTCTGTCTGTTTCTATGCGAACCAGTATCTCAGTTTTAAAGTTATCGAGCTGAAATTTTGCACAGAGTATTCTTTTTGCTGCACACTACTTATTTGTCGGAACCGACCGTATCGGATGACTATATCTTATAGCTGCCATAGGAACTAGTTTTAGTGAGAAAATGGATAATGGAAACGTCTCCAAACTTTGTAATCGTAGGGTTTCTATGTTTTTTTTGATTCTAACAAGTTTTGTTAAAATCGGACAACTATATGGTACAGCTGCCATACCAAAGATAAGTCTGAAAAACAGTGTTAGTTAGAAAAACTTTTTGTTTTTAATGGTAGCATCCTGCAAATTTTGATTTTTTTTGTTTCACATGTCTTAACCTTTTACTAATTTTTTGACAAATTGGATGACTATATCAAATAGCGCCCATACGAACGGTCGGTCGAAAAATGGGAAAAGGAGTATATGTTTTTTAAATATTTAAGCGAGCACTTGCAAGGGTATAAAAACTTCGGCATAGACGAAGTTAGCTTAGCTTTATCGTTTTATAGTACAAGTATTTTAGAATTAATGCTACACCAGTCACTAGCTTTGACATTTAGGGCTCACAATATTATTTCAATATGGCTCTATACCTCTTTTGAATCGATCTGAGTCCAGCCCGATTAAGTAAAATGTATTTGATATAAATTTGATTCTACTAACAGATCAATTCGAGTTTGGCTAACAAGCAAAAATCAATCTCGTATGCTTTTTAAATAAGCCTATGTTAAGCTATAATCAAGCCCTATCTATGTAAAGTCGGGTTCAAAACTAGATCCGAACTCAAGTAGATCCTGCACATTTTTTGCTCGAGAAAATCCCAAATTGACCCACTTATGACCTGTGCAAAACTTGTTATAGTTTATGTAACTTTGTAAGCTATTGTCTAGAAACTTAAGATGGATTTTTAAGTCAGTTTTTTTTGTGTCCAGCGCTTCGAAGTTAACAAAATATGCTTTAGGGGCAGTCTAGTGTACCTATTCAAGGCACAGCTACGAAAGTCCTTAAAATAATTTCCGCATTGTTTTATTATAGCTATGTCTGGCATTTTTTTATCTAAAATTATTAAAGCAAGTTACCCCGAAAAATAGTCTTAAACTATCCCAAAGAAGAACCACTCCCATGAACATTTCAATTTGTTTCATTTGACTGACTTTTGGGTGTCTTCAAGCACCTCCATACCGCATCAGGGTTAAGACCAGCCATAGCAAATTGATGAAAAATGAAAGAACGTCTTACCATTTGCTTATGTCACTAGAAAAACTCACTTGTTTTTCCCACAAATAGACTTTCGATTCCTCTCCATCACCTTCTTGTAGTTTTATCAGCTAGCATCAACACCTTTAGCATATTTCCATCATCATCATCATTCATATTCATATTCAGTCAAATAAAAATTTCATTGCATTCAACCCCCGTTGAGACATTAACACGCCCCAATCTAACCGTCTCGCTGCATTTATAATTTGATCGATTGCAGGCGCAAAAAAAAAACAGCTTTGACATTAATTGACTACCAAATATGCACAAGCGCATGAAATTATGGAAAATCTTATTAAAGTCATCCGAAGGCAGAACAACAAAAACTCCATGAATGCTAATGTGCCAGTGAGAGCCTGACGGGTCGGCTAAAAATGATTGATGGTCTTAGACGGCGAAACTTCCACTAAGGCTGGTTAAGGCGGTGAGGATTCTATTTACTGCCGCAGGAAATAATAATGAAAGAAAAAAGAAAAAGGATCGAAACATTTTCACCTTTTTCGAGGTTTCTGTGCGGCAAGCCAATTTAATCCTGGGCTTAAGCTACTTAATGTTGCAACATGTTTTCCAAGAGAAGATTTAGTTGTTATGCGCCCGAAGGCAAAAATCCGCAAATATTTTGAGGTTGCGGCCTGTGTTTGTGGATGATTCTGAGGCGGGTTTCGGTAATGATCTTAGAAAGAGAAGCTGGAATTAGGGATTGAGCGAGTTCCTGAGAAATGATGAGTATGCAGTGTGTGTAGAGATAACATTAGGTGGAGGATATGCTTTTTGTGTTTAGACAAAGGAAAAGTTTGGAAATATTTGAAATACATTCGGAGGATAGGAGAGATAATAAATTAAGTAATGCCAAATAATATGTCAATCTTAGCTAAGAGGAGTACGATTTTTATTGAAAGTGTAGATATCCTTAAAATCTCTGCCATTTAGTCTTCGATCTTTATGAGCATTTTAGAGGTTATACACAGAAAAACCAACTAATATCGTGAATTAAAGTTATTGTAAGGTACAGTAAGAGTAAACTCTTATGTGCAGCACCACAGCTGTTCTCTAAAAGTTCAAATTTAAAATTTTGTGGTCGAATTACCGGGAAATTCATTTATTATTACCTAACACCGTTGCATTTTAACCATAAAAATATTAATTTAATAATTTTATATAGCCATTCACAGAGTTGCGAACGGGACATTCGTACCTTGAATGGTAAAAAATTAAGCTCAAAGCCGATAGCTATGGCTTACGAGCCGAGAGCCGGTTGATAGCTCGTGGCTCCCGAGCAGTGGCTCTCTGCTCAGAGACAAGAGCCGAGTGCTTTGAGCTGAGAGCAACAGCTGGCTCTGGTCGTATCCAACCAGTGTTGCCAACGCCTCTTCACAAAACGAGAGCGTAATTTAAAGACGGCCCTGTCCGGGCAATTATTGTTTAATAACCTCATTCGGCTCAGATAAGTATGCAATGGTTTCTTAACTCTGCCAATTATTACCCGACTTTTATGAAATTTTATGAGAAGTTATAGATATTGGGCACATATACTATAATGCAAAATTTGAGATCGATATCTTAAAAATTGTGGGAGTTATTTAACATTTTTTATTGCGGGGCTATTCAACATATTTATCTGCCTGCAGACAATAATAGCTTACATCGAAAATATACTTACATATATACTTTATGATATCGGAGATGCTTCTTTCTGCCTGTTACATACATTTGCACGACTTTAGTATACCATTTTTACTCTACGAGTAACGGGTATAAAAAGGACGATTGAACCCAAAAACAGTCAGAAAACGTCATACATATAATTTTTAAAAGAACCATAATCAATCAATCAATGTTTTCTTATAAACATATCAATGTTTTAATGAAAATATTTATTTTCGTTTAATTCATTAAACACTTAATCCCGAGTGGCATCATTTTCGTGATGTAACTTAGGCAACTATCAGGAACTTGTACGTAGTCCGAACCCAGAAGAAAGAAAATTTTATTTAATTAAATGTATGTGGGGTTTTTATTTAAGATAATGTTAAGTTGCAACCCACATGTATGTCATTGTTAAGTTGTAAAGACCAACCTTAGTTAACCTCAGTCCAAAACGAAACTATGATTCCTGGATTTTCCCATAGGACAGGGTGAATGGTGTTCCATTGACCTATGCTGTTACTGTTGTTTAAAATTAACTCCAATATTGTAAGTATGGGCTCTTTATTGGCCCACAACATAATTTCCACTGAAAATTCATTATTTTTTTTAAATTCCGAAGTTTTTTGGCAATTCTAAAACGCTTTTATTACAAATGCATTTTAAATATTATGCAACAGCAATTCTCATACATTTGCTATAGCTGAGTAATAAGTTTAACAAGAAAGATCTTTAAATCAGGTTCTTTTAACCAAGATTTTTGCTTGTCTTTCGACATGTTGAACCTTTATAGCGCAATTTAAGATATTTGATCCATCCGATTTCGATTACACAAATACAACAGGGCAGTATCGCTTTGATATATACTTATCGCTGCTATGTGAATGAAATATAAATGGCAATTTTTCCGGACAGAGGAGATTCAAAATTTTTCTGTAATCGCATTTTTAACAAGAAAGAAAGTCGGGTAAGCCCGACTATAGCATACACTGCACCAACGAAATTATACGCTCAGCATAAATTTTGATGCTGCTGTAGCAGCTGAAAGCAGCGCTGCGTCTGCGCTGCAGCAGCGAACAGTCTTTTGATAATAACTCGAAAGCCGTTCATCCAATCTTCACCATTTCTTTGGCTGATCAATAAGTTATCCTTATTACTAAAGGAATCTAAAAGGAACAACCCACCTATCTTAAAAAACTGTAGGAGATATGACGTTTTTTCTAAATTGCGGGGGCGGAAGGGGGCGTGGCCAAAATTTAAAATAAACTTGATCTGCCTGCAGACATAAGAAGCATATGTCCCAAACATGTCAAACCCCTATCTCTTACCATCTCTGAGATCTGTGCGTTCATACGGACAGACAGTCGGACAGACTGACAGACGGACATGACTCGGCTGTTGATGCTGATCAAGAATATATATACTTTATGGGGTTGGAGATGCTTCCTTCTGGCTGTTACATACTTTTGCACAAACTTATAATACTCTGTGTACCTACGGTACAGAGTATAAAAAGTGAGGGCGCTGCAGTCAAGTTTCCCATTTATTTGTTTTTGAATTTTTGAAGATGAATGTAACAAAATTATCATCCCAAATGTAGACAACACTTTTTTCTAGCCCTGACCAACAACTGGGTGGTTCTCTTATCAGCTCAACTGTTTCGCTTATAGCTCCGGTGTTTTTTGTCCGATCTGATTGTATTTTTCAGAATAGATAGATATTGGGCCTAGCTTGATGTATACTAAACCACGAGGCTCTAACTTAAAAATTGTGGATCTGACGGTTTTCAGGTCTAAGATGGCTAGAGGAGGTCTTGGTTTTTTGGAGATAAAAGGGGGACGGGGTGGAATTTTCCAAATCTGAAACAAACTTGATCTGCGTACAGCATAAGTCTACATTCATGCAACAATTTGTGGCTCTATCTCTTATAGTCTCTGAGATCGACGCGTTCATACAGACAGACAGACGGACGTGGCTATATCGACTCGGCTGTTTATGCTGATCTAGAATATAATATATATACTTTATGGGGTCGGAAATGTTTCCTTCTCCCTGTTACATACATTCGCACAACTTCATGATCCCCCTTTTCCCATTTTCAATCGGAACAAAATGGAATAAAAAGGGCAGATCTGCCCGGATAAAGGAAAATACGGCTACACTGTATCCAACCATCCGGTGAAATCGCTCCAGTTCACAGTGTTGACTTATTACCATCGTAGCGGCTGTCTAAGATTTCTATTATATTATATTATATTATATTATTGCCAATCAAACTCAATTGATACTATATATTAAGGCCTTACCTTGTAATGCTGTTTGGAGATAATCAAATTTGTTTTGACAGGGATTGCTTAATGTAGACCTTAAATTGAAAACAAGCCTCGATCAACACACGCACATCCAAATATCTCTTACCAAAGTCCAAACAAAAAATATTCAATAACTGTTAACCAATAAGTAATGCAGTTTCCATACTTTTTTTTTTAATTTCAGATTTTTCCTTTAAATCTAAGTGAATATGAGTATATTATATTTTCAAATATGTTCCCAACGTTTTGTAAGCAATTTGCCTACACTGCATACTTCTATTCCTATCCTATCAAGCAATTTGCCCCAGCAAAATACCAAACACGAACCCTTATTCCATATAACTCACATAGGAAGTCCAGTCCAAATGAATTCTCCGTTATCAGACAGGCTGTCTGTCTTTTTTTTCATATTCGTTTTGTATCCTGTGCGTGTGCGGCGCCTTGTAAATGGGGCGCAAACAAGCTTGAGACTAATTACACCAAGGCAAAAAAAAAAAAACAACCACACAAACACATCAGGATAATAATCTAAGCAAATTTATCAACAGACAAAACGCACAATGCACAGATACACACTCTCACACTCACATATGAAAGATTGAAATACATAGAAAAAATTATGATAAGCTTTTTTTTCTATGAAAAGGTCCGAAGGATGTGTGCACAACAAGCGAGTGAAAAATTATGCCATGTTGGACTACAACAGACAATAAAAGAAGAGGCGTAGGAGGACTGGAGTCTGGCAGTGGTTTGTTAAGTGTGAACTTAAAGCAAAACGAAAATAAACCTCATGCCGTGGGCTAAGTGAAAAGGACGCAGCCTTGTGTTATGGCCGGAGTAACAGATACAAATTGAATAAAGAAAGATACAAAAAAAAAAAATGGCAATATTAGTTGTGTTTCAATTCAATTTAAGCCAAAATTCTTTATTTATATACAAATTAACTGAAATCTTTTATTATTTCTAGAATTTTCTTATTGAGTATTAGAGAGAAAAAATACCACAAAAATTCTTTGAAATCGATTTAATATTATACAAAATACTTATTAGTCCTTAGAATAAGTCTTAAGAGTTTTTGTGTATAGCTATTTAAAAGGACTTACCTTACTCTTTTGCCCAAATTGAATTGTTTTCTCAGAATTCGTCAACCCTAAGTTAAAGTTGGAAGTTTGGAAAGCTTATAAAAAATGTATTATATTTCCAATTTCTGAACAAATAAAGCCTTCAATACAATTAACCGAAGAAGCCCACTATTAAAGCTAATTCTCATGGGTGTATCGACTGGAAGCAAAAATAAAAATTTTCAAAGTTTCAGACAAATTTTCCAAAAATGAGATAAAGTTTTCTATATTTTAGGGTGAATCGCCTTAGGACGGATTTTATACGAGAATTTCTCATTTCCAAGGAGAATTTTTGTTGAGTGTAGGAACTGACCGGATCGGATGACTATAACATGAAGCTGCCATGGGAACGATCGGTCGAAAAACTAGTTTTACACAGAAAACCAAATATGAAATCAATCCGAAACGGGATTGAAAACAGGAAAATCCCGGAACAAGATTAAAGTGATACTGTTTTTTGGGATTAAAAAAAGGGTGTGAGGCAAATCAATCTTTTCCCGTTTCGGATTGTTTTTTTTTTTAGTGTAATGAGAAAAACTTGTTTGTTTTTAAAGAAAACGCCGCCAAACTTGATATTTCTTAGTTTGGTATGCTCCCATGATTCTACTTAGTTTAGTTGAAGTCGGACGTCTATATAGTATAGCTGTTTGTTTGTATAGTTGATTGTTTTTAGTGGAAATGTCGTTCAAATTAGTTAGTAAAACGTGCTGCAAGGATATACAAACTTCGGCCGAAGTAAACTTTCCCCTATTTTTTATTTTAGTCTCTATCTATAATTGATTTTGCAGCCAGAAAGAGCCAAGCCAAGCTTCTCTGAACCTTTTGCCTTGAGGCTTCTCATTTTTTCACAAGAGAAAGGGTCATGTCAAGCCTCTATCTCTTACCATCTCTGATAACTGTGCGTTCATACGGACAGACAGACGGACAGACGGACATGGCTATATCGACTCGGCTGTTGATGCTGATCAAGAATATATATACTTTATGGGGTCGGAGATGCTTCCTTCTGGATGTTACATACTTTTGCACAATCTTATAATACTCTATGTACCTACGGTACAGAGTATAAAAATACCGAAAACTAAAAAAAAATTGAAAAAACAACTTTACTTATTATAGTCTTTAAGAGAATATATTTTTTAATTAGAACCGATTTTTTTAATGGCTATTTGTTGGTTTATGTGACTGAATGTGTGAAAGCGGCACTAAATCTAATCAATATTTAAAAGATTTTTTATGGTGAATATTTTTTTCAAAGACATTTTTGTTATTGAACACAATTTACAAATTTAGGTATTTTGGGATATATTTACCAATCTGTTTTAGAGTAGATTAATTCAATTTGGTTATTAAGTAATTGCAAGTTTCTTATGCCAAAAAGAAAAGGCCCAAAGGTGTCCAAAAGGTCCTTTCATAATATCAACTACCTTTCCTTCACTGCTCCCATCCTTTTCAGTCACTGTCTAACTCACGGCCTTTTAACATAAATTTCGCCCCAGGTTCACCCACTCTCTCGCACACACACACACACACACAGCCAAACACACGGCAGGAAGTCGTCACCGTTTTGCCATCGTTTGCTTAGCCACAATTTCCATTAGCGCCATGTGTGGATGGTCCCCGTGAGTCCCCAGTCAAACATTTGACATTTTAAGGAGCGCCAAGTGAGTGCTCCACAGGTACGACGAACGACACGGCCTCGCCTCGCCCTCGCCTCGCCCTCGCCCTCTCACATGTCAACTGTTTTTAGCACGCACAATTTGAAAAAATATTCTCAACGGTAACATGAATATATAAGCGATGGTCTAACCTTAAATACACATCAGAGATGGCAGCAAACAGAAACCTGCTCCAATTTCCCTCACCTGTGCGAACAGCTCCAATTTCAAATGCATTTGTTGAAATAGAAATTAAATGCCAAAAGAGCCGCATATCAATTTACAATGAACACAGAGGCAGCAGCATCTCAAGATATTTGGCTGGATCCTGAATCAACCACAACATGTACACCTACTTCCTTTCGCCATTGACACATGACACGGCTTTGCCAAAAAAAAGTGAACAAGAGCGAAGGGAAGACGCAGACGACCTCAACCACAATGCCAAGGAAGTTGCGGCCTGTCGGGGGCAGACACCGAACGGAACTAGAATCCAACACCAAAAACACTTAGCCAGCTGATCGAAATAGATAGATAAGGAAGTAGACTCTTGGCTTGAATTAGTTGGGCACAAAAGATGGTAAAGGGCATTACATTGGCATTTGCACAGATTTGATGGATAATCGATAAGATTTTGCTGTTTTTGGAAAATGCTCTGATTTTGTCAAAGGCAAAAGGTAAATCGAGTGTATAAAGGTGTAAGCCGCAGTGTTAAGGCAGGATATTTTAAGATACAATTATGCAGTAAGGCAGGCAATTTGAGAATACTGCAACTACTTTCAAATATATCATAATATTAAGCACAATCTTCTATGCATACCACTAGTATGATCACCTATGTGAAATGTTTGGTGTTTTTGCTTACAAAGCCTTTCTCCATTGGCATCTTCTCCGTTTTATTTTTCTCTCACAAACTTCCCTTCTACCTGACTTACTGCACTACCATCCCCATTGTTAATCAACAAAGTTTCAATACCCATTTTAAATTATACATTTCTACCTACAACTTGTACCAAAATTCACCTGTCCACACGGATTTCTAACTTTTAATACATAAATTAATGCCTAAAGCCAAAAACAGGGAAAGAATGAGACACAAAACACAATCCGCGGCATTAAAAAGATAAAGACCTGCACACTGACACACACACACACACACACATTCAGTGGCCAAAAAGGCATTGAGATTCCACCTGCAGTACCGATGACCATTCCATTCCACTCCACACAACTCCACTTCATTCGGCAGCAACAACATATAATAATCCCATCAACATTTTTGGATACGCTTTTGCAAATGAATTGTAGAGCGGCGACTCTGGGACTCGGCCTGAGCGTGGATAATAATAATGTGGAACCGAAAATGAGCTGGGATCGGGATCTTCGACTGTCCGCGGCCTGCTCTGCATTTGCACCTGCAACGCAGAAATTTTTGATGACCCATGCGTGCCTTATAATTAAATTGAAGTTGTAGATACAATTTTGATATGCAGCCACGTTGTGCACCATAAAACATACGAGTGTATGCAAGTTATTTTATAATGCTTAAGTTTTTGAGTTATTAAATGCCAAGACATTTGCATTTTGATGGAGATAATGAGACGAGTGTGTGTGAGAGAGGGGTGTGGGGGTACACAATTTCAGTGGGAACTTTGTCTTTTAGTATTTCCGAAGCTGAGGCTTAAAGAAAGTTGAAGTCGAATCGGAACTTTCGTAGCTAATACCATAACTTAAAACATCAAAACCCATCCTAGACTTTTCAAGGCTGTCTTTGTTTCATCTTAGCATCCCCTTTTAAGTCGTAATTTAGCTGCCTACAATATGCTTATCTAAGTTTGCCTATTCAAACCTAACAATCTTTCTTGTACTAGCAGAGCCTTCAATGTTTCTTAGGAGATCTAGTTTCATAGTTATATATGCATACCATTGCCAATTCATTGTCGTACAACACCATACCACACTATCCCAGAACCATTACTTACATATGCAAGACTTTGTTAAACTATTCTAGTATTTTTTAAGAGGATGCAAGGCACTTGAAAGTACATACTGGTTCGGTTCAGTGTTTCACACAGCTTCTGAACCGGTTCATAACATGTTTTGTGGAGCTAACTGAACCACGGTTTCGGTTCGATTCATTGGTGCATAAATACACATTATGAAATATTATAAGTTCTGTTGTAATGCGACTTTTGCGCAGACTTTGGAAATTCGGTTCCTATAATCCATTTTAACATCTTTAAAAACCTTAAAAGAATGTCCTAAATTTATGATGTTAGATGTGCAGGATTCGTCTAAGAGTTCCTAGACGAATGCCCTTTAAAATCGGAGAATGTCGGCTTGAAAATAATACGTAACATGCATCTTAAACACCCTATTTAACATATTTTATAAGAAAATCTCTCTTGGCTACGATTGAGTTAAGGTAAAGTCCTACAGAAAATTGTAAATAGAGAAAAGAATGCAGATTGATGATAAGTATAGAAAGAGATCGGCGGGAAATTGCAAAAGACTTGCAGAATTACATGTTGTAAAATTTAAGTCAAGCCATTCTTAAAGATTATATCGATCCGGCGTCGCTAAGAAAGTAGAGGCTCGACCAACATGTATAAGAATCATCTGAGAGATATAATTCAAATTAACAAATAAAAAGGTACCATTGGCTAGAAAGATTCCCGTCTTAAAACTCGTCAGAGAACTGAACCGAATCGAACCGTTTTTCGTTGTGGTTTTCGGTTCGGTTCAGCATTTCTGATATGAAGCCGGTGCGGTTGAGGGTTCGGCTCACCTGCTAAAACAAGCGGTTCGTTTCTGCTCACAGCCAGTTTGCATCCCTGATTTTCTAAGCTATCCTAAATTTAACCAATCCTTTATCTATCTTTTACTGACCTACAACATCATTATCAGTCCAGTCCTTTCCTTCAAAGGAGGTCGCTATATTTTAAGACAGCGTGCAATGTAGTTAATTTCTTATTTAAGGCTGATTTCCAAAACAAAAAAAATGTATGTTTCGAAACTACAAACCATTTTTGTCATACGGACTGAAAGCTCTATACCTGTAATGGCTGAGATTAAGAAAATCAAGTTTAAACAATTATAAAATCACCTCGCTGCCTTTCTAGTCGCATGAGATACTACCAGATACTCAAACTAAAAAGGTTCTAACAATAAAAATCTAAAATGGGGTCCATTTTACATTCAAATTCATTTCACTATTTGTTGCTATTTGTCGCTTTTGCTTCCATTTTGTTCGATGTTGTTATTTTGCATTTAGTTTCACCAACTAGGCTGTTCTTGCAATCGACATAAGCTATCGATTTGCCAATCTTCTGGAAATCAAGAAAATGAATGAGGCCAAACAAATTGCTTATCAGCTGTTTAAAGCTGTGCCTCTGGTATTGAGTTTGTGCCAAAGTATGTAAAATCCAGGAACCAGTAGAAACTTTCCTGAAGTATGAAGCATAGAGTAGCGCAGGAAGTCTCCGGGAACTGAAACTTCTTGAAGCATAAACTTCAGGCCACAGCAGTATCCTACAGTAAATAGGGATAAATGCAGAGGCAAAGGGAAGTGAGTGGAACAACAGCTTTGGAACATGGTTCCCGGAGAGAGAGGAATGGAAGCAAGACTCTATAAACAGGCAGAACGAGCTATCCATACAGACGATTCAAATATGGAAGAAGAGGCACAGGAGCAGGCATCTTCTCCGAAGAATTTGCGACACAGCTCCCATTCCGTCCACCGAACTGGTGTAGCGTTTTCCAAGCAGAGATTTAAGTTGGATGGAAGGCCATTAAGGCTCTGTCATCAAACGCCACAAAGAGCTACCTAGTCCGCAGCAAGGCGACAGCACTAAACCAAATCCAACAGCACTCCATCACCCTCGTCTGGGCACCTGGTCATGCAGGCAACGAACGCAAATTGAAAGACCCCCCCCTGCAGGACATCATGACGGAAGTGCAGTGGATGGCAAGAGCTGGAACAGACCGATAATGGAACCTCGCTCCCGGTTGTCACATCTTCCGATCACTCTGGCCAAGATACTCACCCAAAAGAACTTCCCAAGTATTACACTTTAGCAAGAACAAGACAAGAACTTTGATAGGAGTCATAACGGGGCACTGCACCATCGGTTAAACAGCCACCAGGATGCGCTTGCCCCATCATGACTACTGTCGTAGTTGTGGGAGCGAGGAGGAAATGGAAAGCATCCAACACCTTCTATGCGACTGCCCTGCACTTCTTAGGAAATGCACCCAACATCTGAGTAAGCCATTCTTTGAAGACCTGGGCAGTCTGGCAAAAATGCTCCTAGAAGTCCAGGCTCTTTTTATGGATTCCTCTACCGGTTCATTACTACAAGTAGCTGCGCTGCTTTCAGATGCTACTGCAGCATCCAAATCAATGCTGAGAGTATAATCTCGTTGGTACAGATTTGACAGATTTTCTTTCTTGCTTTTAAATTCATCCTGTAAAGGGTAAACCTGACTTAAATTTTGGATAGTTTTTTGAAAAACAAGAAAGAAAGTCGGTCAAGCCCGACTATAACATACTCTGTTTCTTTTGATCATAACTCGAAAACCGTTCATCCGATCTTCTTCATTCCTTTGGCGGATCGATAAGTTATCCTAATAACTAAATATGTCCAGAAGGAACAAGCCATCTATCTTCAAAACTGTGGGAGATATGACGTTTTTTCTAAATTGCGGGGGCGGGAGGGGGGGTGTCCAAAATTGAAAATAAACTTGATCTGCCTGCAGACATAAGAAGCATATGTCCCATACATATCAAACCTCTATCTCTTACCATCTCTGAGATCTGTGCGTTCATACGGACAGACAGACGGACAGACGGACATGGCTATATCGACTCGGCTGTTGATGCTGATCAAGAATATATATACTTTATGGGGTCGGAGATGCTTCCTTCTGGATGTTACATACTTTTGCACAAACTTATAATACTCTATGTACCTACGGTACAGAGTATAAAAATTTGGACCAACTAACTATAACTAAACAGAAATAGACATTGGGTTTCTAAGACTAAGAAAGCACTTACTAAAAATCTATATTTTCGGGAAAAAATTATATTTAACTAAGAAAACCACATCCTTATATATTAGGACAATTTTCAAAAAATACGAAAATGAAAATGATCGATCCTTAATCTTCGATGTTTTTATCCATTGCTACCTACCCAGAACTATTCTAGCCCAATTCGTTTGAACCATAGCCTATTCTAAGCTCCAATTTTTAATATTATCATATCCACTGTTTCAGCCTACCCCAGATCCAGGGTTCGGAATTGCATTTTGCTCGCAGCTCTCGAGAGCCAGCTTTTAATCTCAGCTGAAAGCAGTCGCCTCTTGGCTCTAAGCTGAGAGCCCTACGTCGAGAGCCGTGAGCCATAACCCGGCACTCTGCTCGTAAGAGACAACATACGGCTCTGAATTGCTCACGAGCGAACCGCGCGCTCTGCCCCTTTTCGACACTCGCTCAGAGCCAAGAGCGCTGTTTGAGAGCCGAGAGCACTAAACTTATCATAGCCGAGCCGAGAGCCAGTTGATGGCGTACGGCTCCCGAGCTGTGGCTCTCAGCTCTGAGTCAGAAGCTGTGGCTCACGAGTTGTGATACGCTTAGTGCTCTCGGCTCAGCGGCTCTCAGCTCTGAGCTGGAGCCGAAAGAGTAAGAGCATGCGGCTCGCTTGTGAGCTTTTCCGAAAGCCCTGATCCCCAACACACAAATATATTCTATACTATTTGAATTCCCAACTTATTTATTTGATGCTCTATGATTATGATAATGATCAATTTTTCATTCTAGTGCTCTTCTTTTTCCATTTTCTCCCACCTCATTAAATTATCATATCCATGGCAGAATATTAAAGCACCAGGAAGCAACATTTTACTTCCGCCGCCTGCGAAAAAATATTTAAACCAAAAGAAAAATCTAAAAAAAAATCTGCCATAAAAAAAGAGGCGACACCAACCGGATGTAAATTGGTACCAGCTGCATGCCAAAAACTGCAATTGTCATCAATACTACAACCAAGGAACTACAAAGCCAATTCATAAAACAAAAGCCAGCCGACAACAAGAACAAAAGCGAAAAGCGAATTTCAATAACGGATGTAAATAAACCACATGAGATCGATTACCTCCCCAGCGTGCGAGGGCGAAGCGAGACAAGAGCGGAGTCCTCGCTGTCAGGATAACAGATGCGGACATAAACTGGAGGACTGCCAGCACAGGTACAGCACCATAAACCAGAGGTGGTTTTTTTTTTTTTTTTGCTGTTTTGAATGCATGCGGCATATCAGTTAACGCAGCAAGAAGTAGAAAAAAATCGAAGCGAAATTTTATCATAACACTCAAATAAAAATAACTAAACATTGCGAATGCCACAAACAATGACAGCGACTAGATGATACCCTAGTTATGTGGTGTTGCAAAATTTGAAGTCCTCAGAACCGCAGTGTATGGTCTAAGCAGCAATAAAGTTGGTCTAATAGATGCTATAAATAAAAAAAGGCTGCAATTTTAAGATTTAACATTTGAAAAGCTAAAAAAAGGAAAAATTTCAACATCCAAAATAGGGAAATTCAATATCGGACAAGAGATTTAAAATTATAAATACTTTCTTTCTTAAGCCAAAGACTTTGCACAGATTATTTGCTTGTTGCATCGAATACAGTAGAAGAGCTTGATGTCCTTTGATAAGAAGTGGGTGTGGTTTTTGGATCTGGACTATTAACATATACTTAGTTGTAAAGCGATGCTTTTCTAGATTAAATGTTCGGCATTTATGATGTTAAATGATGTGTTTTATACTTCACTTGTTCTCTTACTTGATCGAAAAAAGCTCGTATATGTCGAGTGTTCTAGTGTCCCTAGAGTCATTACTCCAGGCAACTTGTTGCATGCATTTTGGGACACGAAAAAAGCAAAACAAATGGAGGTACAAGTAGCTCCCCCTTAACTTTGAACCAGCTTAGCTTTTAATTTCAAGCCTTTTGCCTACCCTTTAGTCTCACTTGACACAGGGTATTGCTGGAAAACAGCTGTCCGCATGCCAAAGAAATCCTCGCAAAAAAGTGCCAAGTTTAAATTTATTTAAGCTGTTCCTCAACCAAAAAATAAAAAATAAAAAATTGGAGAGGAACAGCAGCCGCCGCCGGCTTAACGTCGGCCACTTGTTAAGGTCCAGCGAACAACAAAAGCTCATTAAAGTATAGCACCTGGTGTCGTCGTCGTCCGGCAGATTGGTGACTGGACTCTGACTTGTGCGCCTGCGCATTTGGTTGACTTCTTCGCTTGAGGGTTGGCATTAAGATTAAGTCTTGGATGTTGGCTCATAAATGTGTTGATATTATTACAGGTAAACAGTCTGATGCATTTTAAATTGAATTTAAAATCGACTTGCACACTCTAATTGGCATTTTGCGAAAATGGCGTTTTTTTTTTTTGGGAAGTCATCAATTTTATGGGAAGCCAAAGTGATTTTTTGTTTATTGAAAAGCCATAAAAAATATGATGGGATGTGATGGGTAAAAGTTTAAGCAGCGGCTTATTATGTAGAGAGAAAATTATAATTTAGCTTGACCCACATTTGGGCATTTCCGTAAAAAGGTCTACAAAGAGGCAATTTGAAAACTTAATCAACCAAAATGGAGGGGTAATGTGTGAGAGGAACATGCAAAGAAAAGTTCTCTCTGACCATCATTAATATCAATAACAGCACACACGGTCAGAAAATAGATAATAGCTTCCAGCGTGAAAAAACTTTTCATTTTACCAAGTTTTATACATTTAGAAGGAAATGTTTGGATGGAAAGGGCATAGTCGAATAAGCCTGAGAAAAGTGGCCCAGGAGATTTTTGAATATTTCGAAACAGGAATTGTAGCTATTGTCTTGAAGGGTATGGACCTCAAATTTCAAGTTATAAGTTGTAGAAATCATAATCAGTTAAAAATAAACAGACAAATTATTAGTCTTACATCTAAAATGTGATGTCATGCAATTTTGACTAAAAATTACTAAGACTTAACGAACTTATCCGTTGGAACATTCGCGAATTTTTACTCCCATTTCTTCCATCACAAAAAGGTGGTCTAAGTGTAATAATGTGAAGTAATCAATAGAAATAGTATGCGATATATATGTACGTGATTAGAGCGATATGTCATCACTGTATTGATCGATAGCGATAAGTTTGAAAAGAAGAAGGAAAGAGGAAGCACGACACGCGGTCGCGACAGAAAGAACTGAAAATAAACTTAACCTTAATTAAGCCTTAATTAACAAGCGTTCTTTAACTTAAAACACTAAGCTTACAAAATTAAATGTTACTTGTTTCCAATTTTAACAATAACTCGAAAATTTTACATCCTATGTACAAAATCAAAATCCGGATATTTTAAGTGGGGCAACCATGGAAAATATACAAATAAACAAGAATATTTATGTAAATATATTCAGCTAATTTTAATACTCATCGCAATCTTCCTTAACAATGGTACATATAGTACAGCAGTTGATTCCAATATATTGGTCAGCATCTCGGCAGGCTTACTTAGGTAATATATAACTGCAGCTACATTCAGAGAAAAAATAAGGAATTTCATACTTGGATCAAGAATTGCACTCTTGGATCAAGACTTGTCCTTCTTATAGAACTTCCGACATCGAGCATTCTTAATCCAAATATGAAATTCCTTATTTTTTCTCTGAATGTAGCTGCAGTTATAAATTTTTGATCACGTTTTTCTAAATTCAACAGCATTAATACTTGAATCATTCTAAAATCAAGCAGAATAATTCTAGAATTAAGTGCTCAACATACTCAAATTCAAAATTGCTCATTCAGCATTGTCAAAAACCAAGAATGTTATTTCTAGTATCAAGAGCTCATGAGATTCAAGAGTACACTCGTAAAAAAATTTGTCCTGCAAATTAGAAATTCTCCTATAAAATCCGTCCCAAGGCGATTCACCCTAAAATTAAGAAATCTTTGTCTCATTTATGGAAAATTTTTCGTAAAAGAGAAAATATTTTTCGTATTTTCAGCTCGCGGTTAACAAGAAATGATTAGATAATAAAACAAATTTGAAATGATAATGCTCCGATTTCAACATTGTTATAATTTTATAAGGTCCTAGTATCCACCTGACAATCGTTAGCAAAAACGGATCCGTTTTCGACATTGCAAAATAACCCAAATCTTTATCGATTCTAACATGTTTTCATTATCGAGAATGTTTGTAGAACTGACCCGAAATTCGTTGTAAACGTTTTACTTGCTAAATATTTGTTTCCATTTTGTTATACTCTGTACCGTAGGTACATAGAGTATTATAAGTTTGTGCAAAAGTATGTAACATTCAAAAGGAAGCATCTCCGGCCCTATAAAGTATATATATTCTTGATCAGCATCAACAGCCGAGACGATATAGCCATGTCCGTCTGTCAGTCCGAACGCACAGATCTCAGAGATGGTAAGAGATAGAGGTTTGAAATGTATGGGACAAGTGTTTCTTATGTCTGCAGGCAGATCAAGTTTATTTTCAATTTTGACCGTGCCTCCTCCCGCGCCCGCAATTAAGCAAAAACGTCATATCTCCGGCAATTTTAAAGATAGATGGCTTGTTTCTTCTAGACATATTTAGTAATCAGAATAACTTATCGATCCGCCAAAGGATTAAAGAAGATCGGATGAACGGTTTTCGAGTTATGATCAAAAGACTGTTAGCTGCTGCAGCGCAGTAGCAACGCTGCTTTCAGCTGCTACTGCAGCATCAAAATTTATGCTGAGCGTATAATTTCCTTGGTACAGAGTAAGTTATAGTCGGGCTTGACCGACTTTCTTTCTTGTTTTCCATTAAAAAATCCATTAGCTGTTGGATCTTCTTGTATTTAAATTTATTTCCTATTCTGTAATGAATTTGATTCAGGGCCATAGCTCATATGTTATTTAAAGATCTTGCTTAAACTTAATACTTAAAATTTGTTGTGAATAATTTGGAAAGTATTGTTACCATGTTTTTTATAGGTCGCTGTTTTAGAGTGGAAACCGTTTCCAAATTATTTCAATAAAGATCTGTTTCGAAAGGAATCATAAATTCTCGCATATTGAACGCAGAATTTTGTAAGGGCAGCAAACAGAAAATAAGAGAGTTGAGTATTATCTCACAGGCAAATAAAATATTGTGATATATTGAGTACTAAAAAAACTCCTTCAATTTCAGCTGCTCTGAGAGCCAATTTCAAGGAACCATAATTCCAAAGTCATCCGAGGGTCATTGTAATGGCATTAAAAATCCAGCCGTCTTGTCGGTCTTTTTAGTGAGGTGTTAAGAAAAGGTGCTGGCCGGACAAAAGATCTCTCTCCCTCTCTCTCACTCTCTTTCTCTTTGTGAAAAGGGAACCCAACGCCTACAGATGCACAATGCCCTCAATGGCAACAATCCAAATTTGCTTCAATTGTTTGGTGGGAGGATGAATACATTAATCATCAAGCAGCAATTTTGTTAAGTTAAACCAAAAAAAAAGACACATTTTATAGATCAAGGTCGTAAAATGTGTCCTCCAGGACTCATACAGCTGAAACTGAACCACAGGCATCCCATTGTGGTCAAGAAAAAGGTCAAAAAGTCATTTGAGTTGCGTTAAAGAAAAATTACCGTCTTGTGAGTGTGTGTGCGACTGTGCGAGTGTGTGTGGAGCAATTACCAGGTGTAAGAATGCTCGAAGGCGTGTACTAATTGTTCGACTTGGTACGAACTTGCAAAATGCGCATGACAAATGCCAACAGGCGGGGTTCAGGGGGAGTTCCCCTCCACAGTTCCTCGTAATCAAATGTGTGTGTGGACTCTTCGAGCATCGGTGCACTGTAATTTTGCCCTC
Organism: Lordiphosa andalusiaca; assembly: GCA_035044965.1. NCBI lineage: Eukaryota > Metazoa > Arthropoda > Insecta > Diptera > Drosophilidae > Lordiphosa > Lordiphosa andalusiaca. The sequence continues at coordinate 20,155 of JAWNNM010002353.1, read as the reverse complement.
CTTTTGTTGGGCCTGCCTGGACCTGGTCCGGGCACAATTGTTCTGGTTTCGATGCCCAGCGCCTTTGTCGGCATTCACTTTGGAAACTTTTATTGAAATGCATTTCGGCTTTGACTTTTTGCTCTCAATCTTCCAGCTATTGTCAAATTAAGGCGGCGCTACTGAAGCGTTATTAATGTCGGTTGTCGATTGGCCAGAAAGTAGAGCCACCACCGGCATCACCTTTGTGATTTGTGACTGAGTGTTCCGGGGAAATCTATTGTACGTTGTAATAGAGGTTGATTAACTGTTTACAGGGAAATGGCATTTGACAAGGTACAAAAACTTTAAGCTACATGGAAAATTACAAATACGCATTAATATGTACTAGCTGACAATTTTGCGTTCAATATGGGAATATTATCTCGGATTGATGCGAGGATATCAAAAACTAGGAAAACTTCAGAAAAGAATTTCCGCAAAACTGAACAGGCGAGCTAATGTTTGTCTTGAAAACTTGATTTTATACCCAAATAAGCTTCTTACAAGAGTGCAATGTGATTTTAGGTATCATACCCATGTTTCAGATGCCCTAAAAAAACAGCCAAAGCTTAAAAATAATTTCTTATAGTATGACAGACACTATCTAAAATAAAGAAAATATTTACCATTAGCTACAAGATATTTTCTTAATTGTAGAACATTTTTTAGATATTAGAATAACCTTTACAGATTTTAGAAACACAAATATTTTCTAACTATTTGATAGAAAGGGGAGAGTGCGGGGAGTAGAGACATAAGAGGGGGAATGATAACCACTCTGCTGCCTCTTTTAAACTCAGAAAGCAGGGAATTCAAACTTGAGAGTTACAAGCGTTGTCTTTTTAAATTATTCTAAGTTTTCGGGGATTTTCTATATTTTTCTATTTTTGTTTTAAATTTTAGGAAAGTTTTTTCCGCCCTATTTGTATGTTATACCCTTGCAAAGGCTATAACAATTTTGCTCTGATTTGAAGCTATCGATCTGAAATTATGCACGGAGTCTTCTTTTTGCCTGCACGCTACTAATATGTCGGATCCGACCAGATCGGATGACAATATCTCATAGCTCCCATAGGAATAATCGGTCGGAGTTCTAGTTTTAGTGGGAAAAACATTTTTCTTTTCTAGGGAAACGTTTCCAAACTTTGTTTTCAAGTTTGATTAAAATCGGACAACTATATGGTATAGTTGCCATGCAAAAGTTAGGTCAAAAAAACCATCTCAGTTAGAAAACCTTCTTTCTTTTTATGGTTGCATTCTTAAAATGTATTTGTTTGTTTCACATGATTTTACTTAACTTAATTTTTGTACAAACCGGCTTACTATATTATATAGCTTAGATACGAACGATCGGCCTGAAAATGGGTAATTTTGGGAAAATTTTTTTTTGGAAAATATTCAAATGAGCACGTGCAAGGTTATAAAAACTTCGGCACATACGAGGTAAGCTATGTATTTTCTATATTGATCAATAGTTTTTAGGGCGTTTTCTAAAAAAAAACTTAGCCTAAGTTTAGTAATTTTTAGATTTAAGAAATTATTTAATAAAATATTACATTTTTATGTTTAGCTTAAGGAAATTGTGAAAAATCAAGAAATTTTGTAGAAAGCATCTAGAAAATGACCCTACATTTCAGAAAAACTCAACCGAAATTTTAAATTTAAGAAATTATATTTCAAAATATTCAATGCTTAAGAAAAACTCTTTAAAATCCCTACATTTTGTACAAAATACCGAAAACTAAATTATTTGAATGCGAATTTCTAAAAACTAGAAAGAACGTTTTTCAGTGTATGGAATATTTTGCCCCCTCCCACAACACAACTAAGGTTTAAAAGATACAGTCAAAAATGTTTTGCATGGAGTTTGGTGTACACCAAGGTAGAGTTTGTTTCAGATATGTAAAATCTGAAATCTAATAGCAGAAAACTGTCAGAACCACAATTTTTAAGTTAGTGCTTCGTCACTTAATATACATCAAGATGGGTCCAATATCTACCTATAAACACCGATCCTATGCAAACATAAAATATTTTTCCTTTACAGCAATTCGAAATCAGGAGAACACGATATTTTGAAGTTGGGGAACTCGATCACAGCGCCCTTACTAGTTTGAACTAGATTTTTACTCCCCATTTGTAAATATTTTGGGTGCAGAAACTTAAAATTTTCCAAAAAATACAAAGAATCGAATTCGTATAAGCCGGAAACGGGAGAGCTATCGATCCCCCAATCCTACAAAAGTTATTCTTTCACGAAGCACTGCAAAGCAAATGATGGCCTAATTCTTCGGCCGAATGGGTCATGTGGCAGCTGTTCCGCTTGACGCTACGTAGGACGGTATATTCTGAGCGGTTTACGACCATTTCTTTGACAGAAATCTTCGTAGAAATTCGCAAAACCAGCTACCGAAGACGAATCATTCTTCATCATGACAATGCGAGCACTCCGCACAATCGGAGTGGACAAAGTACTTTGAAAATGGGATTTAGCGAATGCAGAGAATGGAGAATATGTTGAACAACTATAAAACCGTTCGTTCGGTTGGTACAAAACTACTTGATCCTATAACAAACTTCTTATTTCCTCTACGATTTTACCGATCCAGAATTAGTTGACTTAAGACTGTTTTGGAATATGGACACTTTCAAAGAAAGGTACGCGGAGACAAAAAATTTGATGTACTTAAAAACACTATCTTTTTTTATCACATCTCATAGTGAAACGATTTAATTGAACTTAGTGAAAGCCCATCTTACACTTAATCATAATCAAAGTCGAGCAATCACATTTTTTCTTATTTTATCGTTGTTTTCCTAAAAAAAGTACCCATAGATTTAATTGAATATTGCTTTCCAAAAACATTCAAAAGGGTACAAAGAGTTATTGAAGATTGCATTAGAAACAATGGCAAACTATGTGATTGCAATCAACAGTAAGTTGATTGCACTCAAATTAGTTGTATTAGGAGACTAGAACGGGTTTCGAAGATTTTTGACATTTTTATGAATGCAAAAAAAATCCCATTCCAAGTTCTGTCACATCAGGTATGGCTTAGGACCTGTTTTTTGGGACCTTCTTTTTGTACAACTCCCAGATTTTTATAAAACATATTGGTATTCAAAGACCAATCTTTGTGTTTCTTTATGATGTTCATTTGAGAAAAAGTTCAAGGATAAAAGTTTCCATTTTATGCATCTTTTAGCTCCATTTACTATAAATCAAGACGTGATGGACCTTTTCCGTAAACAGATTCGTGTTAATCAGACGGATATTATCTAAAGAATTGTTAAAAGCAAATCGTTTTGTTTGACAGAATGGATTTTCTTTCTGAAATCACTTAAACGATATATTGAAATTGAATTCAAAGAATATATAATGAATGCTAAATGCTAAATAGATTTAAATGTAGAGAAATACAAATAGGAAATATATTTTAAAACTAATGTTTCGATTCTGTTTGATAAGATCGGTTTGCCTTAGGACTAACACTAAATTTCAATTGAAAAACTCTAGTTTTACATATTCGAAACCAAGCCCAAGGGCTTTAACCCACCTCTAATGATCTCTATTGTCTCTAAAAACAAAAAACTGCCTTTCAGACAGTATAGAAAAATGGAAAAACTCATTGCATATAAAATGCTCATTGCCATTGTTCATATAAATCAAAATTCACAGACCGAGAATGCCACGGACTCGGTCTCCGATTGTATGCAAAAAAAATATGTGTATACATACAAAAAAAAAAGGGAGAAATATGCCGCAGGTGTCCACAAACAGGCGGTCGTTTGTCCATTCGCTTTCACAAGTGTTTGTCTTTGCTGGTTGGACAAATTTACATGCGCGCCTCGCCACACAATGAGGCAGCAGGATGACACCGACAGGGACAGAGGACACTGCAGGTAGAAACTCTGCTCTGCGGAAAACTACCTGGAATGTCCAGACACACGTCGATATTCAAATACTTGAATGTTGTATGTAGATGCAGTGCACGGCTCCAAGGCAAATAAATAGTGGAAAACATGGCCCGGTTTGGATAGTGTGATTTCCGCTTATTATCCTTTATGCATCCGCACGGTGTCCTTGCCTTTTGTTGAACTCCATTTTTAATTAAATGGACTGAGTTAAGCCGGGTGGGTGATTGTGTGTGGCTGAAGCAAATCAATCAGTTGCAGGCCAATGTGGTCAAATATGCCACTGACACAGTTAAAATAACCCATAAATGCCAATGGGACAAAAAAGTGAATCACTTTTGTAAATGAAAAACCCGCAGGTGTGAATCTGGCTTTAACTTGTCAATCATAAAATGCATTTCGCAAAAAAACCGGGTAGTTTTCCATAATGGAATGTATATTTGAAATATTGTCAGCTTTTGGCAATTATAAAGGAATAACGGGCTTAGCCAGTGTGACGATTTTAAAAGCCAAAAAAAAGGTGGGTGACTAATAAATAGAGTAGAATATCACACGCACTTTTTTTTACCCTTTTTGTTCAATTGATTCATGGAGATATCGAGATTTTCAAATGAAAAGTCATGCAAGCTTAATTTTTATATTTTTTAAATGGAAAAGAAAATAATGCATAAGAAACCGTAACAAATTATGTAATTGCAATTAACTTTAAGTTTTGAATTATAATAGAAACCACGAAAATAATCATTACAAATGAAAACTGTCACATGTTGTATGCCAGGTAAGGTAGGTATCACAATGAGTCGAATATAAAAAAAACAAGCATTTGTTTTTCAACGAATCAGCCATAATTATATAGATGTATAGTTATAGGATCGTATTAAAATAGGTTGCAGATTTCAAAAGTTTTGTGAAAGCAGACAAAACAATCTTCCATATCCTGTCACATCATGTACACAGAAAAAGAGATATTCGAGTCTTAATCAATCCCAAACGATGTCACAAGTCGGTCAATTTCGGATTTTCTCATTCCAAGTACGAACAGGATTGTCCTGTTTTGCAATACTTTAATTCTTGGCTTGATCCCTACCTAATCCAAATGAATAACCATTGATTGGATTGACCTTGGCATGTTATCCAAACTTGACATGATCTCTTTATAGGATCAATTCAAGAAGACCAGATATTTACTTAAGCTCAAAATATGTAGTACTTGATACGATCTGGAAATGGATTTGATGCAAGTTTTCCCGAGATCAAATTGAACAAAGTGACGTGCCCAAATCATTAGCTTAAAGCATAGACAGATCTCTCAAATACTAGTGAATCGTGTAGAAAATTGTTTATATAAAGCCATGCTCCGGCTTTCACGTATTTTTTCGAATTACGATTTCAGCAAATTCGTACGATTTCAATTTAGAGCGCTCCGAAATTCGCCAGTTTTTTTTTTATCGATAATGTTCCATCCCCAACTTGTTTTGTGTCATTTCACATAACAAAAACAGCTGATGAGCGCCACTACTCATGCTATCGATAGTCATATATCGATATATACCATGGCCAAATCGCAAATTGTTGTTTTTGTGAGCAGTTTTCCATCTCGCTCAATTTTGTGTGTCTCTATTAAATAATTGATTAAAATATTACCTTAGTGCGAATTGATTGGGAGACTCCGTAAGACAAATCTAAAAAGCTTAGAGAACTGAATAAAAATAGTTCCGTGGGCTGTCTGTTTGTGCATCAACCTATATTTTGAATTTACTTTTCATTTCACGGACTCAGATGTCGCCGGTTTAAAAACGGCAAAACTTTGCGATTTCCTAATGTCGGAGCACCAACTTTTACGATTTGGTGATCAAATCGCAAAGTTTTTGCGAAAGTGAAAATGGGAGCATGGCTGATAAAATAAGTTTCATATAACTTTTTTTGTTTTTTTTTTTAGATCATTTTTAAGTTCTTTTTGTTGCATTTTCATGTTCTCTTTTCAATTTGTTTAAGCTGCATGCTAAACGTAAAATATATATATAGATTTCTGCATAGGGTGCTGGTTGGTTGGTTGGTTTAGTCGCATTTAATTGGCCGAACCATGGACATTCTCATCGGAGTAGGCTATGTAAAGGAAGTAGTCCTTTCGTGGTGTTCCTGATATGTTAAACTTACTTTAGTACGACTCGAGCATGAGATTTCAATCCGAAGGTGGAGTTCAGAACAATATTTTTATACCCTTACAGAAGGTACCTTAAAATTGTCCAGAAGTTTGTAACGCATAGAAGGAAGCATTTCGAACAGTGTATATATTCTTGATCAGCATGACGAGCCGAGTCGATATAGCCATGTCCGTCTACAAACTTTGTATTTCTTATTTTGCTATGCTTTCCCATGATTCCACTCAGTTTGGCTGAAATCGGACATCTATATAGTATAGCTGCCACAAAAAAATAAGGTTGGAAAAATAGTCTTAGTAAAAAAAACTTTTTTGTTTTCAATGTAAACCTCTTTAAAATTGGCAAATATTTATTTTATAAGCTTTCACACAATTCTTCAAAGTTTTGTTGAAATCGGAAAACCATTGGTTATAGCTGCCATAGAAATGATAGGTCGAAAAACTAGTTTTAGTGAGAAAATCTTTTTTGTTTTCAAGGATAACGCCTCCAAACTTTTTATTTCTTAATTTGCTATGCCTTTCCATGGTTCCACTAAGTTTGGTCGAAGTCGGAAGTCTATATAGTACGGTTGTCATAGAAAAGTAGAATCAGAAAAGTAGTCTTTTCAGTGGAAATGTCTTTCAAGTTAGTTAGGAAAACTTGCTGCAAGGGTATACAAACTTCGGCATAGCCTAAGATAACTTTCCTCTATGTTTTTTATTTGATGAAGGTTAAAAAAGGCTATCATTAGTATACTTTTAAAATAAATTGATGACGTCAGCCATGTGACTTCCTTATACTTTGGAAAATCTTGCGCAGCGCTTCCTAATTTCCGCTTGTATGATTTTGCGGAAGCCCTTCTTGGGTTTTGTAATGGGTAGATCAAGCAATTAGTAAACTTTTCTTTTCAAATTGGCTGAAAGTATTTGCATCATCTGGGTGAATTTTTGAATATTTGATCTAGGAAGTGCACAAAGTGTTGTTTTCTAATAGAGAGCAGTAGATAAATCGGGATTCAAGGCAGCATGATGCTTGGCAATAAGTTTTTTAAGTACTCGAAGGAAATGGCGTTAGTATGTCTTCGTATTAATGAAATCGAAGGGCATACTGATGCCTCCTCTACTAATCACAGAGCTAGTTGAATATCAATTTAAACTGTCTTGGCACTTTTCCTAGTTTATTCAGAACCAAAAGCTTAAATCGATATGGCTGTACCCTACGAAGAACATTTGACATTTAGTCAACTGTACCCAGGGTGCAGCACCATTTCAAAACTCCCTTCCAAATAATGTGGCAAAAAAAAAACCGACATATGAGTTTAATTGCCCTAACAATCCTAATCAACATGAACACAAAAAGGACGAATCGACCAAAAATTTTTGCTGATTGCATTTAATATAAATATAATGTTGCCGCACTTGAAGGCCATCAAAATCAAACAGCAACCACCACAGAAATGGCAAGCGAAATCGAAATGGAATCAAATCGAAGCCGAAAAATGAAACGCAAACGAACGAATGACGACAATGGCAACTTAATTTCTGTCATAGAAAGGAGCAGGCAGCGAAATTGACATATTGACAGCCGGACAAAAGGTCCCGGAGCAGAAGCGGCAGCCAGGGGTGGAGGAGGCGGTGAGGTTGAGGGTAGGGGGCTGAGACCGCAATCGCAGTGCAGTTTGATGGCGGCGTCAAAAATAAACAAACATTGCGACAGCAATAAAACATCCACAGAGAGTGGGAGCGAGAGAGAGAGTTGCAGAGACAGAGGGAAAATGGAAAAGCAAGAAAGCAGCAGAACGGCGGCCTCTTAATTGAGGCTACACAGAAAAATCCAATCAAAACGCAATGAAAAACTAAGTGAAAAGAGGAGGCCAGCTGTAACCTCAATCTCGGGCTCTATCTGTGTGTGTGTGTGTGTGTTGATGTTATCCTGGCAAATAATCAACAACAAGGTCCTTGTCAAATACCACATGTAAGCGATATATAGATAAACAATTGTGGCTGCATTCTGGTATTCAGCAGAGCGTAACTAAGAGCATATCCTTACTCCCTCCTCGACTGGCCAAATCCAATTTGATTCACAATGCACAAATCCTGTTTTTGTTGTTTGGGCCTCCGTTCCGACACAACAGAACACGAGAAATATAAATAAACATCGGAGGTTTGTTTTCATTTCTCACATTTTCGGAGTTTGAGGATTAATCAAAGCCAGACACCTTTCGGAAATCGAAAAATGTATATTACAATTTCTTCCTCTAAATAATTATTGCGTTAAGCACATTCAGCCTCATACCCCCAATCCCCCAAAGCTATTAATAAACACATTTCGACATTCTTACTCCTCCCTAACCATCCGAGCAGCTAATTCAACGGGCCACCCAACTACACCAGGCCAATCAAATCTGCATGACCTTCTCCTCCTTCCCCCCACGCGTCACATAAAACCAAATAAGACAAAGCGCACATAAACCACGCCCACCGCCAAACATTATCCTCTCCCGCACCGACCCAAAGGATGATCAACCCGAAGGAAAAATTTGTTAGCATGTTATGTAAATTGCACACAAGCGTCAACACAGTGAAGCCTACTAAACGAGTATGGGGAGGAGACATTATGTAAATAAAATAATAAGCTCACCGCCGGAAAATCCAAAGACAAGACGAAAATAAGGAAAATTATTTTCATGATGCGTTGATGATGTTGATATTTATGACGGACGGCTAAAGCATTTGGGCGAGAAGCCGCGAATTTCGGGCTTTATTCTAATTCACCAAGAATGTGGCCCGCTGGGGTGGGTGTTGATTTTTACAAAGCTATTTTGCTGTTTGCGTTTTGGTGTTTAGTTTTTGGGAATCATAGCGTGTCAAGGATTTAAGAGTCATTCTCTTCCATTGGGTGGCTTCTATTTAAGGACTCTTCTAATTCTTGGTGGGTGATGTTTGTACAAATTACTTGTGTCGCTTTTGCTGCATGTACCTAGAAGGTAGAGGCCACCTTTCCCGCTTGAAAAAACTAAACTTTGGATTGTATCTAAAGCGGAATTATGGTACATTCGGCTATTAAAAAGTTTGATAAACTAAACAAAGAAAAATAAAGAATATTATAAAATATCCATTGGATGATTTGTCGTATTTATTTGGAATATGTCTTATGTCTTAAGTACACTTTTTATCATCCAACGGAGTTAACAATTATCCAAAGGACATACAAAATGATCATTCTTGGATGATTTTTAGCTCCGCCGGATGATTAAAAGGATGCTTAAGACATCAGTCGAATCTAAATGCATCTTTCTTGGATCTTGTAGTCGCATTACTCGCTATCTATTCGATTGTTCGATAGTTTTTATTCTATATTTAGTTCAAAGGGAACTGAATTTGATGGGGACAAGATGTCAGAAGACACCAAAGCACTGAGGGAATCCCTGCACACACTTCAACAAGTCGTTCAAAATGACTCGCCCATTGCATCGCGTTTGAAATACCGAACAGTCTTCCAACTGTTTGTTATTTTGCGGATGTGCCCAACGTATATAACTCATTGGCAATCCTTTTGTCCAGTGGTATAGCCAGTCGAAATGGTGTGTCTTTCCTTGCCAGCAAAATGTTCAATTTGCTTCTCTCACACCAAAACTCGCTTGAGTTTTGGGGTACATCCTTTTCCCAAAAGGTTCCATTATTCATGAATTTCGGCGCCTGTTTTCCATGAGCCTGCTGGAATATATGGACATGGAAGCACTCCAGGCTCTCGCCAACAATAAATATTCTGTGTCAATCATCGAAATAATATCCAATTGATTATCCATTTTCAATTTGATGACGATAACTATAAGGAAAATGTGCTTCAGTGGGGAAGGCATATTACTCGTAGAGGCGAAAATGAGTATTTTTTTAAAATAATTAAGCGAGGACTTGCAAGGATTACATCATTGCCTGGGGCTCGAGCTCAGAATCATTAACATTAAACACAAATGAAGCGTTTTATCGTACTGCACCATGGGAATTGAGGTTACTTACAATGATTGAAGTTTCGACAGGATACACTTCTTTGTAATATCAATCTACCTTATCTCTTGGGAGAGCTACGAAGTCCCTTTTACTATTTCTAAGATCAATAGATGAACATTTTTTGACTTTCAAGTCGATATTCTAGTTAGCGTTAGCTTTTTGCATTCAATTTGAATAACTTTACAGAGAAAATGGAAATTATGCCTACGGTTACCAGGTGTGAGAAATAACACGATATTGTTTAAGCAGCTAATATCGATTGATCAATGCTAAGTTAATTTAATTCGAGAGAAAATTACTACGAGATCTGGTAAGAACAGATTGGCGAGTAACTTGCACGCAAATTAACTCAATTTTTACTCGAATTTCTTACGTTTTCACGAAAGTCGTCTCGAAAGCAGGAATATACCCTATAATTACTTTTCCTTTGACATTAGTTGCATTGTGCATATTTATATTTCATTATCATATACTTATATAATATTAGTGTCATATTAACCAGCCCGTATCAAATTGACAAATTGACCTTTTATTCATTGTGAAGTATTGGCACGTTAGGTAATGGATTTGATAATGAACTATAACAAATGAATAAGTTCAGGCTAAATAAACACATTGGCTGTGTTCAGCAGAAGCACTGATCGTTGAAGATCAGAAAAAAATGATACATCGAAAAGTTTCTGCTTCATTTTTGGGCAAACACTTTTAAAAAGCGCCGTTGAAATTGGCGCTTTGCATAAAATTAGTAAGACTTTTGATTTGGCACATAAAAAATATCATTTAAGTGCACAAAATCATCCAAGATAAGCATATCGGTATCGAAATAATCTGACGATAATCAAATGCAGCTGTAGGTAGCAGAACCAGCGTCCTATTTATTCGATACATGTTCCTTTACTCTAATACCGTCTCACTGGAGTTCAGCGGAAAGATTAGTGGAAAAATATAGTTGATCAGGCAGCAGGTTCTTCTGCTGAACGCAGCCATTATTTGCTTGGTATAAAACATGCGATGCGTTCCAGCTTATCCTCAGTTTTCTCTCTATCAGAACCAAGAAACAATTCTACAACATGAAACTAATTTCTATCCTCTGTGTGTTCTGTACCCTATTGGGTATGAGTTTGGCTCTCAAGCGAAGGGGTAAGTTTGGTCAAGCGATGTTTTTTGATAAGACTCTAACTCCTTTACTTTGTACCTTAGTCGTTTGTAATCAGCCCCCTGCACTTAATGGCATTGGTAAGGCTAAGTGTTCCGCCTATGGACCTAGCTGGACATATCATGCAGATGTCAATGCCTGCATGTTCTTTGTCTATGGCGGCTGTGGTGGCAATGACAATAGATTTCCCACTAAGGGGGCTTGCGAGGCCAAGTGCAAAGTCAAAAAATAAGCTAACATAATGATTTGCAGTTATGAGAATAAAATGTGAATAATGTCTTCATAATGGGAAAAACATATTTGAATTTCCTGAATTCAGAATTGTTAATGAATCTGATGGTTTACTTTTAGTTTTTAGCAACGTTCCAGGACTGAATTTTATCAGAACTTTATTCAGATCTCAGCAGGAAAAATATCTGAATTCAGGCACATAGAGAAGAACACTGAAAGCTAAAAAAACTTAATGCTAAATGATGTGAGGACAAATGCAAATAAATCACAATATAAGAAAATTTGCATATTTCCAAACAGCTTAATCATTGGGTTTTCTACATTGCCGTTTAGATATTGAAAACCCACACGAGTGTGTGGAAATTCTAAACGAAAATTGTAGCTTAAAATCAGAACAAAACAGCTATGTGTCTCATCTAGAAAGTTGTTATTCACACGCTACATGTAGGATTTTCTAAATAAAAGTTTAGGATTTCAAATGCTGAATGCTACGTATAGAAAAAAAAACACGAATCGAGTTGTTGATCCATAAGCTAATCGTCGCTTGTCGCTTCCCGCGCGTGTGCTTGGTAGTCGTATGGGTTGAGATGCCGGCATTTATGTTTAAATTTTAGAGACAAGGTAAGTTAGTTATGAGTTCGAACCCCAGACAATGTGAGTTAAAAAAATTGATTTTTGTCTTAGGCTTTTCAGAAAGAAGACTTTCCCCTCCCGTGCCCCTTCTACTCCCCTCCTCACCACACTCTCCCTTGTGAAAATAGTGTAGTGATAAAAGCTAAGTTAAAACCTCACATCATGGCATATAGAAGACCTACATGCCGCATAATGAAATGAGAAAGCTAAACGTGGCATGTAAAAAAAGCTAAATAAACGGTTGTGGGTGTAAAATCCCTGTTAAACGCATACACTCAGAGAAAAAATAGAGAATTTGATACTTGGATAAAGAATTTTTGAGATCAATATTTCGATAACAATGAAAATTCTCGATCCAAGAGCGAAATTCTTGATCTAAGTATGAATTTATGATCCCGGTTTTCTTGATCCAAGAGCTTCAATACTTGATCCAAGTACGAATCAGTCTTAAATCAAGCACAAGAGTTCTTGGATCAAGTGCTAAACATACTCGTTTTCAAGATTGCTCAATTTTGAATCAAGGGCAAACAGCATTGTCAAAAACCGAGAATGTTCTTCCTATTATCAAGAGCTCATCACATTCAAGAGTAAGATCGTTTACTCTTAAATCAAGAGCTTCACAGATACCAACCATACAACCATTCAATATCAGTAGATTTTTCCATTTTGTTAAAATTTATTTCATGGAAAACTAATTGTTGAGCCATGTTGCAACTTTTAGCCCGCTTGAGGAATATACACCTCAAAGCAGCATCAGTCCTTCTGTGTCAACTATCAGTCGAACAGAGGTCTCTCCATGCCAGCAATGCCATAACAGGTTGGGAATTCCAAAGCAACATGAGTGTAAAAATCTATCACGCTCTCCGCTCGTTAGCTTCCCCACACCCCTCTCCCATATAATACAAAACTTTAAAAGCAGCTTCAACGCCATTCTCTCAAATGTGCTTGCTCTCCTCTCTTAGTTTTTGTACCTCACTATCCTCGCCTAAAAGCACCAAGCTAAGAACGTATTTAGCTCGACTTCAAGAGCGAAATTCTTGAAAATTTAAGAACGAATAAATATTTTTTTAAGAGCGTTTGTTCTTAAGTTATTCGTCCTACTTTTTTCTGGGTGTAGAAAAGCTACATTTTCGTGTAGTTTTTACAATTTTTTGTTCTTTTTTTCATGTGTACTTACCGAGAAACTTATCCCGTAGTTCAGAACTGAAATCATGATTACTTAATTTCATAAAGTTGGCGATTTGTTTTCTTAAATTTAGGCTAATTTTTCTAGATATTTTATTAAAAACTTTCTTAAGTTTAGGGCTCCCTAAAAAGCTACTTTTAGACAGTCCATTCCACTAACTATTGTGCAACGTTTTGAGAAACAGGTTCACTCGTACTTTCCCTACTAAAACTATGCCAATTAACACTCCAAGGCCTCCTCTTTATAATGTCAAATATTGATCCTTTTTAGTTAATCTATCTCTCTATCCTCTTATACTGAGCATCAGCTTCCCCTACCATTTCCCTCATTTCAAATGCCTCTGGTAAAACAACTTATATTTTCATTTAATTAGCCCGAGCCTTCATCCGCATCGTTTTTATGCCAAGCCAAACACCAAAAACTAAGAAACTGCTGGCCTATTTTTCGGGTTTCCATTTTTTTTTTTTTTTGGCAGCAACTAAGCTTTATCCGAAAGATACACATCATACCATGAATAGGTTTTTCGCCCCAAAAAAAAAAGGACGACAAATTTGTCGCTAAGTAAACGACTAAAACTACTGCTAATTATGTGTATTTTAACTTTTTCGGCCATCTTAGCAGATGAAATGAACGGCACATGGACCCCGCCCTCCCTCCCTCCCTTCCTCACCCCAGTCACAATGAGTTGCATAATTAAAAACTTTACATTCTGCTATTTAAGTTGGCGTGCGCAAAGAAAAGATACAACATAATTTCTTTTCTTCTTGGCAAATAATTGTGCTCCGAAGGAGGAGCATCTTTAAGTTGGCCAGGCAAATAATAGCGAGCCGAGCTGAGGCCACAAAGGACCTTTTAACGCTGCAGACAAATGCAGGAAACAGGATATTGGATCATTTAGCATTAAGGCAGCGCCTCGCCTCGCCGCGGCTCCCGCTCTTCTTTCTCAGTGCGAAACAAGTTAAGCGCAGCGCGAACAATAAAAGGGGAGAAGGACTTTGACTAAAGGACGACGACGATGGCGACGACGACGATGAAACGCGTTACGCTTTAATAACTTGCCGCAGGATTAAGTCCTGTGCAATGAGATGATAATGCGACGTGGCTTTTGGCAAAAGGCTCTGCGGGTGGGTTGCCGGTTTGGTTATGTCCTGCTCTGTGCTGTTCAGTAGGCGGCTCGTTCAAGGCTCCTGACTGGGATAATGTTGATTATGGTGGGGACGCCTCATAAAACTGCGGGGATACGCACCTACAGCAACAGCAAACAAATTATATTACAAAATGATTCGAATTCGCCGGTTCATTGTTTGTTTTCTGGATTTTTTTATTTTGACGCTTACATGTCCGTGCGGTTGATTTGGCTAAGGGTAGTTTATTTGAGGGAAGGGAGTGACTAACAGAACATTAGCATTAATATTTACATATTAAGTTAGCTTACAGTGCATGGCTGACCTTTAACTTATGGCGGAAGGTGCCGTTCTCAGCTTTTTATTTTCCGATTTTTATAAAAATATTTAGATTTGTGGGACAAATGTTAAGCAAACTTTATTTTTTCAATCGTCCAATCGACGTAGAAAACTATACGCAACGTCCTCTTTAGAAAAAGATAGAAGTCGTCGTTTTCCAGAAGAAATTGGTTTTTGGTGCTTTCATTTATACACAGAAAAAAAAACCGAACTCGGGATTAAAAATGGGGTGATCCCGGGGCATGCTTAAAGTGATCCTGTTTTTCGGGATAAAAAAAAAAAGTGGATGTAAAATCAATCTTTTTCCGGGATCAGCTCAAGAATATCCGGGATCACCCCGTTTTTATTCCCGTTTTGGATTGATTTTTTTTTGAGTGTAGCTGTTTCTTCTTGATTGAGCTTGATTTTATCTCGACAAAATCGGTAGTCGAGTTATGCGCAAAAGAATGTTCACTCTCACCCAACATGTGATAGATAATTTTAACAAAAATCTGCTTGATGCGTCTTTTTCGAGCTCTTTTGAGGATTAAAAAGAGATAAGTGTAATGGGCGATTAAAAGAAGACTCGAAAAAGAGTAATACGTATGCTGAAAGTTTGAAAACTCAGCAGTTGAACGGGTTAAGGTTGACTCTTTAAGAAGAATCGCTGCTAGGGTACCAATTTATACGACAAAAGTATTCGTAACTGTTCCCGTTTTCGATTTCGATCAAATTATGTGAAATCGGAATTGGAAACTCTTCCCTTTTCGAAAAGCCGATTGTTTGACTCGGCTTTTATCTTATAATTTCGAATCCTCTTCAAAGAACAGTATTGATGGCTGACAGCTTTAGCCGATTTCTCTAATCAATTCTGGGATATCAGATCTTTTGCCTATTCCGATCGATTGAATTCGGAAAAGAGAACAGACATGATTATTTCTGATAAGAAAAATGTCGCTTTTATGACTTTTTTAATCAGACCGAGGTCTCATGAAAGACTTGAATGTGATCATAAATTTTATAAAACGTTTGCTGGTTACATTCATACTGAGCATACAATTCGTTGGGCCGACTGAATTACTTGTTTTTCTGAGAATACTTACACCTTAAGACAAAAACGTAAACCAAAATTTGGTTGTTGGTAAAGGAGATTTCGAAGTCCAATGGGAATAATGTATTTCAAATTGGTTATTAAATTTTATCCAATACTTTGGGGGTTGTCTAATGAAGGGTAATCAAAAATAATCATAAACGACAAATGTTTTTGGATTTTTTAGCAAGAACATAAGGACCCACCCATTGTAATTCCAACTTTAAAAACATATTTTCTTTATCAGCAAAAATGAAGCTAAGGCAGCTGGTTGTTTTGCTTCATCGTTTTAGTAGTCGTTTGTTTTCAACTTCACAATTTTGCTAAGCTAACAAATCATTTATTAGCTTTTACACTTTTTATGTATTAGTTTGAAACCAGTTGATTCCAAATTTCAATTCTCACTGTCCGCGAATCCCCCCTTCTGCATTATCGATCATGAGAGCTGCGGTGTCATTGTTGCGCAATCACTTCCAGCGCGTGCACGCCGAGACGGTGCCGCTGGATCAATACTGGTGGGCGGCCACCGACTGCGACACGGCTCAGCCTCTGGCCGCACACAACTCCAATGAACACAGCGAAAAGTATCTGCCACGATGTCGATTTATGCAGTATCAGCGCTTCAATGATACAGTCAAACGTCTCGCCATGGTCTCGCAGGATGGTTCCAAGATGGTCGAACTCTCGGATACGACGTGTGCTGCTCGTGACTTGAAGCAGTTTATACGGCAGAGATACTGCATGGATAGCCTGTTGGATAGTGTGCAGTTTATGAAGGTTCTGGAGGTGGACAAGAAGGTACGCCTGCTGCCGCCAATTGATGCGCCGGGCAAAATCATCGGCGTGGACTGCAACTACATCGACAGCTGTGATGAACGTAATCAAGGTATACCGCGGGAGCCGACATTCTTTGTGAAGTTCAGCACCTCCATCACGGGACCACTGGACAATATACGCGCTCACAACATAGCCAAGCGAATCGACTACGGCTGCCAGCTGGGCGTGGTCATCGGACGACACTGTCGCCATGTGCCACTCGCTGCAGCCATGAGCCATGTCTTTGGTTATGTGGTCGCCCAGGACATAACGGCCTGCAATTGGAATGCCCTCTTGGGCGGCCAAATGATGCTGGGCAAATCTCTGGACACATTCTGTCCACTTGGTCCGGTGCTGGTGCACAAGTGTCATGTGCCGGATGTGAATAACTTGTGGATCAAAACCATTGTCAATGGGGAGGAGCGCCAGACGGGAAATACGTGCAATATGATATTCAAAATTGATTTCCTCATTCATCGCCTGTCACAGTACATGACACTGTCCCCTGGCGATATCATTTTAACCGGAACACCAGCTGGAACCGGGGCTAATCGTAGACCCTCGACATTCCTTCAACCCGGAGATTTAATCGAAAGCGAAATACAAAATTTGGGTAAAATGCACAATAAGGTTGTGAATCCATATGCTTAAATTCGATCTCGGAGAGAAGTTTACAATATGATTTTGGGAGAACATTTAATAATTACATTCAAATAAAAGACTTGGAATGATTCCTTACATGTATACCCTCAATAAATCTTATTAATATTACTATTATTTGTGGGTTGATATCATTATTGATTGATGGCACATTAGAGCAGCTTAAGTGTCAAATTAGAAAATTAAAAACAGTTCTTGAATCAAGCATATGCTGTACCCAAAGTTTGAAGTGTGCCATGGGCGATCACTGATGACCTTTTACTGTAGTGTAAACCATGAATAATTTTGAATCTAAATGTACACTCGCAGAAAAAATAGTGAATATCATTTTGTGGATCTTGGAATGCTTGATATCGGCACGTTAAAAGAATGAAAATGCTTAAACCAAGAGCGAAATTCTGGTATGTCCAAGTATGAACTTTTAATCCTGTTTCTCTTAATCGAAGAGCTTCAACACCTAAACCAAGTACAAAACATTCTAAAATCTAGTTGAAAAATTTGTAAATCAAGTTCTAAACATACTCAAATCCAAGATTGCTAGCATAGTTTTTGCATTTTCAAAAACAGAATGTACTTACTTGTATCAAGAGCTAATCAGGTTCAAGAGTTAGACCGTTAAGTCTTGTATCAAGAGCTTTATAATTTCAAAAGTCAGCGCCACCTGATTTCAATCATGTAACAACTTAATATTACTTGAGAGTTCCATTTATGTTTTTATTTATTTCATAGAAAATTATGTGTTAACCCAAATATCAGGTTTTCCGTTTCTCCATGCCAGCAATGCTATAACTATTTGGAAATTGTAAAGCATCATGAGTGCAAAAGTCGACGGCGCTTTCCGCTTGGTAGTTTCCCCACACACCCCAAAAAAAAAAACTGACCCAACGCTATTCTCTCAAATTTTCTCTCCTCTCCCAGTTTCTTCAACTCACTCCCTTCGCCTAAAAACACTAAACTTGGAACGAATTTAGCTCTATATCAAGATCGCGAATCTTGAAATTTAATTGGCTTCTGACAACTCTGAGTTCTAAATAATTTATGTCTATTAATCTCGAAACTTTCATTAGCCTTTCATACTAGGATGCCGGAAATAATATCGAGATATGGAACTTTCGAATATATTTCCGAGGCGGTTATATGTCGGATATCGAATAGTTATAATAACCTTTTTTGGTTTTTTTTGATCCTCTCCAAACTCCGTATTTACTAGTTTTCTATGCTTCTCCAAGATTCTGCCAAGTTTGGTCGTAATCGGACATCTAAACTCTGGTGCAAAATTATGGCCGCACCTAGTTTCTTCAGTGTACACATAGAAAGAGTGGAGCCAGAAGAAATTTGGGATAACCGTTTGAAAGAGCGTTAAAAATGAGAAAACAAAGATGACAAACATTATCACTCTTCATGAGAAAATTTACCGTTATGTTTCATTTTCGTTTTGAACAAGGTGCATAATTATGGCCGCACTTCACTAAGTAAGAAAACATAAAGAAATTTTTTAGCAAATTAATATATTTTTATTCAGTTTAATAATGAGTGTAGCCTCCCTTAGCACTAATTAACTCGTAGACCCTATTTGGCATACTGCCTATGAGTCTTTTTATATCGGTTGAAGAAACTTCTTCCCATGAGTTGATTACTGCCAGTTTAAGCTCCATAATACTATTGTACTTGGTGTTTTAAGCATAAATCCTTCGGACCAGCAACGCCCACAAGTTTTCCATTGGATTCATGTCCGGGGAGCACGCAGGCCACTCCAAAAACCGAACATTATTTCCTTCCAAACAAGAACGAGTCTCCCGGCTGACGTGCATTGATGCGTTGTCCTGTTAAAAAATGAACTTTTTACGCCTTCGACCGCGAAGAAAAGGCAATAAGTTCATTTTCAATATACCCACGTACTCCATGGAGTTCATATGAGTGCTTGGAAATGCCAGCTCCAAGCATCCAGACTCGCAGAACGCAGCCCAAACCATCAAAGATCCTCCTCCAAAATTTCTTTTAGAAAAGTATAGGGGTTCTTTCCTTAAATCCCTCCAATAGTGCGAAAACCCGTCAGGACCGCCCAAATTTAACTTTTTCTCATCCGAGAAAATGATCTAGATAGAAAAATTAATATTTGCATTACTTTATAAAAACTTGTTACCTTCGTCCAGTCAGTTGCCATATTATTCCTGGCGAATTTTATCCGGGCTTCTTTATGACGGTCCAATAACCTTGAAGCAACTTTCAATTTTTGTCGCACTATAGTTTCGGTCTTTTTTAAAACCCGGGCAACGGTCCAGCGAGACACTTTTAGGCCACATTCAGCCGATAACTCATTGGCGGTCTTCAATGTGTTGCTTGCAGCGCTCACTAATCGGCGCTGATCACGCTGACTTAACTTCGGCTTACGTCCTCCGTGTTTTTTTTTTGCCATATTCATTTTGATGTTTCCAAAAATTTCTCACAACTTTGTCGGAGCGACCAACTTTTTTTCTGGCAATTTCTCGAAATGAGTGATTCTCATTTTTGAGCGCCAGAATTTGACCTTTCTCGACATCAGAAAGCACTGGTGCACTTGGCATATTTATTAAGTTGTTAAAAAAAGTTACTCACCAAATGTGCGCAAAAAAAAACCCCGCCAGCCAAACTCAAAATATGAATTTAAGTTGTGCGGCCATAATTATGCACCTTGTTCAAAACGAAAATGAAACATAACGGTAAATTTTCTCATGAAGAGTGATAATGTTTGTCATCTTTGTTTTCTCATTTTTAACGCTCTTTCAAACGGTTATCCCAAATTTCTTCTAGCTCCACTCTTTCTATGTGTACACTGAAAAAACTAGGTGCGGCCATAATTTTGCACCAGAGTTTA
>JAWNNM010002351.1:0-51610 GCA_035044965.1 Lordiphosa andalusiaca | reverse complement strand
GATGTGGATGCGCGAGAGTGTGTGCCTGCGCTTCATTGGAGCGTAAGTAATCCTTTCAATTTAAACAGCTCCAGCACAACCAACACAGGTGAATAATTGGCTACAATGCTTTGCAAAATTACCGTAAAATTAGCTGACGCCAAAAAGAGAGAAGCAGTTAAAATCGTCAAAAGAGTTTGGGTCTCACCTTGGGGGGGGCTCAAAAATCGCTAAAAAAAAAAAAACCGAAGGGGGATAAGGTAACAAGCAAAAGGGGATGTCTGTCCATGTGAGGAAGGTAACAAACTTTATTTAAATATTGGCAGAATTTGCTTTGTAGCTTAAATCGTTGTTAGCATCTGTGAGCTTTTAATTACAGTGGGGAATAATGCCAGAAAGTTAAGAAATAAGGCTGATAATGCTGGTGGTCTTTGGAAATTGTAGATTTCTGAGTTTGGTTGAGTTCTTATAAAAACTTACAGATATGTTTGTTGCAGGGACCGTAAATAATGATTATTTGTAGATTTTGCATCCTCAAAAATCATAAACTTGGAGTACCCGCATGAAAAAACGTATCATAATAGAATACGGTTGTATTTCGCTATTCTATTCATTTCCACAATGATTTTTATTTCTTGATTTCTATTTTATAGCTCAATCAATAATGATTATTTTTTGAGTAAAATGAATAAAAATCTAAATTAATCATTAATTTTTATAAATCCGGAATTTTATTTGTATTTTCAATCTTGGCATTGGGTTCTACTGGTTCGACTTGATTCACTTACTGAGGAAATACATCAATCTTGGCACAATTTCTTAAACACTTGTAGTAATCGACATTTGAGTAATATTTATAATATTTATTTCTGAGTTTTATTTTAAAAATCAAATTTAATCATTATTTTTTGAGTTATACAATAAAAATCAAAAATAATCATTAAAGTTTGATTTTTATAATAGAACTCATAATGATTACGGTCCCTGGTTTGTTGCTTTGTTTTATCCAAAATTTTTAGGTTGGTAGTTATCTTCACTAACAACTATTTTGAGAGGAGAACAGATACGTAAGAAAATAAACGAAATATTTTAAACTCAAATATTTCTACAAGTATCTACAAATATTTCTCCAGTGTAACATTTTATCTCATTAAGGTTTCTTTCCAAATGAGGGGAGGACTTTTCGGGAATTTACCAATAAAAAGCTGATATGATTCACTTGAAAATGATCTGTCTGAAAATATCAAGCTGAAATCAATATTTTAACATTAATTTGCATTTAATATGATTGGAATGGCGTCTTTTCGTACTCCACCATCGGATATGCGAGTACAAGTCTCTTTCCTTCTCCACTTTTTCTACCCTTGCAAAGGGTATTATAATTTTAGCCCAGAAGTTTGCAACGCATAGAAATATTCATTTCCGACCCCATTAACTATTTATATTCTTGATCAGGGTGTCTGTCTGTCTGTTTCTACGCGAACTAGTCTCTCAGTTTTAAGGCTATCGAGCTGAAATTCTGCACAGAGTCTTCTTTTTGCTGCACACTATTAATATGTCGGAACCGACCGGATCGGATGACTATATTTCATAGCTCCCATAGGAACAATCGATCGGAAAACTAGTTTTAGTATGAAAAAACGTTTTTTCTTTTCAATGGAAACGGCTCCACACTTTGTAATTGTAAGTTTTCTATGTTTTTTTTTTGATAATTCTACCAAGTTTTATTAAAATCGGACAACTATGTGGTATAGCTGCCATACAAAAGATAGGTCTGAAAAACAGTCTTAGTTAGAAAAACTTTTTTGTTTTTAATGGTAGCATCCTGCAATATGCATTTGTTTCTTTCACTTAATTTTAAAATTTTTTTGGCAAAATCGGATGACTATATCATATAGCTCCCATACGAACGATCGGTCGGAAAATGGGAAAACGAGTTTTATGAAAAATATTTAAGCGAGCAAGGGTATAAAAACTTCGGCACAGACGAAGTTAGCTTAGCTTTCTCGGTTTTTTTTTTCGTTCAATCGTGAAGTTATAGATTCGAAATATTATAAAAACAATTGCGTTTGACAAAATATCAAATTTATCAAATTTAGTAATTTTTTTGAGATCAAAGCAATATTTCAAATCATTAATATGAAACATGCTTAAAATGATTCTGCTTTGGCGGTACATGCAGCTCTAGTTTTGGGCTGAATATAATCCCTTTGAAATGGATCCGTAAAAAAATGGGTCTAAACGTGCTATAAACGGGCTGAACTGTACATATTTGGTTAAGGTAGCATCGCCTTCAAAAGCTTTCCAAATCATTGCCGATCCAAAAAATTTAAGAACATAAATCTAATTATGAGATGCCCGACTTCGATATGTGAGATATTTTAAAATTTAAACGAGGAGTTATTTAACATTTTCGGTCTTTTAAATACCTTTTGTACTATACGAGCAACTGGTATAACAGTCAAAGATGCAAGCCGATCGGTAACTAGGACTGGCTCGACTCACCGGTTTGTTTTATTTCATGGTTTTTGAATAAAACCAAGACGCGAATTCTCATGTAAGGCACATATGCTTTTATTCTTGCAACTCAAGTATAATTTCAATTTTTGCCACGACCCCACCCACCCTAGCAGCTTTAAAAAATCGGCATAATTTAAACAGTTTAATAGATGGAAGGTTCGAAGTTCGAAGAACTTCGTATCTTGTGGAAAAATGTATAAATCAGCATTATTTATTGATCCATCAATAAATTGATAAAGGTCAGATGAGCGGGAGTCGAGTTAGGAGCCAAAGAATGTTCACTGCAGCAGCTCAGTAGCACCTAATTACATTATTGTCATTCAGATTTTCATGAAGTTTAGGTCAAATCATGCTATCATGAAATGTAATTCCATTCTATTGATAATCAATTTCTGGAGTGCCACAAATAAAAAGATTACAGACCTAACAGATTCATTCTCAAGAGTAAGGGAAGTATTCTTGTGGCTGCCTTATCAAAATAGTCTGAAGGTCTGCTTTCAATTCTCCTATGCATTTCCTCCAAATCTCGAACGAAAAGGATCACTTTTAAAAGGTTAAGACTTGGCAAATATGTGTGGACAAAAAGTATGCAATCAAACAGAGTTGTTGAATGGATTTGTACATTCGACAATTTCATGAAAAAGATGACGACTTTTACCCTAAATATTATCCATTTCATTATTATCATTTGTTTCACTAAATAATTCCCAGTCCTCTCATTACGCTTCACTGGATGGAATCCCCCTTCTCATGTTCTGTCTTGTCAGCTGCTTCAAGAAAAAAAGACAACTGTTTCATTAATATTTCAAATCTATTAACGCTTATGATACTTTCAACTAATGAGCTATGACATTAAAAAGGTTTAACCAAAACAAACTACTACAAAATGCCTCGCTCCCGTCAACCCCTCCCCGTTCCCCATAATACTCTAATAAAAAAAAAAAAAAAGACTTGCGAGAAGCGGTTCTTTTTTAATGACAAAACCTCGACAAAACCTCATCGCCCTCTTTTCAACTCTCAGCTCCAGCTGCTGCAACGAATTTGATAGATCTATTTGTAGTTCCCCCGCCCCCCTCCTCGACTCATAACACTGCCTGTTAAATGCGACAACTTAAAATCCCATTTGATGCACTCTTTTATACTTATAGAGATGCACGACCCGCAGTAGTTGGCCAGAGCTGGAGGTTTCTGTTGCTCCTCTGCTTCAATCTTCATAAACTTGACAAAAATCCCAACGAACCAACGAACGAAAAACGAAAAATTATGTTCCATTAATGGAGCGAATGTTTCCTTTTATGGGATGGCATATAAAATGTAAACTACTTAAGCATCAGACTTGCAACTTGTGTGTGTGTGTGTGTGTGTGTATGGAGTGGGGGGGGGTGAGGCAGACGTTAGCTAGATTTTTGAGTACGTCGTCATCGCTGCCGACGTCGACATCGTCTGCTCCTGTGTCTCGCCTTGGGGGCAGAAGCAGGCGCCCTGTCTCATTATGTTGCATGTGACACTGTTAATGATTATGTGAGTGTGCACTCCCTGCTTGTTATTGTACACTTGAAAAAATATTCGAAACTTTCCTTATAATGTTTTCTTTGCCAGTTAATAATTGAAAACAAATCCCGCCTTTGTTGAAAATAGTCAACGCTTGACTCTATGAATTACAAAATATAATTTTAATAGCTTTAAGGACTTATTATAATTAAATATCCGACATTTTCTTCGATTTGACAATGTTTTTTGAAACCTTTATGCACATTTCTTGTGAAAAGTGACTGATGTAAATAATTCCGGACTGTTCGTTACCAACACGACTGAAAAATAAGGTTGAACCGCTTTTCAATTTGAATTCGTTGCATCTAAAATGCATGGCGGGAATATTACTCAGGGAAAGTTGCATTAACATTAATGATAACTTTTCATTATTATTATAATGGCAGATGCCACATGAAACGCCGCGAAGTATGCAACGTTCAAGCTTTGAACTCATTATTATGTTCGCAGTTTGTATAATCTCTAAAATTTTCATTAAAAACAGATAATAATCATTGAAGTTATAAGAATATAAACATAAGTCGTATATTTCTATTCATCCATTGACTTAATATAAATGGAGACTCTATCTGCACGAGAGCAAGTATTCTGTTCAGAGAGTGAGCAAGTCTATTTGTTCCCGTAATTTTGGTGAGCAGACAGCACGGGAAAAATAGATTGATCAAATTTTGCGTGATCTGTTACGTTTCAACATCAATCAAATGCATGAAAGCAACATACTTAGGAATGTTTAACAACATAAAATAATTCAGTTTTAAATAAATGTATAGAATGATAGAAAATATAAGTACTTATATTTCCGTTGTACGCCGCCCTTATCACAAGCAATTTAAAATCAATTCTATTTACATTTTAAATTACAAGTTAATTTTTCAACTTAGTATGTTAAATAAAGCTCAGAAAACATTTTTTATATATGATTTCTACCCCAAAAAAATGAGAAATTAAAACAACTTTAAATAAAAATTAGAAAAAAATGTTTTTTTACAGTTTTTATTTTTAAATGTAAAAATAAGGGTTTCTTCAGATTTCAATCAAAAAATTCAGGAAACCTAACTTCGGCTCGGCCGATGTTTGTATACCCTTGCAGCACGTTTTTCTAACTGATTTGAAGGACATTTTCACTGAAAATAAACAAGTTTTTCTCACTAAGACTTCTTTTTTGACTTTACTTTTCTGTGACAGCTATACTATATAGATGTCCGATTTCGACGAAACTTAGTGAAATCATGGTAAAGTATAGCAAACTAAGAACCAAATAGTTTGGAGGCGGTTTCTTTGAAAACAAAAAAGTTTTTTCCCCTAAAACTAGTTTCTCGACCGATCATTCCTATGATAACTATTGTATCCGATTTTGATACAACTTAGATCAATTGTGTGAAATCTTATAATATAGATATATATGACAATCTAAAGAGACTATACAATCCAAGACCATTTTTCTAACCTTACTTTTCTATGACAGCTATACCATATAGATGTCCGATTCTCCGACCCTCTGCAAGGGTATAAAAACTTTAATCGTTTCGATACCTAGTTTTCAATTTGAAAAGTTTCAATTATCATTTAAAAAGCTCAAAGCAGAAATCAAAGCGAATTACGCAGTCTCACTTTATAAAAATGGGATCAGTTCTGATTCAGAACTGGCTCTGCTACAACCGACTATGTTTTTATTTTTATTAACGTTGGCTTTTCAAGTTTAGAGTTCTCAGTTTTCTATGAAAGATTGGAAACATATCTGTGGTTACTAGATCAGGTCATCGCTTTTGACGAATTGAATCCACTTGACACTGAGCTGTCGGTTTCGACTGCTTAAGCACTTCCGGTTTTCCTCAAACCTAATCTAGTGACCTTTGAAATACTTGTTCCTTATAACACTTTTATGTTTAAGCTCTATATGCAAACGATTATAAGAAAATTGACTCGGAATTCGGAACAGGACCCAATATGTTTGATTTTACTTTAATTAGAAAATTTTTCATTTAATGTGCTACGGTTCGGGTTCGGCTTCGCAAAGAAATTATACCTATCAATTCGGCCTACAAACTGACTACTGACCAGCAGACACTCGAAAAGTATCTTATAAGTATCATAAACAGTGTGAAAGTGTCGGATACATTCTGTTTTCAAGATTCCACGAACGGTGTTTTGCAGTAAAGGAACCAAATGTGGTGGATTCTTTTGATAACTGTAGAGATACTAGTTTTTGACTGTTTTTGCTATGTGATGGCTATGTTTCTGCCAGTAAAAATGTAAGGGAAGACGCGGTCCTTAAAAAACATCGATTGACATTTCCTTCTAGTTTACAATCTTATCATATTTCGTTGCCTCTTTAAATGTTCTCATTAATAGTTATTCACTTTGTAATTATTGACCGATCTTAGCAAAACTCGGCTAAGATGTTAGACATAAGACTAGCGTGTAGCAAAAACTGTAAAAATCCGACTAGTTTTACAACTTCCCCATTAGATACTTTTTTGTAGATAATTATACGAAAACAAACGCATTTCTCTTTTCAGGGTTGCTTATAGAACACGTCATTAGAATATTATTGCTAGGAATGAAATGGAAGCACCCAAAAGTGGTTCAAATTTCAACTTCCATTCTGCCCCAGTGTGCAGTAGTAGCCCTGATTTCGAGTGCAAGGACACTTACCACTCTGGACTTGATCGGTTGTGTGAATCAAAGAGGTCTTGAAGCACCATTTCTGTTAGGAAAACGGATTTCCGGTCTAATTTATGGGAGGATGTTGCTAATGGGTTCATGCTTGCCGATGAAGCTTTTACACCAAATTCCTCCTTTAGGACTGAAACTTATGGCATTTTTTTGTAGGTTTATAGCCTTAAAACTTTAGCTAAGCGTTGATGACTTATCATTAAGTGACCTAGGACGAACTTGAGCTCAAACTGGAGTTGTATAACATCATAATTTTTCTCAATTCCACTATAAATAATATAAAGTAAATATAATATAAAAATGGGCATTTAAAAACATAGCCTTTACACAAATCGAAAATAAAGGATCATAATTTTTATTTATGACTTTCGATGTCGGATTGGTTCGGTTCTAAACCGTCTTCCAGCGCTTCACGTCCAAACATTTCTTCGAGTGCATCAATTCTCTGCACTCAGTTGTTCATTCATTTCCTGAGTCACAGCCTGACTTCCCTTTTCTGTTTCAACTGAAAACTCCACCGCGTGACGTGAAAATCTTGGAACAAATGTTTTGGTTCCCACTTGATGAAAATCCCTAAATGCCTTCTGGCGCACAAACGATAGGCCAGTGGGTTGTGCCGGCGTTGAAACTTTCATTATAAATACATAAAAATCAACAAGAAATGGAAGACATATTTTTATTTTGCCCTGCGGCCACATGAATGAATACAGCGTTTGTTGTGTGACATTTGTTTGTCTGTGTCTGCCTAAACTTGATTTTGTTTAACAACAAATTCGTAAAAGTAACAAACTAAACTAATTGCCAGTTTGTCGTTTTGTTATTCCGTTGTCGTGTGCTGGGTGGGGGTGGGGTGGGTTGGGTGGAAAGTCTTAAAATTCCAGTAAACCACAACAAAACAGTTTTCGAAAATGCTGTGGGAAAAGTTCACAGTTGTTTGGTCCCACATCTTGATGGGGTTTTAATTGTTTGTAGCCGCCAATTTAAGGGCTTTTGCCTCCTGATTGGTTGGGGCAGGGAATTAGTTGGCTTTCAACTAGGCAGCGACTAACAGGTAATTGTTCAAATAGAGTGGGTGTAACGGCCTGAATAGTTAATGCGGGAACGGTCTGGACTTAATTGGTGGTAATATGACTTGTCTACAGCTGTCAATTAAAAGTGGGCAAGAGAGCCGGGATGTGTGATTAGAGGAGTGATTGGAAAACTAAAGCAAACTCAACAAAATCCGATTCGTTGTGCTGGGCTGGGCAGGCGAGCTCCGTCCTCCGTTTTAATTCCTGGGCAAATAATTGCTTAGTAAATTTTGTCTCACCTGTTCCCTGCTCTTTCTCGCTGTCACGCAAAAACTTGTCCAGGCCATAAATCAAAACTCAGCTAATTACGCAACAAAGAGTCAACTCCTCGCCAGCTGAATGCTAATTAAAAAGATGCCGGACCACCCCACGTCCCTGCACCTCCCCCCAAAAAGGACCTTTTGACTGCCCAAAGTCCGGGCAAAGTCAGCTAAATTTTTGGCCATTAACCATAATCCGAAATCCATAGAAATCCTGCAGCTAAAATCTGTGGGCAATGAAACGCAATCGAATTGCAAATTTATGTAACACGAAACAGGACTCCAGCACCTCGTAGACGTAATTAATTCGATTATATTTCATTGATTTCAGCTCGGGCCATAGAAAATAAAATTTAATTGAAATGCCGAACGTAAATCAAGTTGGTCAACTGGGAGGGAGGACTGAAGGCGGCGACAGCTCCGGCTATAATGGTAAACAAAAAATCAACGTGACAGGAAAGAAAATTAGCAAAAGTTTCTCTCGCAGCCTGGTGTGTCCTTGTCCCACCAAAAAAAAAAAAAATAAAGAAGAAAACACCAACAGGAAGCCTTAAGCTGCTTTCACTGGGGAAGCTGTTGCCTGCCTTCCCCCCAGGGGCGCGAATTTAGTCGCTTTGGTCTGCTGTCAAAGAGATGGCCAAACAAGAGTTTCATTTCCTATGGACATTGATTAATCATGTTTTTATATATATACAGGATTTTATGTAATTTTTTTTTGGCAATACGCACGACTGGCAGTTGTTGTTATTACTTATTATTATTATTATTGGTGGGCCTCATTTTTAATGACGGCAAGAAAGTAAAAACCCAAAATTTTATGAGCTGAATTCGCAGCCAAAAAGGAAATCTCAGCCTTAATGAAGAAAATGTGGCACAGAAAATGGGAGAAAAATGAAACAAGACATTGAGGTAAACTGAGGGAAAAATCTATCTAAAACCTAATTTTTAGTCTCGAAACTAAGACGAAACGAAGTCTAAAGTCAACAGGTACTAAATTTATACACTCCAAATTAAAGAAGATTAATGCCCTCTAAGGTATGCAAACTTTAATTCTTAAAGTAATTATCTATCGGAACAATGAACTTCATAGTCAGTTATAGCCGCGTCATGCCTAATCGACACTGCAGTTTTTGTTGGCCAGATTGCTGGGTAAGCTACGGGTATACCACAAAATGTTGTGTTAAGAAATATATTAAGTAAATACTTTACTCAAACTATTATGTTCATATAACGTAGCATACTTCAAAGGGTTATAAGCATGATATTTGTATTTTGTGTGTATAACGTTAGATCGCTTATAATCGACTTTACAATGAAACAATCGCATCTTTATACCATTGCAGAGGGTCTTTTAAAATTGTCGTAGTGCTTGTAGCGCGAGTATGGATTTAGCCAATGCCCGTCTGCCATCGTTCCGTCCCCGAAGTTTTTTAGCACAAAGAAGCAGCAAATTTGTAGGAACTGGCCATATCGGATGACATTACAATATAGCTCTCATAGGAACTATCGATAAAAAACAAGAAAGAAAGTCGGTCAAGCCCGACTATAACATACTCTGTACCAAGAAAATTTGTCTTTTGATTATAACTCGAAAACCGTTCATCCGATCTACTTCATTCCTTTGGCGGATCGATAAGTTATCCTAATAACTAAATTTGTCCAGAAGGAACAAGCCATCTATCTTCAAAACTGTGGGAGATATGACGTTTTTTCTAAATTGCGGGGGCGGGAGGGGGCGTGGCCAAAATTGAAAATAAACTTGATCTGCCTACAGGCATAAGAAGCATATGTCCCATACATGTCAAACCTCTATCTCTTTCCATCTCTGAGATCTGTGCGTTCATACGGACAGACAGACGGACAGACGGACATGGCTATATCGACTCGGCTGTTGATGCTGATCAAGAATATATATACTTTATGGGGTCGGAGATGCTTCCTTCTGGATGTTACATAAACTACATTTTGCACAAACTTATAATACTCTATATACCTTCGGTACAGAGTATAAAAATAGTTATAGTAAGAAAAACATTTTCATTTTAATTACAAATTTTCAAATATAGTGATAAAAGTTTGTACCTTCTCGACTTATTAAATAATCAAAATGATTTATCGATCCGCAAAAAAGTCAGTCACGTTAACGACGGAACAGCGACGAGCATACACTTTACACGTTGGTACAGTCGGGATTAACCGACTTTTTGACTTGTTTTAGTTTCATTCACTGATTATTGATCTTTCTGAAAAATGCACTAAAACTTATAGTTTTAATTTGAAACTTCGCGTCTGTGAATCAAGCTTGTGACCTCGGAGAACTGAATAGTAATACGAGCACAAATGGAAATCAAACGAGAAAGTCAAGCTATCTTCGTCTGTGCCGCAATTTTTATACCCTTGCAAGTGCTCGCTTAAATATGTTCACAAATAATCGTTTTCCCACAACGATCCATTTTCCCTATATGATATGATATATGATATAGATATACGATTTAGACAAAACTGTGTAGAATTAAGTAAAATGTAAAACAAACATACACGAAATTTTAGGATGGTAACATAAAAAAAAAAAGTTTTTTTAACTAAAACAATTTTTTTGACCTACTTGCATGTTCTTTGTATGGCAGCTATACGTCATAATTGTCCGATTTCATCAAACTTGGCAGAATTATAAAAAAAAGTCACAGAAATCATATGAATTCATATTTTGAAGACGTTTCTATTGAAAAGATTTCAGCAAATTTCAGCTCGATAGCTTTAAAACAGAGAGACTAGTTTGAATATAATCAAACAGACCGACAGATAGACGGACGGACAAAGCTCAATCGACTCAGATAGTCACCCCTACGGAATTGAACATTTCTATGAGTGGCTAACTTCTGGACCAAATTCTAAAACAAGCACTTTGAATAGGCCAAAAACAGCGTTTTTTTTTTAACGGTGCAATAATAAGAATATAGAACGATTTTTCCATTTTCGAAAGTCCCATCCATCTAAAAATCTACTGAGAATCTGCCTACAAGGTTAAGGGCGATTAGAAGATAGCAGTTTTATGTTAAAAATTGCGGAGGAATCGGTTGATGTGCCAGTAATTATTTATAAGGAATCTTCGTCCCTTA
The DNA here is from genome assembly GCA_035044965.1 of Lordiphosa andalusiaca. Lineage (NCBI taxonomy): Eukaryota > Metazoa > Arthropoda > Insecta > Diptera > Drosophilidae > Lordiphosa > Lordiphosa andalusiaca. The sequence continues at coordinate 40,435 of JAWNNM010002351.1, read as the reverse complement.
CACTTCGAAGCTTAAGTTATCGTTCTCGTTCATATACTCAAAGAAAATCAAGCGAAATCAGCATAAAACAAACAAATTTTCTAGATTAATAGTTCTCTATTTTAGGGTAAGTTTTTAAATGGTTTCTTAAAGTTTAAGAATCATGAACTAGAAAATTTACAGCTTTTCACAAAATTCAATGTTAGACGCCCTATTTAAGGACTGCACGGAGTTTTTCTTGAATTTCTTTCTTTTCTGAATTCAAAGGTGAACCTACCCTACGATTAGTAAAGTTTTTAAAAAATTTCTTTAGAAAAATTACCATAAATTTAGAAATAAAATAGACGAGTTTCTAATATTAAGATATAATTTTCTACAGAGTTCCATTTACGAGTTTTACCTTCTAAGCTTCAGAAAAACCTGTCTAAATTGAAGAGAGTTTTTAGAAAAATTTCTAGAAAAACAACCCTTTTGAGAATAAAATCGAGATGTTTTTTAAAACTAAAGCAATTATTTTCTAAAGAAGTCTATTATCTATCTAAAAAACTGCCTTAAAACAATATATTTTCTTTATACAATTACCAATTCAGAAAAAATAAAAATAAAAGATATTTTTAGTGCGAACAATTTGTTTGAATGTACGGATATACTGGAGTGACGGACTTTCCATCCGAACTATAGTTCAGGGTTTCCAGACATTTTTGACCAATTTTAAAAGGAAGCCCACAAAATGCACAAAATACAATACTGCAGTTTCAAAATTTACGCTAAGCAAACACCTCTCGTTGGTACAGAGTATTATATGGTCGGGCCAGACCAATCTTTTGTCTTGCTATTTCTTCAAAATTTTACACACCCGGTTACCATCACCAGATATTCGTAACTATTCACTAGCTTTGGGGTAACTAGCCATTAAAAACCATTTAAACCAATTGCTGTTCGGCGTTAAGCTGAAGGTCCCTTTCTTTTATGCGAAAATTAGAAGCACACAAGCCAAGAGATGGAGAGGAGCGCTCGACTTGACCCATTGGCTTTGGGCTGTGTAAGGCCAAGCTTTTATTTGTTTTTCTTTTTTGTAGTTTTAAAACTGTTCTCCCTATGTTGTTTCTTCAGAGTTTCCTTTCTCCCCATTTAAGTAGATCGAACCATTAATCATGCAAAATAGTTGTTGTCGTCAGAGATAAAGCACGAATTGGCTTTGCCTTATGCTAAATTAAAGCCCATTTAAGCCCTGCGGTGATTGTTGGCTATTAATTATGAGCGTGGGCAAATTAAAAGATGCGACTCAACCGCAAACTCACAGAGATTCAGTCTGATTTCATTATAATCAATGAGTGCATTAGTCCCGGAGCCCACAAATCCAAACTTCGCCGTGAGAGTGTGGGTGGGTGAGTGAGTGAGTGAGTGTGCGTCTGCAAATGGCTAATTAATAGGCAAAATTCCAAGAGCAAATTGTCCTAATAATTAGGCATGCACAAGTGCGCCAAATGTCCTCACTTGCCCCTCCCCCCCTCCCTTTCCATCTCTATGGATATCCCTTGGTTTGTGACCATCATCCACCTTCATTTGCATTAATTGCCGTTAAGTCGCTGTGCCCTGCCTTGGCTGACTGACTGACTGACTGACTGACTGACTGGCTGGCAGGCTGGCGGCAATTCGGTTGTGGGCTTTGCAGGAATCTATATCCTTGCACTTGCATTTAGTGCAAATTTCTCGCTTTGCCTTCTGTCATCGTCAATTAACAACATTGTGGAAGAGCTTTTAGGTGAGGCGCAGCTTAAGCTGGGGTTAGTATTAATGGGCCTTTGGGCGTTATTGGAAATATTAACAGACATGTTTTTGAGAGGGCGGGGGCCCCCGAATGTCAAATGAAAATGTGTATAATAGTTCAGACCATCGAGGAGGTGAATTTAGCTTGTAATTGATATTAAAGTGCAGGGGTTATGGGTGCAAAGGTGAGTGTAGTTCAGAAATTTTAGTGATGGGGTAAAATGGCAGAGCATTGGGGAATGTGGGAAACAAGCAGAGAAACACCAAAAATATGTTGCAACTGTAATTAGCCCTGTAGAACTGCAGTTACATTTAGTGGCTGTCTAGAGAGAGAGAGAAGCAGACGCAGTAAATAATTGCTCAATTATCAAATCGGTCGATTATATTTACATAAATGTATTTTGGAGACTTGTTTTAGTACAAGCTCTACTAGTCAAAGATATTGAACAAACGCATTTTACTCCGGGTACCTGTATCGGATGGAACTGGGACTTAAGTGTGCAGGTGTTCAAAAATTGTCTAAGCCATACATCCCTTGAAAAAGGAACACATTTGTTAGTAATAATTACAGCCCAGGAACACAAATATAGTGTTAAAAAGGCATTGCTTTTTGAGCAATTGACAAAAGAAAATGATCAATAAGGAATATTACCTGTTAGTTATGCTCAACTTGCGTAAAGCTATCCGTCAAAAACGTCCAGAAATCTAGTAAACTTTTGCGAATTTTTACTGCTCTCCAAAATCAAAGGATTTAAAGAATCGTTTTCATAATTGATTTATGTCCAATTGGGGAATATTTTCGATATTGTCGATATCTATGAATAAATAAGAATTACACGATGTTTGAGCTAAGCTCGTTTATGAAATAAGTTGCGTGGGACAAAATAAATTAGTATAAAAGAAGCGCGAAAATTGACAACCAAAAATTTACAAAAAATTATGTATTGGAAAACATGCTTAAAAAACATTTTCTTAATACTATACTTTCCTATTTAGGTTTGTTTATCATTAATTGCTATATGCATTTCCGACATACCAAGTCCTAGAAGAGCATACGAAATTAAAGAAATATTTGGTGATGTCCCACAAACCTCTAGAGTTTTCCGTAAGAGCAGAATGCTGGGTAACTAGATCAGATGACGAAACAAAATCAAACTCACAGTTGCTCGTTTTCCAAAAACTTGTTGCAAAAATCCTATTTTGTGTTTGAATTTGTCAAATCTATTGATGCATTTTAATGGGGAATTGATAAAGCTTGATAAAGTTTTACCATTTTTTTTGATGTAGAAGTTTTCCAAAGTGGAAACTTTTTCAACTTTTGGGCAGAGTTAAATGCATATCGCACAAAAACCACTTAAGCTACAGATCTTATTTTATTTTACGACTAAAATGGTTAATTTAAAATACGTTTTGAAAACTTCCATTTTACTTCCTAATTATACCCTTGCAATGGGTATTATAATTTTGCCCAGAAGTTAGCAACGCACTGTCCTAATACTCTCCTAATATATCGGAACCGACTGGATCCGATGACTAATCTCATAGCTTCCATAGGAACAATCGGTCGGAAATGATGAAAATGGGACAACTATATGGTATTGCTGCCATACAAAAGATAGGTCTGAAAAACAGTCTTAGTTAGAAAAACTTTTTGTCTTTAATGGTAGCATCCTGCATTTGTGTATTTGCTTGTTTTACATGCTTTCACCCAAATCTACAAATCTGATACCTATATCATATAGCTCCCATACGAACGATCGGTCGGAAAATTGATTGTTATGGAAATAGATTGAAATATTTTTGAAAATATTTAAGCGTGCATTTGCAAGGGTATATAAACTTCGGCACATACGAAGTTAGTTAGCTTCTCGTTTTTAATATTTAGCTTGAACTTAAAATAAAAGGCCGGGCGTGCCCAGAGATTTGGCATCACGAAAAGGTAAAAAAAATATTCTAATAACAAATTAACAAAAATAACATTGCTACAATTGTGCCCGATAGGAGATATTAGCCATTTTTCATCACAACTCTTGCTAACTTATCGAATCTACGAAGTCAGTTAGTAGATTGGAGATGCTAAATAACAATTGTTTTTCAAATTCTAAAATGCTAACCATTAATACACATATTAAGAAGTCATTTTAATGTAAAGATTCAATATGGATGCACTTTATTATATATTTGAATGTTTTTCGAAGCCTTTTTCAATGTTTTCAAATAACCTTTTCTGATGAATACACTGTTCTTAAGTTCGCAATTTCTCTTACATATCTTAATAATGTTATTTTGGGATCCAATGAAGCTAATAACATGTTGAACAGATCTTCGTTTTGTGATCTTCCTATAGTTTCGCAATAGGAAGAGATTGATATTCGATAATATCTCGTCCATGATCAAGAACCTTATGAACAGTAGGTGTTAGCCATTTGCTTGGATATAGTTCCTTTAAAAAACATTTAAAGTTTTTTTTTCCAAAATTATTTAGAATGTGTTTATTGCGATTCTCCTCCCCCTAACCTTGGAGCTGAACTTATTCTATTTACATCACTTGTAAAATTCTTAGAAATGGATAATTTATACGAAATTCTCTTGAGATTTCTGAACAATTTCTGAATTTCTAAAAAACAATGCGAGCTGTTTGACTTGTTCTTACCAATGAAAGCATTTGATTTATCGATATCTGTGATAAGACATTCAATTGAAAACTATTAGAACTTGCTTATAAACGAAAGGTAAAGAAACTTAACGATTAAAAATAGCAAAACTTCTGCTTCTACACTAAGACGCTCATGTAATTTTTCATAGTCCAGGTATAGAAAAAAAGGCGCGATAAAGTCAAGCTTAAAAAAATGCATTTTATCTCAGCCTTTGGATTGAAATTTTAAGCCTGAGTCTTACTAGATCGGAGATATCCGAGATCAAGCCAATCTTATTCGTACTTTGAATGAGAAAATCCGGAATTGACTGATTTCTGACAACGTTTGGAATTGATTTAATCAAGGATATTTCGAACTTATTGTTTCTGTGTACACTCGATTAAGCAAAACATAATCTCAACTCAACTTCCATCAACAAGGTCATTTTACTTTTTACCACCAAAATGCGCCATAGCAAGCCGAACCTACTGATATTTCAGGGTACTCGATCCATAGCCCTGCAATCTGGTTAGCCACCTCTTAAATGTAAACCAATTGTCAGCCATTGTACCATTATTTTATTTTAAACCAAAATTGTCACTGATTGCATATGAACAATTTAATTTTTAGCTTACAAAAGGACTACAGGACTTGCATAAAGCATTTTCAACACTTGCAATTAACTTTTATGATGTAATTAAAAATAAGTCCAAAGCTGTGGACTCTCTGAAATGTAATTCATGACGATAAACATGCAAATGTATGGACGAGGGCTCTGTCCCGATGAATGTGGAAAATCTTATTAGCAGTTGAAGCAATTAAAACTCTACAATTAATACGCAAATATTGGGGCAGTTTTTAATCATGGCCAGGGCCAACTCAAAGGCCAACCGGCGGACCAAACGATAATGGAATAATTTTAATGCAATAATAATGCCAGCTGAGGGGGGCGTGGCCCATTTGGCTGAACTAAAGTCGCCACACTATCAATTTGTGCCATAGCTTAATTGATAATCTTTGACTATTATTTAAATGCGAGCACGTCGAGGCTTTGATTCGATTCAATTTGTTGCGCTAACGATTCCAATTTGGTTATATGCGCCGTTTGTGGAGAGGTGGGTGGGGTGTGGGGGTGGGGGTGGGGGAGAGCAGAGAGATGGGGGTCAAATGGACATGCGTGTGATTGGCAACATGTGAAGAGCGGGGAGTTTGCGTGTTTTTGTTTATATGATGTGAATTTAATTTGTGAGTAGAAATTTCCGTAGGGAATCGCCACTATTCCACTGGTTTAATTTGTGGGCGTGGTAGGTGGGGGCTGTTACTTATAGTCATTTATATCGACTGTTCAGTTCTGAAACATTCATCAGTGGTAAGCAATTTGTATTTGAACTTAAACTTTCGTACAGTTTAATTGAAGTCTTTTTCAAAACAAAACCGAAATTCTCTATTGACTTTATTCCTGCCCTTTTTTGTGTCAATGTTCTGGTCAAATGAGCCGTTAATGTGAATTCCCCTTCACACACACACACACACACACACAAGAGCACCCCTTTTGTTTATTGACAAAAACGTGTGCACTTGTGTGCGGATCTGTGTGCTCGTTAAACATCATTCAGTCCGAGTCTCTACAAGGATGGATACAAAAATTGGCATAAAATGAGCTTTTTGTGCTCAAGAAAATGTAAAAAAAAATAAATAAAAGAAAGGAACTGACAACACGTTTGCCATGTGCTGACACTGTCGTCGTTCGTCCATCCTGATCCTTGGCTTCATCAACAACATCCAGCAAACAGACGCATGCCAATCGACTGAGCTTTCATCCGTTTTTCGTTTGCCATTGACGGGTGGAAAAAAAAGAGCGAAAAAATAAACTGCGCCCTTGTTGGCCAATAATTTTTCAGCTCTTTGGCCAAGGACTGGACCAGGGATTGACGGCGCACAAATGCAACTAATTGATATTATATGAATGATATGTTAAATACAAATGGCCAGCACAGATGGCAACGGCGATGACAGTAAATGAACAAATGGATAATATTTAAATGTGAACATGGATTATATTTAAACTCTTTTTGTGGACAGTGGATTTTTATTAAAAGGAAATGAAGGACGAGGTTGAAGATATTCAGAAAATATGCACCTGATGTGATGATAAACATTAAATAGGGCTTCATTGGAAGCGCTTAAACCCAAGATCAGGTTGACTTACTTTACTGATGTTATTAAGGAACTTTATTCTTTCACTTTTAGCTAAATATATATGAAGCAGCTGTGCCATGATATGGCAGCATTGGGTTACAATCGATTGAAAACCGAAACGATAGCTGATGTCGGACCTGCCCTACTTCAATCGCTGCTCAAGGCAGGTAGTGTTAAATTAACAGAGCATTAACATTAATGTTAACATAAAAAAACAATGCAATAAAGGTTGTTTCTGCATTAGCAGAAAAAGACAAAAAGTGTGAAATCTTTTAATTAACAACAAATGCATTTAATATGTTATAATTTCGACAATTTCAGAGGTTTTTAATATCGGGTATATAAATATGAGATCAATATCTTTAAATTTGTAAAAGCTATTCATAAATTTTGCATTGCAGGGGCGTGACAGGCCGTTGCAAAAATTTGAAAGAAACTTGAAACTTTTTTGAAATTAATCTGAAATTAATAAGATTTTATTTAAGAAGAAAACAAGCAGTGGCAGCGAATGTGGTGGACTGAATGAAATCAAATAGCTAAATAAATGGCACAAAAATTCGATGTATGGGTAATATTTTAAATAAACCTGCAGTTTAAGCCGGCTCGAAGTCATGTTATGCTTTCGCTCAGCTTTAAACAGAGACACAGCGTTGGCATTTTTTTATTCGAATCCGGATAACGAATAATTTTTCAAAAAATTAATATTTTTCGAATAAAATTAAAATGATGCTTTATTCGGAAAAATTTATTCCAATCAAAAATAATTGAAATTTATTTGTTCGACAAATTATTCGTGTTAGAATAAATTATCTGCGAATAATTTGTTCACGAATAACCAATATTATAAATAAAAAAAAAACTTAACCTAACTATTTGACGCTTAGTTCGGCATGTCCAAAACCCAAGAAATGACATTAACTACCTTTTTATTATGAGGGTGCACCAATTCATCTTCCCCAACAAGCAGCGCCAGAGGCCCTCTCTCTAAAACCTAGGCGTTTAACCAGACACGCGGGTATGACTAGAGTCACTTCTTTTTCCATCCTGTTATTTAGGTGTTTCAACGCCTTCTTATCTGAGTTAGATTTATTTGAACAAAATTGTCACTTTGTAGACAAATAATTCATTCAAAGTGTTATTTGTCGAACAATTTTATTTAAATAAGAAATAATTTTAGCTATATAATCATACGAATGATCGTTATTTTTTTAAAATTATTTACAAATTAAATTTCATATATAACATTTAATATTAAACCATTACTCGAATAATGCCAACTCTGCAGAGACACAACCCCACTTAGTTTAGAGAAAATTAACATGGCACATAATAACATATTATTCCCATCGTCAACCAACTCGTTATTAGTTAAACCAATTAACTTCCGGTTAAATACAACAAATATTACCAGCCTCTTCAAAATCGGTTCCTGGTTTACTCCGGTGCTTAAACTCACGTAAATAATTAGCTCTGGGTTCACAGAGCGAACTTATTAGATCGCCGAACCTCGGTTCAGGCTCGAATCGGAATAACCATATTATCCAAATTTATTTTCTTAATTCATGCGTCCATCTGCCCTAAATATAAGGAAGCTTTTAAAAAAATATCTATAACAAGAAGGAAAGTCGGTCAAGCCCGACTATAATATACTCTGTACTAGTTGGGGTCGCTGCTCGCATTTGCTCCCGATTATATTATTTAAAATCGGTATCCAGGGAACACCACGTGGAGGCCATTTCAATAGCAATGGGGTCAATATATCAATAAAGACCTACGAGTCGACTTGAGTTGCTTAAATACTTAACATTTAAGCAACTCCATGTTCCCCCAAAAAAAAAAAAAAATTATTTGCAATTTAAACAATCCTCGTCTTAGTAGTCAGATGGGTATCGGGCGATATATTTGTCCCGCGACCATCTCTAATTTCTCTCTCTCAATATTGTGTATGTGGGAAAGGGAAGGGGGAAAATGAGAGCGTCCCAGTTAGCTGCAAGAATCCAATTGGATCTAATGAGCTAGCCATGGCTGTTAGGTTTTGTATAGGATTTCGTTGTTGGAATTACTCAGACAATATATTTGCAGATTTAATTCATTTAAAAGGCGGAATTTTTGGCGGGGCGGGGTCATCACACCCTCAACGTCCAATATGAATCGTTAAATAAAAATTTGTCCTAAAATATTGTTGGCTATCACTTTGCTGTAAAGCCGTTGCTCATATATACATACATCTACATACAAATGTATGAGTTTTGCCGCTGCAGGAGCAGGCCAGATATATTGAATTTTCGTTTGCTCATATCTTTACTACCGTTCATCCGATCTTTACGATTCCTTTGGCAAATCGAACAAAAATTTGTATTAGAAAATATGTCCATCTATCTTCAAAACTGTGGGAGATATGACGTTTTTTCCATATTGCGAGGGCGGGAGGGGGCGTGGCCAAAATTGAAAATAAACTTGATCTGCCTGCAGACATAAGAAGCATATGTCCCATACATGTCAAGCCTCTATCTCTTACCATCTCTGAGATCTGTGCGTTCATACGGACAGACAGACGGACAGACGGACATGGCTATATCGACTCGGCTGTTGATGCTGATCAAGAATATATATACTTTATGGGGTCGGAGATGCTTCCTTCTGGATGTTACATACTTTTGCACAAACTTATAATACTCTATGTACCTACGGTACAGAGTATAAAAATTTCATTAAGTTTAAGAAAAAAACCTCCTAAAATTAAGTTATTATTTTCTTAAGCTAGGTACGGAGATGCAGAAAATTTTCTCGCAGCGTGAATTGTTTCATAATTCTCAGAGCGGCCTGTGAGACTGCAATGTAACCAGAAAACAACAAAGTGTCACTAAATCTGAAACGGTCATCTTGCACTGGTCAGCTGTTGTTTGTTTATAAGAAAATGCGCGCTTAAGATAGGTTAATCTTTTTGTTAAAATGTAAACTGGAAGACTCTTTGATGAATGCAGAGGCTTTGGGGAATGCCATGGTTGTTTTTATGGGGTCATTTTGCATGGTGCTGGAGGAGGAGGAGCATTTATGGGTTGTGCAAATTGCATCGAAATGCTTTTTGTTAGTTATAAAATGAGTTGTTCGTCCTCCGTAGAGTTCTCCAACTTACTTGTATTGTTTTTTTGTGTTTTTGGCTTCCATTCAGTTTTTCCCGTAGGTACCTCTGACAATTATCAAGCATGTTTGATAATTTCACTGACCCCCTGCGAGAATTTATCAGCTGTTTGGCCAAAAAACGAGTTGGCAGGTCATGCTCATTCTCAGAGCAAATTTGTGTTGTCTCCGTACCCGCTCTGAGAATGTGCACTGAGAATTTTCTGCCGCGTATTCTCTGAGCTATGTAATTAGATGGGCTCCGAGAAAATTCTCAGCGTCTCCGTACCTAGCTTTATACAGGAACAGTTTAAGAAAAGAAAAAACTACCTACATTTTTTGTTACAATCCAAATTGGGCCTAAGTGCAGCCTGCTTCGCAAGAGTTCGTCGGTTCGATCCCTAATGAAAATGGTTTTTTGTTATATAGTTCAAACACCTTTTCAGATTCTTTGAGTCGTTTTGAATTTTTTTGGAGTCGGATCAGGTTCGGTTATGACATCCTACAAATCAACAGTTTCTGAATCAGTAGGCGTCCGACTCTGAGCAGGATTGCATCACTTTTTATTGCAGGTATCCTTTTTTATTTGGCACAGTGTCAATTGCAGCTGTTGGTAGCAGTATAATTCAGGGATGCAAACCACTCGAAAATAAGGACTGGTTCGGTTCAGTAGTTCATACAGTCTCTGAACCGCAGGTTCGGTTCATTACATGGTTTTTGGAGCTTGCTGAACCGCGGTTTCGGTTCGGTTCAGTGGTTCACAGAGGCACATTATGAATTATTGTGATTGTTGTAGTAATGTGACTTGTCGAACACCTTTGAAATTTATTTCTTATAATCCCTTTTAAATATTTTTAAAATCCTTAGAAGAATGTCCAATGCTTATTATGTCGGATTTCCAGGTGTCGTCTATAAGTTCCTAGGTGAATACTCTCGAAAATTGAGAATGTTTGCTAGAAATGAATACGTACTATGCATCTTAATTATTATATTTATCATATCCCTTAAGTTAGGCTCAGAACTGAATCATAGCTGAATCAGCTCAGAAATGAAAGGGCTGGTCCTGAATTCATGACATCATTTTTATGAATTTTAGTCATGGATTTTACTCTGACATGTCCTACTTTAGGCATGATTTCAGTCAGAGAACTGAACCGAACCGAACCAAACCGTTTTTTTTTTGTGGTTTTCGGTTCGGTTGAGCAATTCTGAAAGGAAGCCGGTTCGGTTTGCGGTTCGGTTCACCGGCTGGAATAAGCGGTTCGGTTCGGTTCAAAACCGGTTCGGTTCAGAACCGGTTTGCATCCCTGGTATAATTAATCAGGGAGCAAGTTCTTTTGATAAGCTTGCCTATTTTATTTTATCAAAAAAGTTAAAGTAAGACTGTTATATTGACCTAGAACTTAAAAATGTAAAATTTAAGCTTGTCTAAAATTTGCTATTCAGTTTTCCTCAAGTTTAAATAAATTGCTCGTATATTTATTTAAACCTTAGGATTTGCGATTTTATTCAAATTTGGCATCAATATGAAAAAGCAATCAGTGTTGCCCATTACAGAGTTTGAAGAAGAATTCCTAGGAATCATGGGCTGATGAGTACACGTCAAAAGCATTTATGTTTTCTTCATCCCACTGTTATTCCCTTTAGTTATATGTGTCGTGGTCTTGTTTGGTTTAGTGTTTTCAGAAAGCAACTAAATGTTCCCTGATCTGTGGAGAGTAGCGACGTGGATTTCTAATAAACCAAGCAAACGTTTCCTGTTCGAAATGAAATTTGAATCTAAAGTATTAAACGCTGCTTTTAAAAGAACTGGAGCTAAAATCAGTTAATTGCAATATAATTCTGACGGTATTTCTTTGGTTTTTTTGTGCTTTGCTGACTTTAGCTTCGCCAGACCAAGAAGCAAAGTATTTACTGTTGCATGTGAACATCAGGTCTTATGCAATGCGAATTTGTATGCAATTTTCGAACAATTCCTTACATTATTCATTTTTCCCTGTCTACAGTGGAATTTGCCTGATTATAACTATTTCATCAAATCAATGCATTCTTCCATTATGCATAAGACAACATTACAAAATAACCAAAAAGGCCACTCAAGTTCCATCTAATTATGCATGCCACCAGCGTACCAGCTCCAAAGTCTCCACTCCACGTGCCCCCTTCCTTCCCATTGGGCGGGTTGTTAGTTTTTTGGCTTAACCTTTTGCCAATTTTAAATTGGCTTCGCTCTGCCTTGGCCTAGGCAAGTTCAAATATGCACAAACATTTGTTCAAAGGCTAAAGATTTATCTCGCCTGTTGTACGTTAGACACCCTGTGGTTCCTTTTTGGAGGATTTCCCCCCGTCTCCTGCGCGCAGTCTGTGTCTGCTCGTTGGGTTCCGTGCGCCCGGTTAGTTTGGTAGCTGGGAGAGACTCTTTGGGTATTCATATGAGCGCGCGCCCGATACAAATCTGTGAATTTCAAGTGCAAAACTTGAATATGCAATTGAATTTTTTCACGTTTTTCTCTGGGCTGCTGCCGTTTGGAAAATTGGTTGATGGTAAGCGATGGAGGTAAATGCCAAAAGGCATGCCGTCTGTGAAATGAAGGAATTGTGCAGTAAAAGAGCCAATTGATGAATCGCAGTTGAAGGAGATTTTGGTATGAATATTAACTAATTTTACGAAGGATTATAGTTGTAAAATTATTTTTACTAAAACAACAAAACTGTTAAAAAGGTTAGCCAACAAAGAGCCCTGTTCATCAGGGGGACTGTCGGGGTATTTGAAGTAGAGTTTGCAATGTGGACCTTCCATTTCACATATGTGTGCTGTCTGTGTGCAAAGTTTGTTCGGCAGACTTGGCACACGCACCGCAGACTCATGGAGATATGAAGGTCCACTCTAAAATTTCAATTTGTCAATCACTTGTATGGCCGTTACTCAACTTGTTTTTGATCTCTTTGGTCCTACCATTGGTCCTTTTGAAAAGATCTGTCAAAAGTTAAAATCACAAAATTGAATACTTCTTAAATATGCAAGCAAAATAGCTCAAATGAAGTTATTACCTAGCCAAAATTCGTAAAAATTAAAAACAACCGCATAGAAAAGAGCTATAAGGGCAAAGAGAACATACAACATACATACGTTTACACAAGCTTAATATACTCTGAGTACCTTTAGTTCAGAAAAGTAAGACTGTCTTTAAATTCTATAAACTGATAGAATTTAGATTTGGGTTTGGCAATAAACTTACTTTTAAATTTGGGCTTGGGAACGAATCGAGACGGGATTGAATTGCAAATTTGGAATAGGGACTCGGCTCGGGATCGAATATAGCAAATGTCGTAGCGTAAAAGCGTCTACTACATTTCTCTTAGCCCAAAGTATACTCCAACTTGAAACATTTTGACTCCAGAATGCCAATAATTAACTGTTGTACACTTAAGATCTTTGATCTAATTCATTCTACAATTCCATTCATTTTTCTCGTTTTGCATCAAAATTTCCATTTAGATTAAAATGGCTTTTGTGGCAACAACTTCTCTGCTACCCGAAAATACCTTGCCCTTGCCCCACTAATTTGCCTCAATTCAACATATTTCCACATTCCATTTACCCAACCAATTGTTAGAGGCAACTTTGATTGGCCGAAAGATGCTTTCGCAGAGTTAGTTCATCCGTCCGGTCCGTCTGGCCGTTCAACATTTTTTGGTGGCTTCGAGTGGCGGGCCGCTGCCGGGCAACTGACTGCGCTGCTCCTTGGCCAATTTGCATATTCACGCTGTGGATAAAAATCAAAACAGTGGGTGCCAAACCAAAATAAAAAACGAAGAAAAAACCAGCAGCGATTGCAATGACAACCAGGAGGAGGCACCAGGAATGGAGAAAATGCAAAATGCGCCTGCTGGGCAAATGATGGCACATCCGAAATCGAAGCGGACCCCCAAAATGTGTAGCCAGGCAAACAAATTCAGAAATGTTTGCTGAATTTCAATTGCTGACAAATTTTTGGCAGAGCCATCGAAGCCGCAGGACAGAATGGGAGACGTCGGCGGCGACATTGTTGATAATATTATTAGTACCGGTGAATGGCAAATTGTCCTTAAGGATATAAATGGGAATTTGAAATTATTTTATCAACATTTTTGATTGCTTTCAGCTGAACAACTGCCAATGGAGGCTGTCCGGGTCATTGACAGTCGAGCAGCGGAGTCCGCATCCGGGCGGCGATTTTAATAATATGCACAAAAGTTATGGATTCTCGTCCTGGGCCGGCAACAACAACGGCATTGTATCGGGGAAGAGTGGAGCCATACGTTTCGCGTGGAATGATAAATTTAGAGTGCTTCCCACCGCCTCCTCCGGCTCTATGCTAATTATTATTGCATGACAAGGATTCAGGATTCACAGGAGCAGCAGCAGCAGCAGCACTTGCGGCCTGGATTTAATCTAAGCAGATAAGGAAATTGCTTAGAATTCTTAATGGACAAAAACGCAAATGGAGCAGAAGTTATAGCCGAAAGAGGGAGCGAAATATTGGGAAGGTGTGTCCGGGGCTCAAGTGTTAAGCTGCTGATGGATATTTAAGTGGAAAGGTGGTTAATGGGGATGCCAAATGGGGTTGCATTGGGCATTGGCTAAGGTTGGGAATTTATTTATTGAAATAAAGTGGACAATTTTTGTGGATTGGCTTGGCATGCAAATTCAAGAAGTAGGTAAAGTTATGGGGCGGGTAGAGTGGTCCGAATGCAAGTTGGAATGGTTTCACAACGAACTGAAATAATTTTTACCAATTCTACATCAAAATGTATGCCAGCTGAGTTGCTGCCAACATTTAGAATTCAGTTGACGGTCACGGTCATCCCGACTGATTTTATACGAAAATTTGCATTTGGCAGCAATATGGCGACAATATCCTGCAGAAAAAACACTTCTAAGATGCAATGCGATATTCTTGTTAATTTACACAGAGTATATTTTGTTTGTGCATGTAACAGCGCTAGAAGGAAGCTTCTCCGACCACAAAAAGTACAGCAGAGTCGATAAAGCCATGTCCTTTTGTCTGACCTTCCACCTGTCTGTCCTAGAGAAGGGCAGACTAAGTTTATTTTCCATTTCGGAGTTTGAAAAAATCGTCATGTATCCCACAATTTGATAGATGGAAGATAGAAGGTGCCTTATGGATCGGATGATCGTGAGGCGAGTTGTAGGAAAAATCAACATTTAAACACTTTACAGACCTTTACGCTTCACAAAGTGTTTGCACAGAAATATAAACAAATATGGGATAGTCGGGCTTGAAAGACATTTTTATGTATTTTCATATGTATCTCCTTTATCCAACTTTAACCACACTCAAAAACTTTTTATGCCCTTGAATGTTAAAATTGTACGGATGTTTGCAACGCATAAAAAAAGCCATTTCCGATCACATAAAGTATATATATTTTTGATCAGCATGACGAGTTGATGAGTGGATTTAGCCTTGTCCGTCTGTCTGTCTGTTTCTATGCTTCTAAGTTATGGTACAAATATGCTGCACATACGACAGAACCGACCGAATTGGATGACTATAACATATAGCTGCCATAATAACTATTGGTCGAAAAACTAGTTCTAGTCAGCAAAGCTTCTTTGTTTTCAATGCAAACGTTTCCAAACTCCGTTTTCACTAGTTTATTATGCCTCTCCATGTTTCTGCCAAGTTTGGTCGAAATCCGACATCTATATAGTACAGCTGCCATAGAAAAGTAAGCTTACAAAAATAGTCTTAGTAAGAAAAACTTTTTTGTTTTCAATGTAAACCTCTTTAAAAATGGCATATATTTATTTTATAAGCCTTCACACATTTCGTTAAAGTTGGTAAATATCGGATGACTATAGCAAATAGCTGCCATAGGAATGATCGGTGGAGAAGCTAGTTTTAGCATGAACAACTTTTTTGTTTTCAAAGAAAACGCCTTTTCTACTTCTTAGTTTGCTATGCTTTCCCATGGTTCCACTAAGTTTGATCCAAATCGGACATCTATATAGTATAGCTGTCATAGAAAAGTAGAGTCAGAAAAGGAGTCTTATTGAGAAAAATTTGTTTCTGTTTCAAATCAGTTAGAATAACGTGCTAGGGTATACAAACTTCGGCCGAGCCGAAGTCAACTTTAAAATATTATTTCTTTTTATACTCTGTACCAAAGGTACATAGAGTATAATAAGTTTGTGCAAAAGTATGTAACATCCAGAAGGAAGCATCTCCGACCCCATAAAGTATATATATTCTTGATCAGCATCAACAGCCGAGTCGATATAGCCATGTCCGTCTGTCCGTCCGTCCGTCTTTCTGTCCGTATGAACGCACAGATCTCAGAGATGGTAAGAGATAGAGGTTTGACATGTATGGGACATATGCTTCTTATGTCTGCAGGCAGATCAAGTTTATTTTCAATTTTGGCCACGCCCCCTGCCGCCCCCGCAATTTAGAAAAAACGTCATATCTCCAACAGTTTTAAAGATAGGTGGATTGGTCCTTCTAAATATATTTAGTAATAAGGATAACTTATCGATCAGCCAAAGGAATGATGAAGATTGGATAAACGGTTTTCGAGTTATGATCAAAAGACTGTTCGCTGCAGCAGCGCAGAAGCAGCGCTGCTTTCAGCTACTACTGCAGCATCAAAATTTATGCTGCGCGTATAATTTCGTTGTTACAGAGTATGCTATAGTCGGGCTTGACCGACTTTCTTTCTTGTTTTGTCAAAGATATTTGATTGTTATTGAAATGCAGTCTTGTCCATTTTGGTTGATAAAACACAACTGATAGGCCAAATAATTAGTTTTGAAATAGAATTTATGCCTGCATTTATCTTTCTCTCAATGGTTATCGAAATCGAAGTATTTTAGGGTTTTTTAAGTGGGTATATTTTCTAATAAAAACTACACAAATCGTATGGGAATCGTGCGGTTTTTGGATCGTTATCGGTTAGTAGAACACATGCGAATATTTAATTCTGTTCAGTAAAATTCCGTTTTGTAGTTTTCGTAGTAAAATATAACCAATTTAATGTTAGACTCTTGCTTTTGAGAACTATTTTGAAAACTTTAAGGTCAATGAGCTTAAAAACAGAAGCTAATATGGGTGGGTATTTTATAAGATCTTATTCTAATATTTTTTTAGGTTTTTCCACTTTCCAGCCCATTTTACCATATAAGCAAATAACAAAAGGTCAAATTTCTGATGTCTGTAATTTATGTTGAACCGAACCTAAATTTTGGGTTCCTAACACGTTTGGGTTCAGCTGTTATTTCTAAAGAGGTTCAGTTCGAGGCTCGGTTCTTAGTAAAATAATAATCAGAATTTCGGGTTCGAACCGGCTTGGTTCAAAACCGGTTTGCAGCTCTGACTTTCATCAATAGCTCGAACATGATGCATTTCTATCTCCATTTATTTATCTCTCTCACACACACAAAAATACAATGCCAACTGAACTTAATCAACTTTATTCCGTTGCCAGAAGTTCTCCATAAGCACATAGTCTGATAGAATTTTGAATAAAATTATGCAGCCTTTTGGAATTGCCTGCAAAAGATGCTAAAATGTTTTTACCTGAACCTGGCTAAATCTTTTGGCATGCAACGTTTTTTTTTTTTACATGCTAATTGTGTGCCATCAATTTTTGTGATTTTTGTACTTTGTTTATCTCTGGGCTTAATGCAAGGCAAACAAAAGCTCAAATTTAAATGGCTCTCATCAGCATCAGCATCAGCATTGTCAGTGTTTTGACAGTTGAAGTTTTGACAAGCCTAGTGCGGGGGGGAGGGGGGGGGTTTGGGCGGTAGGAAGTGTGTTTCAGAAATTCATTGGCAAAAGACAAATACACATATGCAAATAGGCAGAACGGGCCACTCGAAAACTAATGTACTATGCATAGCAATCTATAGCCCCCCGCCTCCCCCCACTCCGCACAACCCCTTAAAATGCCTGCAGTCGATTATAAATGGAGTGCCTGCTCAAACACACTCACACACACACACTAACTCACACACAACGTGCATAAATATTCAATTTAAATTATTACAAAATTGGCTTTTGCAAATTTCCATTATGCACTTATTTCATTTTCGTCGATGACGCCTAAAAGCTGGCTACGTAGGCAATTTCCATTCTCATCAATAAGCAATTTAATTTGTCAATCCGTCTCTCCGCATACAATCAACAAAATCCCATCAATGACGCAAAATGTTTCTCTTAACTTTGTCCTTCGTTGTGTCCTAGGACTACAATTAATATTTGGCAGGCTGAAGGAGCAATGCCGCCAGTTAAAGGACATGCAGCCCCAATTGCCCATTTGCCCTGGCATGTAATTAAAGTAAACATAGTTATACAGGCATATTGTGGCATTGTCATAAAATGCGCATATAAATTGCATGAGGCAAACTCACAGATATATTTATGTGGATCGCATTAATAACGCGCATACGTCATGTGGTCCCAAATGGCAGAAGGCCTGGCCAGTTTGCTGGGAGAAATATGGACATGCATTTGTATGTTGGTCTATGTTTGAGGAGTTAGTCTTTGGCTTGTCCCCAATTAAAGATAATTATATCAAATGTGTATGCAGTCAGATACTCTGGTATCTGTTGCAGAAGTGTTGTCCTGGTACAAGGCAACCTAAATGCTTACCAAACTTTGGAGCATTAACTCAAAATTTCACTTATATTGTAGTTCTATTGAAGATAGAGCCTAAAACACTTAAGTGACCTTCTTCTTTTTCACTTCCGCAGAACTTCCCTTGGCAAAAATCAACCACTTTTCAAACTATTAATTGCAATACTTTGTCCTCCATTTGGTGGCAATTTCTTAAACAATGCCTTCAGCAAGTGGTCAGCCTACTTGTCCGTACATCCCCCATCCATTTCCACCAGCTGCAAGCTCACAAAGGCGCCTCAATTGAAATGAGTAGCCCATCTCCCAATTCCATTCGCACATGTCACCATGTGCTTCAACAGCTTTTAGTCCTGGTCTGAGATTTGGGTTCGAGGCCTCACAGCACACAACTGGGACAATGGCCAACACACCACAAAACAAGTGTCGAGCAGTTAAGTTTTTGTCCACCCAAAAAAAACAGCAGGAGGATGCGTCGGTAGTTACAGAGCAGAGAACGCAGGGCTGGCTGGGAAAGCCCTGGTGTCAAATGCAAAACCGGATGCGGAAATGCAGGCAGGCAGGCAGGCAGGCAGGCAGGCAAAGGCGGACAACGACTGGTCGCATGGTCGGAGCAAGCCAGTCAAGCAGGCAGACAAATCAGCTTTGCATACACACACGCATGGTGGAAGCCAGGGAGACAGGGGGAGGGACATACAGTTGAGTGATTTTTCGATTATCATTTGCACGCCTTGGGTGACAAATCAAATGCTCAGCAAGTGCATTGGTGCTTGCACCCACCCAGCCATACAGCCCCCCTGCTTGCAGAGATGTGGCTGGTAAAATTTACAGGTGTTTATGAGCTAACCGGGCTGCGGGTTTGCTATGGGGTTATCTCGTGTCTATTGGAGTTTGATGATGATTACAGACTTGAGTCCACAAGAATTTTGCATACATCCAATATTGCAATTTATGGTAGCATTTCAAGCCACGAAAGCCGTTATAATTCTAAGCGCGGATAACGTTTCTTTAAAGTAAAGTTTCTTTCAAGGAAAAGTTGAAAAGTTTCCTTTAAATTTTTGAGTTGTGGTTATACTACTGCATAACCTTAAAAAGGTACACATTATACCACAAAGAAGTCTGATGGATGGTACAACTGTTTCTATCATCAGAGATCTAGGCCTTTTGATTGTCAGTTCAACAACCGTCTCTCCATGCCTGCAATGCCACACAGAAAAAAATAAGATCAAATATCGACTTAATCTTTCAATATAATTTGAAAAATATCAAAATTTACATATCAAAGATATATTATTAAATGTGAATATGATACTAGAGTATTCTATTGATACTGAAAATGTTATATAGATAAGTGAAATCATCATAGTGATCTGAAAAATACCCCAGTGACATGATTTCAGTTCAAAGTAGACATCGCAAATTTGAGGGCAGAAAGAGACACCCAGAATTTTTCAAATCAAAGGGAGACGGCTATAGTGCATCTCGAAAAAGGCAAAAACAAGGTTCATGTCTCTAAACTCAAAGAAAAAATAGAGAATTTCACGCTTGGATCAAGAATTTTTGAGATCAATAGTTCGATAAGAGTGAAAATTCTCGATCCAAGAGCGAAATTCTTGATCCAAGTATGAATTTATGATCCCGGTTTTCTTGATCCAAGAGCTTTAATACTTGATCCAAGTACGAATCATTCTCAAATCAAGCAGAATAGTTCTTGCATCAAGTGCTAAACATGCTCGTTCTTGAATAAAGGGTATATAGCATTGTGAAAAACCGTGAATGTTCTTCCTATTTTCAAGAGCTCATAAGATTCAAGAGTAAGATCGATTACTCTTAAATCAAGAATCCAACCATACAACAATTCAAAATTAGTTGATTTTTTCCATTTTGTTAAAAATGTATTACATGGGAAATTAATTATTAAGCCATGTTGTAAGTTTTAGCCGGCTTGAGGAATACGCACTTCTAAGCAGCATCAGTCTGTGTCTGTCAACTATCCGTCGTACAGAGGTCTCTCCATGCCAGCAATGCCATAACTGGTTGGGAATTCCAAGGCAACAAGAGTGCAAAAATCCATTACGCTCTCCGCTCGATAGCTTTCCCACACCCTTCTCCCATAAAATACAAAACAGTAAGAGCAGACTCAACTCTATTCCCTCAAATGTGCTTGCTCTTCTCTCTCAGTTTCAGTACCTCACTCCCATCGCCTAAAACCACCAAACCACGAAATTCTTGAAAATTTAAGAACGAATAAATATTTTTCAAGAGCGTTTGTACTTATATTATTCGTACTACTTTTTTCTGGGTGTACCTCCGCAAGCGAGACTGATTGCAGTTCCCAACTGCTTAAAGCGGTGAACGCATGGATGGACTTTCAAACATCGACAGTAACTAGCGAAAAGCATAATGAAGGTTGAATCCTGAGATTCATGAAACAGTACTGTATAGGCAACCGGCTCCTTTTGGTGTATATAAATGCATTAGTTGACCAAGTTGTGAACAAAACGTAACTTTTCGGGACCTCGAGCCTTGTGATCTTTTTTCTTTCTGTGCATAACTGTTTGGGAATTGCAAGGCAAAAGATTTCAAAACTGCAGGACTATGTAGCATAAAGGACGCAGACACTGTCAGATAGTTCTTAGACACTTTTTTTCCAATTTAAACTAATAAAGAACGAATGTCGGTGAAGCCCGACTGAAAAATATTCCGTACCAGCGATAATGTATGCCCAGAATGCATTTTGATGAATCAGCTGAGAGGAACGCTGCTGCAGCAAACTTACTTTGACTATGGGTCATTGCTTCTTTAACAATCCTTTGGCGGATAGATACATAATCTTGATAGCTTATACATCTACAAAAGTGTCCAATTTGCTTACAAACCGAGAAGACGATCGGGTATCGAAATAATACACCAGAGTTGCCAACTTGCTAAGAAATGTTGACACCACTCAATTTCCTTAACCAGGCCCTATTCATCTACTTCCTCCCCAGTCATTTATTATAGACAAATAATGATGTTGCTAACAAAAACAGAAACCCCTCCAGCACTGCCCACTTGCCGCACAAGGACTCCCCCCCCCCCCCCCCAACTGTCATTCACTAATATCATAAATCCACAGACCAACTACTTATATGTTTCTGCCTTGGGGCCAACTGCTCAACATCAACAACAGCAAGAACGGTAGCAACTTACATGACCATTGTTTGAGGCCGCCTCCTCTTTCTGGCCACGCCCAAGTAATCAAAAATTATGGCAGAGAGCAAAATTTATGTGCCATTAACTCAAAGTGCGAAGGGGCTGCTCCCCCCCTCAAGCAGAAACTATGCCCAACTTTAGTGGCATTTTGATGGAGCCCCACATCACTACCCCCACCCACCCCCCCTTAACCGCCGGGGGCGAGTTCATTACTTCAATATTTTGGGCCACACAGGATGCGTGGATGTGTTTTTCTTCTGGTCTAAAACGTTGCCGGTTTTGTGATTAGGCGGCAACACAAACCTCGTTTAAATTAAAATGGCTACACCAAGCTGTCCCTGGGAGGGGACATTCAACTGAACAAGGACCTCCAACGGACCGACCTTTATTGGATTTTCAATTGTCACCGAGCTGGGCGACGAAAACCGAAAAACCAAAACCAAACCCGCCTAAGCCCTGTTGTTGCACCCATCCATCTGTCCCCGTCCCTCCATGGGTCCTTTGCGTCCTTCCCTACAACCGCAAGTGAATGACATGGCGAATCCTGCAAGCGGGCGGGCGAAGCCATCTCGGTTGCTGCTAATGACGATTGCCGTTGTTGATGACTCTCTGTGTGCGAGTGTGTGTGTGTGTTGGAGCAGGGGACGGAGTGCCTCCACAAAAACCTTCATTGATATGTTTGGCCCGGGATGGGGCATAAAATTTCATTTGCCTTTCCTACATATTTCAAGTGAAATTATTGGTTTGCCTGCCGGACGTTTCCATTTGAATTAGAAAATGCCAAATTAAAAGCAAATTATTGTGCAAGTCCTGGCATTCTCCTTTTACTCTTATGGTAATTACTCCAACGCTTGTTCTGGATGTTTATTTGTCTGTTTGAGTTGGCTGTTTTGCTTTTTTTTCGGTTGTTAGGTAAATAGTTTTTAGGTTACCTGAACGGGCGCCATCATGGGGAGAGTAGAAAGTTGTTAATTAAAAGCTGGCCGAAATGTAAATGTTTATGTGCACACGAAGGTGATGTGAAGTGACAGCGGTCGCAGCGCAGGGGGAGGCAAGCAGGTTCAAGTTAAAGTTGTATTTGGACATTTGGATAATTAGTGTGGGACTGAAGAGTTGTTTATTTTTTGAAACATAAAACAAATACGGAAAGTTCTTTGAGGATGAGAACAGTAGAAGGGAAATGAAGGTTAGAGCATGATAAGCTAGGGCAAACGTTTCAGGCTCATACTCCGAAGGATTTATCATTAAGTGCTACGTCTTCAGTTTATACAACGTTTCAATAAGATGCGAAACGGCCATACAGGTGAATGTCATTGAAATTTAAAGAGAAATTTCCAATGTGGACCTTCAAACTTTCACATGTGTGCAGTCTGTGTGCAACACACGCATGTAATATCGAAAGACCACATTGAAATATTCCATTGCCATTCACATGTACCTTGGCTTTCTACCTTGGACCAGAAAAGTTCCACAGAAGATGCCAGATATACTACACTCAAAAAAAAAAACAGTAAAGTCGCCCTAAAATTTAGGAATTCGCCCTAAAAAAGGAATCAAAGGCGATTCGCCATATATTTTAGAAAAATTATTTCTAAAAATAAGACAAAGACTTTCTTAAATTAAGAAAATGTTTACCATAAGCTAGAAAATATTTTCTTAATTGTAGAAAAGCATTTTCTAAATTTTAGAAAAATCTTTCTAGATTTTAGAAAAAAAAACATTTTCAACTTTTATAGTTAGGAAAGGGAGACTGGAGGGACTCTGGAGACAGAAGAGAAAGGAGACTCCCATACTGAGAAGCGTGTAAACCCCTTTATATATTATTTTTATAGGATATTTTCTTTCTGTTGGTTCACTACTAGTAATCATTATTTTAGTTATTAACTTTACCTTGCCTGGGACTCGAACTCGGGACCTCGGGGAAACTTCAACACGAAAGGCATCTTATCGCACTCGACTGTCAAAAGCTCGCGAGTCAAATGCTAAGCACTCAGCTGCCTCTTTTATATTCCGAAAGCAGTGAATTCGAACTTGAGAGTTACATGCGGTGTCTTTTTATATTTTTCTAAATTTAAGGGCGGTTCTCTAGACTATTTTTCTATATTTTAGGGCGATTTTCTCAGCATGCCGAATATAAGTTGCCCCTTTTATATTCCGAATGCACGGAATTCGCACTTGAGAATTACAAGGGGTGTATTTTTAATATTTTTCTATTCTTTATGGCGATTTTCTAGACTGTTTTTGTCTATATTTTAGGGCGAATTTCTAAATGGCTTGTCCAAATTTAAGAAATGTGCTTTCTAAAATTTGGGGCGTTTTTCTAAATTCGCCCTATTTGCAATGTTTTTTTTTTTACTAAATTCAAGGGCGAATTCGCCCTTAATTAAAGAAAGTATTTGGAAAAAAATTTAGAAAAATTACCCTAAATTTAAGAAAAAATAAATCGAATTTCTAAATTTTAGAAATTATTTTCTAAAAATGCTTTTTTAGGGTCGTTTTTTCTAAGTTTAAGAAAAAACTGTCTAAAAACCAGAAAGAAAAATTGCATAGGGAGAATTTCTAAAAACTAGAAAATAAATTTTTTGAGTGTATAAGAAGATACCACTTTCTGCGTTAGACTCAGCACGCGGTAAGATCTATAGGATTGAGTAATTGAAACCGGCAAATCGAAGTAGCAAATTTGTGTATTGTTATTTCTGAGCTCGTTTTGGTTGCAATTTTTCACAAAATCGAACGCTTAAATATGTTCCAAAAATCTTTTTTCCACAACGACCCATTTTCCGACCGACCTTTCGTAGCTCCCATATATAATATAGTCTTCCGATTTCTACAAAAATTTGCATAAACAAAAGTTCAAGATGCTACCATTACAAACAAAAAAGTTTTTCTAGCTGAGACAGTTTTTCATACCTATCTTCTGTATGGCAGCAATACCATATAGTTGTCCGATTTGCCTCAAACTTGACAAAATTATAAAAATGTATACACAACTTTTGAGTACAAATTTTGGACACTTTTCCATTGAAAAGAAAAAAGGATTTTTTAGTAAAACTTGTTTTCCAACCGATTGTTCCTATGGAAGCTATGAGACATAGTAGTCTGATCAGGTCGGATTTCAGCTCGATAGCTTTGAAACTGAGAGATTAGTTAGTTTGGAAACAGACAGACGAAAGGACTAAGCTCGATCGACTCTGCTCGTCACCCTGATCAAGAATATATATGGTTTATTGGGTAGGAAACGAATAGTTCTATGCGATGCAACTTCTTATAATACCCTTTGTAGGTGTATAAATATCCGTTGGAAGATTTCGGTATCCATTTAGAATGTATATATTTAAATATCCATTTTTGGATAATAAAGTATGCATTGAATGTTAAATGTATCCTACAATTTCATTACCTATATTTTATGGGTATTTTAATATCAAAGACTTGATTTGATTTATTTGATCTTTTTTGTGCACCTAAATGCAATGAAAGCCTGAAAAATTCAGCCGCTAAAATGGACTGAGATGAGAATATAAATATTGAAATTGAGAAATAATTGTATTGGCCGCCCAAAATTGGAGCAATGCACGCTTGAAAGAGTGATTAGCGGCAATGCTTTCCAGGAAAAAGGATTACTCGGCATCACTTTTCCCACAAGCTGCCTCGATTTCAGCCTAAAAATCGAACGACTCATTATTTTCAGACTGAAATAGTTAGAAATGGCTAAGCATAATACAACAATGGCTAGATCTAACCACTTAATAGCTAAAATGGCAACACTGGTGTTAGGCAGCAGAATTCAACTCATAAGCACGGACGCAACAACAACAGCAAATGTATGTATGTATGTACGTATTTCTTTTCGTCTTCTCCTTTGACTATCCACGCGCTGTTGTTGTAAACTGCGGCCAAGCCGAATCGACTAACTGTAAACGGATTGCGTTGTATGTGGAGTGAAATAACGGTGGGTGGGTGCTGCGAGGGGCAGGTAGCCCACCTATTTATGTACATATGTATGTAACTCATCTCTGTACTAGGGAAGCTACCAACATGTTCCTTATTCCAGCTGGCAAATCCTGCTGAGGCTAGGCAGCACCCACTTCTTTCAATTATGGGGATCGATACATACATTCATATGTACATACATACTTACATATGTATGTAGGCATGCGCGTTATATAAAAATCAACAACCGATCTCATACTGTAGTAAAAGCATTACTGACCTGGTTGCCCCCGCTGGCGTCGTAAATCCTGACGATCTCCTGCAAATAAAAGCAACAAAAACAAATGTACATACATATGTAAATGTGTTTGCATGCTTGCGTGTGTGCGTGTGTGAAGGCAACTTACCAACGTGGGGCGCCTCACACATCTTCCACCCATTGCCATCGGCATAGATTCAACTTTAACACAACACAAAACACTTAAAAAAATATTGCACAATAAAAAAACAACAATATTTAAGCATTTCTCTGGAATTAAGTCCATTTTCACTTCTGCTCTTACTTTTCAACTCACTCGCGTCGGCGGCAACTACCGTTTGCATAATATTATGCCGTATGGCGTGTGACTGCGCTGCCGATAAAAATTTACCGCAAAATACAATTGAGTGCGTTCTTGATCAGAGAGCACCGCTCTGAGAGCGGAGAAATATCCGTTGTGATTTGAGCTTAGGCAACAGAGTACTCTATCGATGTAAAGTACATTAACATGGCAAAGCGTGCAGTGTGCTGGAAGTTCAGCGACGATCTTGGTCTCCATTTTGAAAGAAAGATGTATGTATGTTTGTTGGAGTTGTCGGGGAGAGAGAACGGCTTAGAAAAACGTTAGCCTATGATGTTTGAGTATTAAGAGGAATTATTGGATGCTAGATCAGGGTTCTATGGCGGCTGATCCATCAATTTGACCTTTTGTTTTTCTGAAGTAATGTGTGAGAGCTGGCTTAATGATGATTTATCGTCTTCTTCCGTCGAACCAATGGTAGTGTACCACTCAGAATTAACTGTTCTGTGTTCTCCCGGCGTTACAGATGACCCATTCGACCCAAGTAACAGGCGACCATTTGACTTGCAGTGCTTCGTGCGTCAACTACATTTGTATCCCACAAATTCTCAAAATTTTTATTGAAAAAATAGAGGAAAGTTAACTTCAGCTAAGTTTGTATACCCTTGCAGAAGCACGTTTTTCTAACTACTTTAAAGGACATTTCCATTAAAAACGAACAAGCTTTTTCTCACTAAGACCACTTTTCAGACACTACTTTTCTATGACAGCTATACTATATAGAAGTACGATTTCGATTAAACTTAGTGGAATCATGGGAAAGCATAGCACACTCAGAAATACAAAATAAGGAGGCGTTTCATTACAAACAAAATGGTTTTTCTCACTAGAACTAGTTTTTCGACCGATCATTCCTATGGCAGCCATATCCTATAGTCATTCGATTTTGACAAAACTCTTAAGAATTGTGTAAAAGCTTATCAAATAAATACATGTCAATTTAGGAGGGGCTTACATTGAAAACAATAAAGTTTTTCTAATTAAGACTATGTTCTAAGCTTATTTTATGGCAGATATATATACTACATATATATCCGACTTCAACCAAACTTGGCAGAATCGTGGGGAAGCATCGAAAACTAGTAGGTACGCAGTTTGGAAACGTTTGCCTTGAAACCAAAAAAGTTTTTCTCACTAGAACTAGTTTTTCGACTCATCGGTCCCAAGGCAGCTGTATGTTATAGTCATCCGATCCGGCCGATTCCGACAAATGTGCAGCGTACCAGAAGATTTTCGTGCAATGTTTGGTAGCGATAGACTTAAAACTTACGGAGGAGATAGCATAGAAACAGACGAACAGACGGACATGGCTATATCGAGTCAGCTCGTCATGCTGTTCAAGAATATTTATACTTTATGTGGTCGGAAACGCATCCTTCTATGCGTTACAAACATCTGGACAATTTCAATACACCCTCTGCAAGGGAATAAGAATTGAGGAAAGTTAACTTCGGCCGAGCCGAAGTTTGTATTACCTTGCAGCACGCCTTTTAACTTATTTGAAGGACATATCCACTAAAAACAAACAAGTTTTTCTAAATAAGGCTACTTTTCAGACTGTTCTTTTGTATGACACCATAAGATGTCAGATTTCGACCAAATTTGGCAGAATTATGGAGAACTAGATTTTCGACGATGACAGCTATAAGCTATAGTCATCCGATTTTGACAAAATTTCAAACACGGCTTTATCGACTCAGCTCGTCATGCTGATCAAGAATATATATTTTTTATGTGGTCAGAAATGCTTCCTTCTATGCGTTACAAACATCTTGACAATTTCAATATACCCTCTGCAAGGGTATTATAAACCTGAATAAGCTGGAGAAAGGTACGGAGAGGAAAAGGAGCAAAAATGTTACCAAAAGCAAACCATGTGACAGAAGATACGAAATCGGCTATAAGATTGATTAAGGTTATACATTGGTCTCATATTCTGTGGTTTAAGTTCGCTTTTGTAGCCGTGACTTTTATAATTTTTGTGCGGTGGCTGAGCTTAGTTGAATTGTGCTCATTTCAGGAACATTTGGAAGATTAGAGATCATCTTCAGTTGAAGGCAGCTTACTTTCTGAAGAGAAAGTGAGTTGTATCATCGCCTAAAAATGGTTTGGCAAAGATGATATGGCCTTTGTGAGGCGTTGGTCTAAACTGTTTTAGTCACTTTAAAACATTGTGTTTGGGACCTTTTTTTGGAATGCTGCTATCGGAACCGCTAGTCGAACTGAATCATTGTTAACAAAATAAAGAAGGCTAAGTATGCATTTTAACAATTGTTCTAAGTTTACTTTTGTAAACATTGGCAACACTGAAGCAAGTTTTCATAATTTCGGAAAGTTTTACCAGTATAATAGCTTCAATCTGCTTTTGTCGGCACCATGTTTGATTCTCAAAAAAGGTACCCGAATCCAATATTTTAAACCCTTGACCATCAAAGCACAAACAACCCAACAAGTGTCAATGATCTCGTCGGGCTATGCGTGAGCCCAACAGGATAACCAATTATGCGGCGTCTGGCACATTACAAGACCCCCAGACTATAACCCCTGCCCTCACACACTCACACACACACAGCATGCGGCAGTAGAAAAACTCATTAAAACTGCATGAATATAATTTTCGT
Source organism: Lordiphosa andalusiaca (assembly GCA_035044965.1). NCBI lineage: Eukaryota > Metazoa > Arthropoda > Insecta > Diptera > Drosophilidae > Lordiphosa > Lordiphosa andalusiaca. The sequence continues at coordinate 11,720 of JAWNNM010002351.1, read as the reverse complement.
TTGATTTATAAGCGCTCATTTATTGCCCGTCCAGACACCCCAAACCCCTTGCCTAGATGGCAAACAAAACTTTTTGGCATATGGTTTCGCTTTTCTTCCATCTCCGGACTAACCGCAATTTTCATACATTATGCGACCCCCCCTATTTCGGGCAGAGATCGTGGAGAGAAATCAATTCCATTAGGATTATGAATGCAAACGTCAGGAAGCTGTGACTATAAACGCGCTTGTGTGCAAACATTTAGGATTCCCCGATGGGGAAGGGAGGGTTAGAAGTTCGGCGAGGCCAAGCAATAAGCATAATGCATAATGCCCATCCCCCATCAGAGGCAGCTAAGACAATAATAAACATAATGGTCCAAGAAAAATTGCGTAAAAGCGTCGAAATTTCCCTGGAAAATTGAAGTAGCCATGGCTAAGTTGGGCAATGCGGACTTAGGCCTATAAATCCTAGACCGACGGCAGTCCGCGTCCTGCTTCATTAGTGCGTACATTGATAATTATGCAGTGGCCAGCGAAGTTCACCCCGTGAGGGAGGATGGAATCGAAGCTTGCAGCTGAGTCCCAGGACGAGGGATGACAGCAAATCCTGTACGCGTGTCGGCATTTGGCATTGTGCAAGCATTTCCGGCCACCCTCGCCAAAGAAGTCAGCGATGCGAAGAAAGCATCACACTTTGAGCTGTTGCATTTAATGGTCTTAGTCGTGGCGGAGGGGTGCGCATCTTTTGGGCCACTTCTTGCAGCTCGCAACTTTTTTGCCTCTTGAGTAATGGCCACTGTGGCTGACAACAGCTGCGGATTTACAAACAGAATGCATATGGGTACCGCAAACACTCTGGAAATTTACATAAAAGGTCGCTCAGTCAAACAAAGTGTACAAGCTGGTTTGGCCCCCCCCTTCCCCAGTTCGCTTTCTAAGACGCTTCCGCGAAGTGATGGGTGGGCCGGAGGGGTTCCGGTGATAGGCTGTAAAATGAATGGGAAAGAATAGCTGACGCCCCAACAGAAGGAAAATGGAATCAAGAATGGTTACGCATGGCAAAAGTTTGGGAAAAATATGTTCATGGATCAAAAGAGACAATATTATTGATATCAAACATTAATTATTGGATTCGTAACTCTTTAAAGGTAAGTTGAGCTCTCCATTTCCATTTCCATTAAATTGGCTCCATTAACCAATCTTCTTTGATGAATGCAAAAACAAGGGCAGAATCAAACGCATTAACCAAGAAAACATCTTTTTCGTTTTAAGTATGGAAAGCATACATAAGTACTGGAGTCTTCGTAAGCATACATGAAAAAGACTCTAGTTCAAGAATATATTTTCTTTCCCAGTCTTTTTAATTGTAGCTCAAGCCCCTAGCTCTTTAATTGTTTTCCTAGACTCCCTTCGTCTATAATTTTTGGTAAGTATTTCTTACCATCTGACCAACGAAAGTGTATGCCCATTTTAAATTTTGATGCAACTAACTGTTTACAAATAGCTTGAATATCGCTCATCCGACTTTTATGAACCCCGTGGCGGATCGATATATATAATCCTGACTATTAAAGAGGTGCAGACGGTACGAACCAGAGATCTGCACGAGTGCACTGCAACTACAAGTGCACTGCATAAGTACTTGATATTTTCACACCCGAGTGTCCCAAGCACTGCAACAAAATGTATACAGTAGTATTTCTACTCGCGGCATATTTGTGGTTCGCACACGAAGTGCCAAAAACACTCGCTCCACTCGCGTTGCTTATTGCTAATACTCATACGAAAAGAGAGCTCAAAAATTTGAGTGTGGAATTATCCACCAACAATTCTGGCAACGCATTTTCTACTTGTCGCTCACTCACTTGAGTAGTTTTTTTGCTCATGCTTGCTTCTTGTTGTATTTTTTTACTGATGGCTTTGTGTGTCCGCTCTCTGATATGTCTTCGGCTTCTGTCCGTCTTTTTCCTTCCTCGGCAAATTGATCTCTAATTCACGACTCTGCTTTCACGTCGACGTCAGCAGAACCGAATTCTGTGCGCATTGTTGTTGCATTGTATGAGGAGGAGGCAAAGAGCAATACACAATACATACATGTATATTAGTAGTGTGTGAGCTGAGAGCACGGAGTATTTTGCGTATTCCTCTTCGCTCTCTGAGTAAAATTAGTATACTATTCTGCAAAGTGCGAGTGCGTCCGCTACCGCAAAGACGAAAGCAACATGCAGTGTCGCTCAAAGCAGAGACAATCAAATTTGACATCCGCTCAAAACAGACACCAGTCACAGAAGTACTAATACGAAAATGTGTGAGTATATCATTTGACTAGACATTTTGAGTGTCGAGTGGTACTGCGTACGCTTTTTCAGCGAGTGTACTCGAGTCAAGAAAACAGGCACTCGTGCAGATCTCTGGTACGAACCTTTCCATTTATAAAACTGTAGAAGATGTGACAATTTTCGATGGCAAAAATAAACTTAGTCTGCCTGCAAGCATAAGAAGTATATGTCCCGTACACGTCGAATCTTAATCACTTAACATTTCTTATATCTTAAAATACTCTTTGTTCCTTTAAATACAGAAAATCTGCATAACTTCCATTATCAAACTCGCCCATTTGAGTCTAATTTCCCTGGTTCTACACAGAGAAAAAAAAGGATGATTTCCGGTATCCATTTGGGAGGGATATGTCTGAAATATCCTTTTAATCATCCAATGGAGCTAAAAATCATCCGAAGGATATGAAAAATGATGATCCTTGGGATGATTTTTCAGCTCCGCTGGATGATTAAAAGAATATTTAAGACATATCCCTCCCAAATGGATACTTTTTTGGATTTTTTTTTTCTGTGTAGGTTTTCTTATGCTAGGGTTGTGGATTAATAAGTTCTGGAGATTAATATCTGCAGATAATGCTCCCCATGGATTGTTTTTTCTTTTTCCGAAATATCCATTAAGATTTTTCCCAAAAAATCGTTCGACATGACATGTCTATTCGTTGAAAGCGTCCACGAAAAAGACCCCCTTTAGTCAGCAAGGAATCTTATGCATCCTTCCCGATAATACTTTTCTTCTAAAGGTCGCTTTAGTAGCTCAAGTGGTTGGAGCTAATTCTGGTAACATTTTTTAGGATTGGTTCAGTTGATCGTAAATGTCGAGTGGTTAACAGCATTGACTACGCCGCGGCGTTTTGATGCCCGTTTTGATTCCCCGAAAAAAGGTGGGTACACTTATATAATAATACATCCTAATCTAGTTTGATTTCCTTTCCAATGTTTAAAACAGATACTTTCAAGTAGCTTCCTATGATGTATTGAAAAGTCTCGAGACGGTTCCCATACGAATATTGGTCGCGTTCAGCAGAAGAATTTACTCTCTGATCAATCATAAATATTCACTGATCTCTCCGCTAAACTCCAGTGACACAGATTCTTGAAAGACAATTTAATGGAGGAGCATGTGTTGAGGAAATAGTAAGCTCATTTGAAGCGATACTGCAACCTACAGCTGTAATTTTAAATCGATGGGTTTTTTCGATACCCATGAGCGATATATAATTGGAATAACCATGCATAAATATGTTAAAAAACTTAAGTTTTATGCACTTTCCATGCTGACACGATGACGAGCCAATGTCTTGAAAGTCTTTGTCCAAAAATGTTGAACTTCGTTCAGCAGAATCGACTCGATGTATCAGATTTTTCTGATGCTTCTGATGCCAGCGTTCAATATTCCCGCTGAACACAGCCACCACAGAAGGGGAAATCTTGTCAGATTTAATGTAAATGATGTATGACGCTGGCATAAATTATACGCAAGAACTGATTTAAATTAAAAATGATTTAAAAAAAAAAGTTGGCAAACTTTAATGTGAATTTATCATGATATTCATATAAACGGGATATTAGAGAGAGAAAATAGAGGAAAGTTAAGTTTGGGCAGCCTTTGCAGCACGTTTTTCTAACTATTTTGAGGGACATTTTCACTGTCAGAACAAGTTTTTCTCCCTAAGGTCCGATTTCTTATCTTCTAAATAGCTCCTATGTGTCAGATAAACTTAGATTTTGCTCTGTTATTTGTAGGTTTATATGACAGATAACGCTACGTAGAAGGTCCTTAGGGCCGTTTTCTAATCTAATACATAGAGCTATCTGTCAGATAAACCTACAAATAACAGAGCAAAATTTTAGATTATCTGACACATAGCAGCTATGTAGAAGATGTGAAATCGGCCTTTAGTCTACTTTTCTGAATCTACGTTTCTATTATCTCGTTTATACATAACTACGAATTCATGAATTTTGCCCTTCAAGGTATGCTGTATTTGTGAATACTAATAATAAAGGGGCAAATATACAAAATAAACTCCTTGATTATTAATATTCTTATATATAGCATACCTTGAGGGGCTTTAATCTTGAATCTGGATTTGTTTATAAACGGGTTATATGACAGCTATAATATATAGATGTCCAATTAATACCAAACTTGGTGGAATCATGGGAATCCATGGCAAACTAAGAAATACAAAGTTTGGAGGCGTTTTCTTTGAAGACAAAAAAGTTTATCTCACAAAATCTAGTTCCTCGACCGATCATTCCTATGGCAGCTATATCCTATAGTCATCTGATTTTGATGAAAGCTTCAAAAATAAATAAATACCAATTTTAAAGAGGTTTACATTGAAAACAAAAAAGTTTTTCTTACTAAGACTGTTTATCTAACCTTACTTTTCTATGGCAGCTATACTAAATAGACGTTCGATTTCAACCAAACTTGGCGGAATCGTGGAGAAGCATCGAAAACTAGTAGATACGGAGTTTGGAGACGTTTGCATTAAAAATAAAAAAGTTTTTCTCAGTAACACTGGTATTTCAACCGATCATTCCTATGGCAGCTATATGTTATAGTCATCCAATCCGGCTGGTTACGACAAATGTGCAGCGAATTTGTACCAGAAGACTTAGTGAAAAGTTTGGTGGCGATAGCTTTAAAACTGACGGAGGAGATGGCATAGAAACAGACGGACAGACGTTCATGGCTAAATCAACTCAGCTCATCAGGTTGGTCAAGCATATATATAAACTTTATGTGGTCGGAAATGCTTTCTTCTATGCGTTACAAACATCTGGACAATTTTAATATACCCGCAGCAAGGTTATAGAAAAAGTTGGCATACTTCTAGGGGCATTTATCATGATATTCGTACAAACGGGGTATTAGAGAGAGAAAAAGTGTCTCCGTGAAAGTGTTTGCGTAAGAGATTCACCATAAAACAGATCCGTTTGATCTTCTTTCTTTCGAACTATAAACTTAATGCCGAATTTAGACCTTAAGATGATATAATTGATGGAAAACTAAGAAGCCATTCTCCTTATGGGAAATTGTCAACAAGTCTTGCCTATGTCCAAACTTATCTAATGTTTCACACCAGTGAGACAGGTGAGTACCTCTCATCCATCTCAAGCAATTCTCCAGCCAGGCTCAGGCCTTACCCGGAACTAAGACATCACCAGCGAGAGTAAACGAAAAAACACACCCCACATTTCCAACTTCTCAGCTTAAAACCCCATTCAGAGTTCATCTTTGATATATGAAGCGCCAAAAATGTTGCTTGACAAAGATGAGCCCCATCCTCCATTGCCAGGCACCTGCCTGCCCGCCTACTCAATTTCGGCGTCATTTACATAAGCCCATAAAGTTTAAGTCGCATTAGGCATGAAAGCCAAGTGCTTGTATCCCATCCCATCCCGGGATTTAGTTGCCCGTGGCAAATGCAATTGTGTTGTTGTTGTTGTTGGCCCCGGCAATGAGGCCAATAAACAAATACACTTCTGGCCTTAAAAAAAAAGGACTTCGCCGGCATTGGGTAACACGAGCTTTATGGCCACCGGCGGCTACACTTTAACCCCACCTGGTGCCACGTGTCAGTGAGTCGCTTGCTTGTTATTTTAAAATTTAAACACCCATGAAATAATATATATGAAGCCGAGTGGCTGAGAGGCATTGAGTCTAATAGAAAAATGTTATTTTAAGGCAGACGCTCGCCCGCTGGTTTGGTTCGAGAATTGGATCAAGGTCTCCGGTCTGGGCACCCGGCAGACGCACGCGCCGCCCAAAAGGTGCACCAGTCACTCGCTCGCTTTGCATGCGACCCGCAAGCGGGGGAGTCCTGGTATGATGGGGCTGGCCCAAAGAGTTATCGGTTGTATCGCATAAATTGAAATTGGTGCCGCCCCGGCGGATGACTGTGACAGGGGCAGAGACAGAGGCAGACAGAGTCGTGCGTTGCATATGCGGAATTGTATTTACAGTTCACTCAACAAATGCGCATATCGCACGGCCACAGCAAATGGTTGGAGCTGATGAAGGGTCCAAAGGATATCAGCTGTCTCCCTCTTTGCCGTCTATATAAAATACATTTGATGCGGGTGTTTAAGGTGTGATGCACTGCGAAGTGGTTTCAAGTGGCTGGAAATAGGGAGATGTTTATGCTGGCTATCGATATGGTGAAATGTTTGTGGAGAGTTCAAGGACTTTATGAACCTTTACCATAAATAGATGTCTGTGTGTGTAATGAGCACAGGCAATAGGAAGTGAGGGGTAATTAAAAGTGGAGCGAAAGGTGATTTCAAAAGTGGCCTTTTTATGTGTATTGAAATAGTGTTATGCGGGGTTGAGGCATCAACGGGAAGGTCACCATGTGTTGGAGTTTATGTTGGGAATGGCACACGAAGGCAATATAAACTAGGGTGAAGCGAGGGTAAGACAATCGATTCAAGATTGAAGGGTTCCCAATATAGAATTACTTGATATGAATGATTTATTGAAACTGTAGTTTCTGAATTAAACTCTCACAATTGTAAAATGTGATTTTTTAGTAACTTTCTTTTTGGCTACACTGTCTTTGGCAGCTCTAAGTACATTCCACTTTTTTATCCAAAAATTGTGTTCAGCGACGAAACTCATTTCTGATTCGATAGATACGTGAACTAGCAATACTGTCGTACTTGTTGTGAACATCATTCAGTAGCATTGCAAGAGCTGCCAATGCATCCCGAAAAATGCACTGTTTGGTGTGGATTATGGGCCAGGGGCATCATTGGAGAGTACTTTTTTTAAGCAACGTTATTGTAAATGGAGAGCGCTATCGTGCTATGATTTCACGCTCAATATTTACATAAAATTAATTATTACATAAATCTTTCTATCGAGTTTTATGATCTCCGGAGTGAACATCCCCCATGGCGAAGAATGGGGAATGGAAGCATGGGGAAGAAGAAATAGAGAAATGTAAGTCTAATTATGGTCTTTAAGGAATCAATGATCCAGTGGGGTAAAGTGTAGCGCTTGCCTTGTCGCAGGATCTCACATATTTATGTTTCGATTTCCCAAGCATTTATAGGAACTGATATATGAGAAGGCAGTGTTCGATCAAAGTCTACTAATGATAAAACCAGGGGGCTACAGCTGTTCAATCGACAAGACTCACCTGTGTGCTCCTTTTCCCTTAAAGTTGTTAGCCAATATAGCATATGTGAAATTGAGCTTTAATTTAGTATATTTATCAATCTGATTCAAAAAGAAACCGAAAAGAATTTTATTCAAACAAAGAAGCAAGTGTAAGACGTTCTTAACCTGATGCCAGAAAAAAACGTTCAAAAATACATATAAAATACCCTCAAATAAAGCCTCAAATTTTTTTAAATGATTGGCAAAAAACAAGATCGTAACATTACATTGGTAATATATTTCACATACTACTTTAATACACAAAAAAAAAAATCTTGCTTAATGCCCTTTAAAGTATGCTACGTTATATGAAAATACAAATTTCAGTTGAGTATTTATTTTTATATGTCTTAACTCAACATTTTGGGTTATCCTCATAACTTAATATTCGATGTAATAGATAATTGCTTAGGGAAATAAAGTTTGCATGCTTTGAAGGGCATTAATCACGAACAATTTGGTGTGTATTAAGATAGTAACAGACAACTAAATATATAATAGCTGTATGCAGCACTTCGGAATTTATATTTCGTACAACACTTTTTACCAACAGAAACACGTTGGCTGTGTTTTGATGTTGATGAGCTGTTCGAAAGTGTGACTTTTTATACCCGTTACTCGTAGAGTAAAAAGGGTATACTAAAGTCGTGCAAATGTATGTAACAGGCAGAAGGAAGCATCTCCGATATCATTAAGTATATATACAATTCTTCATCAGTATTAACAGCCGAGTCGAAATAGCCATGTCCGTCAGTCCGTCTGTATGAACACCTAGATCTCAGACTCTGGAAGAGCTAGAGCAACCAAATTTTAGATGTAAGCTAGTATTGTCTGCAGGCAGATCAAGTTTGTTTTAAATTTTGGCCACGCCCCCTCCCGCCCCCGGCCACAGTGCATGTGGCCAATATGTACAATCTCACAAATTTTCATAAAGATCGGATAATAAACTGCAGAATTAAAAATGCGTTGCATACTTATCTGAGCCGCATGAGGTTATTAAACACTAATTGCCTTGAGTAACGGGTATTTCGAAGTCGGGCAGGGCCGACTTGAACTTACGCTCTCGTTTCTATTAAACACTTTCACAGCCGGTCACCTTCACAAGCTATTAGAAAGATTGCTCAACTTTGTTGCCGGACTTGGAGTTCTTGTGTGTGAAACGAAGAAGCAAACAAACCAAAAGGTTGATGGAAGTTTTGCCCATTTGAATTTAAGTCCCGACAACGATGTTTTAGAAATAATGTTAATTAAAAAACATTTTTATACCCTTGCAAAGGGTATTATAATTTTACCCAGAAGCTTGCAACGCATAGAAATATTCATTTCCGACCCCATAAACCATATACAGGGTTGCCCAAATTCGACGGACCCATGTTTTTTTTTTAAAAAATCAAAGAAAAAAATAAAAATTTGGCGGTTGGCAATCTTGATCATTTAATTTGTTCCAAGTAGATTTGTTTACATCAATTTTTGAATATGATATCTCTCAAATGGCCGCCTTTGGCGTTGATGGCGTATTGTGCCCTTTTTGCAGCATTTTCCATCGTTTTCGCCAACATTTCGGCCGGAATAGCGGCTATTTCTTCACGAATGTTGTCCTTGAGCTCTTCTACGGTCCTTGGCTTGTTAACGTAAACCTTTGACTTCAAATCGGGCGAACGCGGTGGCCAGTCCAAATCACCACTTTTCGACATCAAACGGCCCGGAAACAATTTCTTCAGAAAATCGATTGTTATGCGACTTGTGTGCGGTGGAGCGCCGTCTTGTTGAAACCAGAACTGCCTCATACGCTTTCGACGAATAATTGGCATCACAAAATTGGTCATCATGTCGCGATAACGCTCCTGGTTGATGGTAACAGCATGGCCATTTTCATTTTGGAAGAAAAACGGCCCAATGACCGTTTTCGCACTAACGCCGCACCAAACTGTTACTTTTTCGTCATGAAGAGGCACTTCTTGAATCTCCTGAGGATTTTCAGTGGCGTAAATACGGCAATTTTGCTTATTTACGGTCCCATTCAATGTGAAATGGGCTTCATCGGACATGATAATTTTGTTTTCACAATTGACTTGTTCTGTTGAATGTAAATTTCAACTATTTCACAGCGCTCGCGTGGCGTGTATTGTTCCATGGTAAAAATCTGCTTGGACTGACGCTTCAAACGCGGTATGTCATTAAGCGATCTGACATCTCTGTCAAAAGTTATGGCGTTGCCAGATGGGTCCGTCGAATATGGACAACCCTGTATATTCTTGATCAGGGTGACGAGCTGAGTCGATTGAGTTTTGTCCGCCCGTCTGTCCGTCTGTCTGTCTGTCTGTCTGTTTCTACGCAAACCAGTCTCTCAGTTTTAAAGCCATCGAGCTGAAATTTTGCACAGATTCTTCTTTTTGCTGCACACTACTAATATGTCGGAGCCGACCGGATCGGATGACTGTATCCCATAGCTCCCAGAGGAATAATCGGTCGGAAAACTAGTTTTAGTGAGAAAATCTTTTTTCTTTCCAACGGAAACGTATCCAAACTTTGAAATCGGTTTACTATGTTTTTTTTATAATTATACCAAGTTTCATTAAAATCGGACAACTATATGGTATAGCTGCCATACAAAAGATAGGTCTGAAAAACATTTTTAGTTAGAAAAACTTTTTTGTTTTTAATCGTAGCATCCTGCAATTTTATATGTATTTGGTTGTTTCACGTTCTTTTAGATAATTTTACGAACGATCGGTCGGAAAATCGGAAAAAGAGCACTTGCAAGGGTATAAAAACTTCCGCACAGACGAAGTTAGCTTAGCTTTCTCGTTTTTTCAAACTTTACAGTTTTTTCAACCGTTTTTGCGATCATCCCTCGTTTTCTCCTCCATGGTTTACCTTCTCCCGACCCACTAAAATGTTTCTAAAGAACGATTTTTAAAAAAGGAAATTTAAAAACAAAACATTCTCGCCTCTTTGTAAGCTTTTGTACTCGCTCCCCAGTCGCCTAGACCCTTTCATTATTTTTAACGTTGGTGTAAAAAATATATATACAAAAAATACAAGTCCAAAGGCTTTTTGCCAGTCGTTTGTTCACCGCATGGCTGGCGTATATTAAAATCAACCTTCCTCCCGTTTTTATTATTCATTTTTCTTCTCTTTTTTTATGTTGCCCCATAATAAACCTACTAAAATTCTATTTAACTTTGCTTATTTTTAATAAAAAGAAATCAACAACAATATACAAATGAAATGCAGTTGGTTGACGGTTGGCTGCCTGGTGCATGTGTGGCACAAAGCATTTCTGCGGGGGGAGGGGTGCTGGGGATGCGGGCAGTTTTTAATCAAATTACGAGTGCAGCTGTATGGAAAGTGGAAAACTGTGTGAAAATTATGCGGTAAATAAAACATGGAGGAGAGAGAATTGGCCTTAAGGCCGGCCAGTTTCATTAATTTCCCGAAAAAATGTCAACAACTAATCTGCCAATTTGTTACTTTTTCCATCCAGAAAGCTGCAGTTGCCCCGAGGGGAGGAAGGGTGGGCTTAGCAAATTGCTTGTATTTGCCGCAGTAGCATCCGAAAATCCTGTTTACTTTGTCAACATGTGTTAATGCCACAAAAATCGAAGACCAGCGAAGAACAGCTGGGGCCAGCTGAGGGCGACGGGAAGAGCAGGGCAGGGGAGGAGTCCAGATGATGGTTGGCACTAATTTTGCTACTATTATACGACTTTTCTTGTCCACAGCCAGGCGATTAATATGTCACGAAAATATCAAACCTAATTGATCAGCAAAGCGAAGCCCCGGCCGGGGCGGTGGACAGCGAGTCAGACAGTGTCAGGTTTGGTAATTAAGACTCTGGCAATAGAGAAGTCAAGTCAAGGTGCGTGTGCGTCCTGACTAATTATGCCAGCTTTGTCCATGCGAAAATGTCTCAATGAATTTGTCAACCAATTATGGGAAGTAGATAAGGAATCGGACTTCAACAAATTGATGGTCATAGAATGTAGAAATAGGAACCAACTGCTGGGAAGAGTTGTAGGGATTAATTGCCATAATTTGGCAGAACATTTTGCACAACACATATGAATGTTTTTGAAGGAGATGTTTAGGTATCAACAAAGATTTATAGATATTTTAGATGACGCATCTGAAAGAAAACACGATTATTCCTGGTAGCTAACATGGGCTTCTAATTTCTGATTTGTTCCACATGCGTCATCTATAACATCTATAAGTCTTTGGTA